>CM077162.1:174136913-174474627 GCA_039583875.1 Platanthera guangdongensis | reverse complement strand
TTCTTCTCCAGATTAAGATCACTGCTTGTCACTGAAAAGCTTCTGTAATTTCTTCTCTGTGTGAAGCTTTTCTGCTTGCTGTGTTTTTTGCAGTCTGTATCTCCTGAATGAATGAATGAATGAATGACTGCGTGAATGACTGACTAACTCACGATCTACTATTCTTCTCTGTTTTTCAAAATTTTGAATCATCTGTCATTAATGCTGATGCCTTGAGAATAATCGGCATTGAATCATTTCCTCAACTGTCCCGGTGAAAATCGGCAAGTAATATTCCTGAAAAAGACTGTAATCAATGCTCCTTCTGACGGATACATTCAGAGAATGTAGGGCATTAATTACTCAGGAATTTCTGCATTAGAATGGGGACAGAAGGCCGAAATGGCTAAGTCTGGAATCGACGAACGAATAACAGAATTCGTCAAACTGCGTTACCAGTTTATCGAGCTGAGATATGGCATTCGTCGACCTAGACGGCTTCTGTTCGTCGAGCTGAGTTTCAAGATCGTCGAGCTGGAAACTTAACTGCTGTCTTTTGCCAATTCTCTACTGGAGTTCGTCCAGCTGACAACTGCGTTCGTCGAGTGAAGTTCAGCAATCATTCTGGACTTAGTCAAATATTGTGTTTACTGATATCCTGTGTGTCGACATAGATCTTCTGGTATCGACACAGGTGGTGTCGACAGATCGTTCTTGGTGTCGACATAAGTCTTTCTGGTGTCAACATAGTTGGTGTCGACAGGTGTTCTGGGTATCGACACAAGTCTTCTAGTATCGACACAGATGGTGTCGACATATGCCCTAAGGTGTAGACACAAATCTTCTGGTTCCTAAATTCATCGAGCAGAGAACATAGTTCGTCGACCTGAGAAGATGAGTTCGTCGACTGGAGTTGAATTTGGACTTAGAATAATTCAGAAATAAAGATAGTCCAGGATTCGTTGAGCCAAGAAACTTGGTTCGTCGACCTGAGATCTTCTAACTTAAAGTTGTGAAGTTGAGATCCAAGTTCGTCGAGCCCAGAATCTAGTTTGTCGACCAAAGTCTGAAGTTGGACTTAGAATTATTCTGGAGTTATCCTGACTTTAGTTTGTTGAAGTATCCCAGTTTTCGTCGATCAGAAATGAAGATCATCGAGCTCAGCTCAGAGAAATTTCTTAAGATCGTCGAGCTGAGAACACCTTTCATCGACCTGAGTTCGACGAACGTCGAACTCATTTTACTTAGTCTTGAAATCTTCTAAGTCTTGAGTCTCTGATAGTCTTGTTGATAGCTGGTCCATCTGATGTTGACTCTAAGGACTTGGTCTAGACTCTAGGACACAACTATGACCCTGGCTATACATGTTGGGTCACATCATCCTAAGTTAGTGATCCTAGCCCAAATCAACTAGGATCCAACAATCTCCCCCTATTTGGGTGAGGTCACTAATAGACTCAAAAAGAAGCATAAGAATAAACAAAGCAAGAAAAAGTATATCTAGCAGAGAATTACTAATACATGCAGCAGATATATTATATTACATAAGCTTTATTTAACCAGATAACATAGTTTTTAAAGCAAGTGCAAAAAAAAATTAAAGCACTGTAAGGATTACTTCTTCTGCTTCTTCTCTATGGACTTGTCTTCTTTAGACTTTTCACCTGGCTTTGTAAATATGATTTCTCTGTTTAGATCCAAAGCATGTTGCATTGTCATTGTCATGTCAGCTGCCCCAATAATCTTCAGAGAGGTGGTTCTGGGGACAACTACTTCAGGATGTAGCTTCATGTAATCATCAACATTGAAGAATTTATTTGCTCTATCAAACCTCTTAAGTTCTTCTTTTCTATATTTGGACATGGTTGAGTATCGTGATATGTCCTTTCCTTCAGCCTTTGCTTTATTAATCAAAGAGAGGCCAATAAGCTCCTGGAATCTGGCCATTCTAGCAGTGTTAGCTGTTTCAGGATCCTCAAAAGGAGCAGGAGGTGAATATGGTCTTTCTGGATTATTTGCCTTCTGTTCTGCAAAGATATTTTGTTGTTGTTGTTGCTGATGTTGTTGATGTTGTTGTTGAGGTTGCTGTTGTCTTTCTGAAGAGTGGTGTCTTTGTTGGCTGCTTCCAGAAGGTCTCCCTTGATGTATCTGATAGGTTTGAATGGGGGCAGACCTCTGAGAGCTAGAGCCAGTGGCACCAGCTGCTGGAGGAGGTGGAGGAGGTGGATCTCTTCTATATTTATGTACTAGGTGGAGGAGAATATTCCTTGCTTCTCTTCTTCTCCTTTTGCTGGTTCTTAGACATCCACATCCATGCAGGCATTCCTTTGTAAGGAGTGATACCCTAGAGGATATAATATGGGGTGTCATTCTTGGAGTTTGGCTTTGCAGCAGGAGGAGGAGGGGCTTTCCTTTTCTTTGACACCAGTTTCTTCTTTTTCTTAGCAGCTTCTTCATCTGAATCGTCTTCATCTTCATCATCATCATCATCAGAAGAACCCTGAGGGTTACCATATAAGGCATCTATTTGTCTTAAGATGTCCTCAGATATAACTGGTTTCTCTGTTTGAACCTGAACTGAGCTTTCAGCTGCTTTTCTTTCTTCTGCAATGTCAGCCAAGATTAGCTCATCTAGATCTGGCATGGGGGAATCATCCATCACAAAAACTGGTGCAGAAACAACTTCTGGAGATGATGGAGTGACTGCCAAGGTTGGTGCAGAGATGGCTACTAGAGCTGATGGAATATCTTTAGTTTCAGGAATGACAAAGCTGTCACTGAGTTGCTTAATAATTGCTGGACTGATAGGGGAAGTATAAGGAACAATAGCCAACTGTGGCTTAGTAAATTCAGCTGGAAGAAGAAAATTCATATGTATAGTATCAAATATCTTCAACAAATCTTCTAAGTTAACTGTGGGATTCAGAGAAAAATCACCAACAGTTTTGAGTCCTTCAGAATCTGACTCATCTAAATCCATGTTAGTGTCAATGAAATCAATTAAATCTATTAAATCTTTATCTGTACATTTTGTATAGTCTGCTGTGAAGACTTGAGTATCTGCTGGTGCTGGAGCTGAAGAGTCTGAAGCTGTAGCTGCTGCTGTATCATCAGGCATCTCCCCCTGCCTGGTTTCAGTGGGGACTGAGGCCAGACCCCTGACTAAGGAGGGGGCAGCAGTGAGAGCAGAGATTTGATTAGATAAAGATGATATGGTAGTAGCAAGAGGTGTAATGGCCTCTGCTATAAGTGATTTGAGGAGAGGAGTGATGATTGTGATGATAGAAGAGATGGTAGAGGGGTCCAATGAGAAAGTGATAGATGTTGTTGCAGTTGTGGTAGAAGGGGCAACAATTGGTGGGTTGGAGGGTGGAACAGCAGGCATGTGAATAGTAGATGTTGATGGGTATGGATGGATGGCATCTTGCATGAGGGTATCTGATGGTAGAATGTAAGATGGTATGGAAGATAGATGTGGGGGAAGTGGAGACTGTGGTGGTGTAGAAAGGTATGTGGCATGAGGGGATTCAGGAGGTGTGGGTTGATTTTCCTGAAGGGGGAAGAGGGAATGTCAGCAATATGAGCTGGTAAAGACTGAGTGACTGGGGATTTTGTTTTTGGAGGGAAAGCTGGAAGAGAATATGTGGAAGGGATGTTCTCTTCAGTAGGGTGGGGAGTGGCTTTGACATCCCTTGTGCCTTTAGCAGATTTGGTGGAAGAGGTGGAAGCCATAGAAGGCTTAATGATGGTCCTCTCCCACCTGTCAAATAAGGCACATGTCATCCTTTTACTGGAATTTATGGATATGGTCTAGGAGACCAGGGATCCAGCAGCCTTCTCCTGTAGGAAGATTCCCAGTATTCTTCCAAAACAAACTTCCTTCTTAGTGTTCTTCTTCTTTATTAAATCAAACAGAAGTTGTTCCCAGTTGATTGGCTTCTTGTTGATGATTGCACACATAACCAGAAATTTTTGTCTGGTGATATAGTCGTGTGCAGTATGTTTTCCCAGTAACACTTTGCCTACTAAGTCTGCTAAGAATTTATAGGGGGCAGACAAGTGTTTCTTCAAGAGCTTGTTGGGATTATCTCCAGCATAATACATGAGGCTCAACATCTGATCAGACTCCTCTGTTTCCATTTTTAGTTCTTCTTCTCCATTTTTCAGTCCAAAAATCTCAGTTAATATTGTGGGGGTTAAAGAGATTGAGTTACCCGCGATAGTCCCTGTCAGGGTTTTCTCTTCTGTTGATGACAGTGTGTATACCCATTCCCTGATTTCCATACTGTGCAGCTTGATTCTTCTTGTCATCAGGTTTTTGAGTTCTTGTTCTTCAAGAAGTTCCAGTATATACAGAAATATAGGATCTGAATGTTGGAATGACTCGAAGTCCTCATCAAATCTAGTGTCAAATTTCATTCCGGTGAGATTGCTTACCAGAGTCGCCATTGAATCACCTGCAAGAAAGACATGAAAATGGCGATCAAGTGCAAGGGAAGAGAAAGCGCGGGACGGAGGTCGAAGAAAACTTAAATAGAAGGTTTTAAGAATGTGAATCTACAAACTCCGTTCCACGAAAATAAAATACTTCTTCGAACTGAGTTCGACGAAATAGTTTTGAATGAAATAATTCGTCGATCTCATCAAAAGAATTGAAGACAGTTCGTCGATCTTAGGTCGACGAAAATCTTCTGAAGCAAAGTACGTCGATCGATGGTCGACGAAAATTGTTTCACTCACAGAGAGTTCGTCGATCTCCGGTCGACGAATATCTCTCAAACTTTCCCTAGTTCATCGAACGCCGCTCGACGAACTCTGGAAAATTCGTCGATTGTAGACAGAAGTTAAATTAAGGCTTCTCCATTGATCATTCCCAGCTGATTTAGAAAGAAGACATGATTTTTCTCATCCAAAGGTTTGGTGAATATATCAGCTCCTTGTAAATCAGTGTAGATATAGACAAGCTTAATTTTATTTTTGTCCACACACTCCCTAATGAAATGATGTCTTATGTCAATATGTTTTGTCCTACTATGGTGAATTGGATTTTTGGGCTATTGTTATAGCACTTGTATTATCCCAGAGTAGGGTTGAATTATTTAAGTTGAAGCCATAATCTAGAAGTTGATTTTGTATCAAAAGCATCTGTGAACAACAGCTGCCTGCTGCAATATATTCTACTTCAGAAGTTGATGTTGACACAGATGTTTGCTTCTTACAAAACCAAGATACTACTCTCATACCTAGGAACTGACAAGTTCCTGAAGTACTTCTTTCTATCTACCCTGCATCCAACAAAATCAGCATCAGAGTATCCAGTTAACTCAAATTCTGATTCAGCAGGATACCATATGCCTAGATTAGGACAACTCTTTATATATCATAAAATCCTTTTTATCAAAATTAGGTGAGATTCTTTAGGGTTCACCTGGAACCTAGCACAAAGGCATGTAGCAAACATAATATCTGGCCTACTTGTTGTGAGGTATAATAGGCACCCAACAATGCCCTATAAAGTTTTTGATCTACAGGTTTCCCTGATACATCATAATCCACAACAACATTGGTGGCCATGGGAGTTTTCTTTGCTGAGGCATCAACCATCCCAAACTTCTTTAGAAGTTCTTTAGCATATTTTGCTTGGGAGATGAAGATGCCATCAGGGAGGTATTTCACTTGGAGACCATGGAAATAGGAAATCTCTCCCATGCTACTCATTTCAAATTTAGAATGCATGAGGTCAGAAAACCTCTTCCATAATTTTGAATCTGTAGAACCAAATATAATATCATCTACATATATTTGTACTAATAAAATTTGGTCCTTATGACGTCTAGTGAAAAGAGTTTTATCTACTGTTCCTCTTGTAAATTTATGCTCTAATAAAAAACTTGCTAAGGTCTCATACCAAGCTCTTGGAGCTTGTTTTAGACTATACAGAGCCTTATTTAATCTAAAAACATAAGAGGGAAAGGTTGGAGAAACAAACCTGGAGGTTGTTATACATAAACCTCTTCTTATAATACTTCATTTAAGAAAGCACTCTTCACATCCATTTGAAAGACTTTGAACCTTTTGTATGCTGCATAGGCAAGGAAGATCCTTATAGCCTCTAGTCTGGCAACTGGAGCAAAGGTTTGATCATAGTCAATTCCTTCCTCTTGCCTATATTCTTGAGCAACAAGCCTAGCCTTGTTCCTCACAATAACTCCCTGGGCATCAAGCTTATTCCTGAAAACCCATTTGGTTCCAATAACTGGGTAGTTGTGGGGTCTTGGAACCAAATCCCAAACTCTACACCTCTCAAATTGGTTTAGTTCCTCTTGCATTGCAAGGATCCAGTGGGGATCATACTCATCATCATGAATGGTTAGAGGTTCAATCCGAGAGAGGAAACAGGCATGCATCAAGTCCTGGTTGAGTTGATGCCTTGTCTATACACCTACTGATATGTCTCCAATCACTTAAGATCTGGGGTGATCCCTAAGTGTGACAAAATCAGTGGGTGGAGTTGGTTGTTCAACAGCATTTTGAATTAATTCCTCCTGTGGAATCTCATTTGCTGTTGGGAGAGGTTCATGTTCTTCATCTTCATCTTCTTCACTATCTTCAATGTCTTGTGGAGAGTGATGAGTTGGAACCTCCTGGGTGAGGTTTAGTCCATCCAATATCTCATACAAGTGGGGTACCTGCAAGTTGCTACGGGTAGAAACTTCTTTCTCCTTGCTGTACATGTTAGTTTCATCAAAATACACATGAATAGACTCTTCCACTTTTAATGTTGATTTATTAAATACCTTATAGCCTTGCTTACTTGGGAGTATCCTAAAAAAACTCCCAATTCAGCCTTAGACTCAAAGTTTCTAATAAATTTCTTGTTATTGTTGTGTATATAGCATTTACAACCAAAGACTTTAAAATAGTTAATTTTAGGTTTCTTCTCTTTGAGCAATTCATAGGGAGTCTTGTTCTTCAGTTTGTGAATTAAACTCCTATTCAGGACATAATTTGTAGTGCTTACAGCCTCTGCCCAAAAAGTTAGTGGCATGTATGCATCAGCAAGCAATGTACCTGCATCTTCAATGAGTGTCCTATTTTTCCTTTCAGCAACCCCATTTTGTTGGGGAGTTCTAGAAGCTGAGATGCAATGTCTGATACCTTCCTTCTCACAGAACTCATGCATAAGAAGAGACTCAAACTCTGTTCCATGATCACTTCTGATCAATGCAACATGAGTAGAGAACTCAATCTGTATGGTCCTGAGAAAATTTTAAAGAACCTTGAATGTATCTGACTTTGTTCTCTGCAAGAATACCCAACTGAACCTGGAGAATTCATCCACTATAACTAAAGTATAAGATTTCCCTCCTAGGCTTTGTACTGCAATGAGTACAAAAAGATCCAAGTGTAGCAAGTATAAAATCCTAGGTGAATCACTCTTATTAATTGATTTGAAACTAGTTTTAGTTTGCTTGTCTAATTGACAAGCCCTGCAGAGACCTTCCTTCTTATAGGGAGCAGAAGGTAGACCTCTAACAAGGTTGTGTTTAGAGAGCCTATCAATGTTTTTCGGGTTTACATGTCCTAGTCTTTTGTGTCATAAGTCATTCTGATTACTAGTTAAATTCAGTAAATAGATATCAGTTGTGGCAAAAAGAAAATTTACTAAATAAATGTTTCCTTATCTACTTCTAGTTAAAACAATTTGGTTATTTTTATCAATGATAGAGCAAGTAAATGGGTTGAAGTTTACCTGATAACCATCATCACATAATTGACTTATGGAGATGAGGTTATCCTTAAGTCCACTTACATATATTACCTTTCTGAATATGACAGCTCCTATTCTCACTTCTCCAATTCCTTCTGACTGACCACACTTTGAGTCACCAAAGATAACCTTTGGCCCCAGCTTGGACTTGTAGTTGATTAAGATGTCCTTGCTACCAGTCATGTGTTTGGAGCAGCCACTGTCCAGGTACCAAGTCTGATTTTCCCCTAAATAGTCTTTTACCTGCAATATAAATAGTTAATTGTTTTTGACACAGGTTACCTTGGGCCCTTTGTATGGCTGAAAAGAGAAATTTGAAATAATAGAAAATTCTGGCTGGGATTTATATCCTAGGGGTGATATCTCCTAGGTGGTATTATCTAGTCAGCTAGGGGATTAAATGGTTTCATAGAAGTATTTAAATTTCTGTTGGAATTATAGTTTTTATCAAGTCTTCCTGGGTTCGACGAATTTATGTAAGTTCGTCGACCAGAGTTCGACGAATTGGGTTGAGATCGTCGATCTCTGCCCAGAGAATAAACATGTTCATTCTCTGCGCCCCAAGTTTGTCGATCTCTGCTCGACGAACCATACAAAGTTCGTCGATCGCAGTTAGATGAATAATTATAACTATAGTTGGCGTTCAGAGTTCGTCGATCTTGGTTCGACGAACTGGCCCCTTTTCGTCGATCAGAGTTCGACGAAAATTACTGAACTTTGTTTTTATTGGGTGTTTTCTGGTTTTTGGTTTTATCCTTAGCTTCAATTTGTTTAAGGATTTTATTTACCTTATTTACATGTTCAGTATTTTTTTTTCCTTTCTCAGAAATGAAGTTTACAGGTTGTGAAAGTTGGTTTTTCTGAATGATGGGTGGTTCAATAGATGATGCACCTAATCCTAACTTACTTCCATTAAGTTTAGCATTAGATGTGTTGGTGATTTACACTAGTTGTTTGCTTCTTCCATTTAGTGATTCTTCTAGCAATTTTGCTTTATTTAATTCATCTTTCAGATAGATGATTTGTCACTAAACATATCTATTTAATTTTTTAATTTTGTGTTTTCTGAAACTAAACTATCATAATTAACTTGTTTGCCTCTGAGAAGTTTGATTTCCTTCTCAGAGTTTATTAGGTCTAAGCACATGATTTTAAAATCTGATTTAAAAGATTTTGAATTATAATCAAAACAAGATAATACCTGATCAGCATTTGATTCAGAAGCTTCCTCATTTTCTGAATCTTCTCCTTCTGAGTTGCTTCTTGAGGCATCAATTCCCATGAGGCAAACCTGCTTTGCCCTTTATTCTTCTTCATCTTCACTGGAGCTTGAGGATGTTGACTCCTCTTCAGTCTCACTCCAGGTCTCAGCTACAGAACCCTTTTCCTCCCTCTTGTATTTGCTGGAAGAGAGTTTGCTTGTGTACTGTCTCCTGGAATCCTTTTCCTTTTCTTTTATCTTCTCTTTCTTCTGGTTCTCTGGACACTCAGAGAGAAAGTGCTCAGGCTTCCTGCATCCATAGCAGACCACTTCCTTTGTTGGTGTCATATCATACTTGGGTCTGTCATCCTTCCTTGCTGACTTCCTCCTGAAGTCCTTTCTAGCCATCTTGAAGAATCTCTTAGCCAAGAGACTTATAAGTTCTTCATTTGATGTAGAGGATTATGATTCTTCAGAGGCTTTGAATGATATACTCTGTTCTCTTCTAGCTGCTGGAGGTGTTCTTTGATCAGCAGCCTCCCTTATCTTTATTAACCGCTCATAAGACTTCAGTTTACCTAATAGAGATTCAGTTGACATCTCATTCAGGCATCTGGCCTCCTTGATGGGCCAGATTCTTGTGTCCCATGAGCTTGGGAAGCACATCAGAATTTTGTCATTCACTTCAGTGAGAGTGATGACCTGGTCCAGAGTTTTTAGCTTATTTATAATTGAGCTCAATCTGTTGTACATCTATGAGACAGTCTCAGCTTCTTGCTTCTTGAAGTTCTCATATTGGGATATGAGATTTGATCTCCTATCATTCCTTTCATCAGCTGATCCATCTACCATTTGGTTTAGGGAGTCGAAAATGGCCTTTGCTGATGTGCACTCAACAACCTTCTAGAATATGTCATCAGACATAGTTTGTGTCAATATGTTCATGGCCTTGGCATCAGCCATCTTGGCCTTCTTGTATGCTTCATTACAATCTGGAGGAGGTACTGCAGTCATATTTATAGAGGACTTGGAGCAGCAGGTGGTGGAGGTACTCCTGTTAAGATAGAAGCAAAGATATCTTCATCAATAGAATTCATGTATAATTTGATTCTTGCCTTCCAGATTCCAAACTTTTGCAAGTTGCAAATTGGAGGTCTGGTGCTTGCATAATCTTTATTCTGTGTCATGGCTGTGTTTCTAAATTAAATGTGAATCAAGTGAAGTGTAGATCTAACAAGGGATCTTTTGGTTCAAGATTTTAACTTGTGCAACCAAAGGAACCTGCTCTAATACCAATTGAAAGTGAGGGTTAGATCTACAATACTCTAGGGGGGGGGGGGGTGAATAGAGTATATTTAAAAATTATTAGGTCCCTAGTAGTGATGTTACAGCTTTTGCTGTTAACTAAGAAGTGTAATAATTAAGAGTGCTATCTAACAGAAAACCTAATCACAGCCACACAGCAAGAACAAAAAGAAAAATAAAGGCAACCAGATGACATAAGAAATTTATAGTGGTTCCCCAAATCTGGGTAGTCCACTCTTCTACCACCCTGGTAGGAATCCACTCAGGTTTTTGATCAGGTGCCCTGCCACCGATGAGCTTTTGATCAGGTGCTCAAAAACCAACCCAAGTCTTTTGATCAGGAGACTTGCAACCAAGAATCACTTTTGAAGGGAGATGACAACCCTTTATACAAGAGGGGGTGAGAGAGTGATTTTGTCTTCTCTTTATCAATAAACTGAGAAGACTTAAGTGGATTGATGATTAGCAACAGCTCCCCCTGAGATATTGATTAGTTCAGGAAGATTTGGAAGCTTTGCTGTAGGGTGATAGGTCTTCAATCAGAGTTCTTGACTGGCAGTGATGTTGGATCTTTTTGATTGATTTGATATTATGTTGTCCTTGGAAGTCCTGGAGGTATAAGTGGAAGAAGAAGACTCTTGATATATTATGATTGTTCTTCTTCTCCAGATTAACATCACTGCTTGTCACTGAAAAGCTTCTGTAATTTCTTATCTGTGTGAAGCTTTTCTGCTTGCTGTGTTTTTGCAGTCTGTATCTCTGAATGATTGAATGAATGAATGACTGCGTGAATGACTGACTAACTGACGATCTACTATTCTTCTCCATGTGTTCAAAAATTTGAATCATCTGTCATTAATGCCGACGCCTTGAGAATAATCGGCATTGAATCATTTCCTCAACTATCCCGTGGAAAATCGACAAGTAATATTCCTGAAGAAGACCATAATCAATGCTCCTTCTAACGGATACATTCAGAGAATGTAGGGCATTAATTACTCAGGAATTTCCGCATTAGAATGGTGACAGAAGGCCGGAAATGGCTAAGTCTGGAATCGTCGAATGAATAGCAGAATTCGTCGAACTGCGTTACCAGTTCGTCGAGCTGAGATATTGCATTCGTCGACCAGACAACTTCTATTCATCGAGCTGAGTTTCAAGATCGTCGAGCTGGAAACTTAACTGTTGTCTTTTGCCAATTCTCTGTCTGGAGTTCATCGAGCTGACAACTGCGTTCATCGAGTGAAGTTCAGCAATCATTCTGGACTTAGTAAAATATTACATTGACTGATATCCTGTGTGTCGACATAGATCTTCTGGTGTGGACATAGGTGGTGTCGACAGATGGTTCTTGGTGTCGACACAAGTCTTCTGGTGTCGACATAGTTGGTGTCGACAGATGTTCTGGGCGTCGACACAAGTCTTCTGGTGTCGACACAGATGGTGTCGACATATGCCCTAAGTGTCGACACAAATCTTCTGGTTCCTGAATTCGTCGAGTAGAGAACATAGTTCGTCGACCTGAGATGTTGAGTTCGTCGACTGGAGTTGAATCTGGACTTAGAATAATTCAGAATAAAGATAGTCCAGGATTCGTCGAGCTGAGAAACTTGGTTCGTCGACCTGAGATCTTCTAACCGAAAGTTGTGAAGTTGAGGTCCAAGTTCATCGAGCTCAGAATCTAGTTCGTCGACCAAAGTCTGAAGTTGGACTTAGAATTATTCTGGAGTTATCCTGACTTTAGTTTGTTGAAGTATCCCAGATTTTGTCGACCAGAGAATGAAGATCGTCGTGCTCAGCTCAGAGAAATTTCTTAAGATCGTCGAGCTGAGAACGCCTTTCGTCGACCTGAGTTCGACGAACGTCGAATTCATTTTACTTAGTCTTGAAATCTTCTAAGTCTTGAGTATTTGATGGTCTTGTTGATAGCTGGTCCATCTAATGTTAACTCTAAGGACTTGGCCTAGACTCTAGGACAGAACTATGACCCTGGCTATACATGTTGGGTCACATCATCCTAAGTTAGTGAACCTAACCCAAATCAACTAGGGATCCAACAATCTGTTAAATGTGTCGACATAAGTCCTGTGTGTCGACATAATTCTGCTTCCAGTGTCGACATAACTCTTAGATGTCGACAAAGCTTCTGGGTGTCGACACAGCTTCTGCTTTCAGTGTCGACATAACTCCTGGGTGTCGACATCTGCTTTCAGTGTCGACATAACTCCTAGGTGTCAACACAACTTTTGCTTTCAGTGTCGACATATCTCCTGGGTGTCGACACAACTTCTGCTTTTAGTGTCGACATAACTCCTGTGTATCGACACAGCTTCTTCTTTAGGTGTCGACGCAATTCTTCACAAATGTCGACATAATTCTTCGCAAGTGTCGACACTTGTACTTGGGAAATTTTCTTCCAATTCTTAAACCTGCACAATGAAACTCAAACATGCATCAAATACAAATTGATGTATATCATTGATTAAGTGAGGCTTCTCCAAATCTGGTACATATTAACAGTGTACCCAACAATATGTGCTAGTCTCTTGTGTCATTGGTCACCAAGAGACGCACTATCTTTAGCCAAAAAGCACACTGGTGTAGAAGAGTCTATACAAATGAAATTCAAACAAAATATATTTCTGCTTCGAGTGCCTGATAGAATCGTTTCCATATTGTCAACCGATTTTATCTAGCACTTATCTACATGGAATTCAACAACGTATCCTTTATCGCAGAGCTGACTTATGCTTATAAGATTGTGTTCTAATCCCTTAAAATAAGCCACATCTGAGAAGGATACACTACCGTTAGTGATCATACCATAACCTTTTATAATTTCTCGGTCTGAATCTCCAAAGATGACCTTTGGCCCGTTCAAGACTGGAGAATAGTTCTGAAGAAGACTTCTTGTCCAGTTCATGTGCCGAGAGCATACACTGTCCAAATACCAGATAGGAGTTTTGGTGGACTTTGGACATACCTGCAATCACAAATCAATTTGCCTTAGGAATCCAAACATATTTGGGTCCTTGCTCTCTTGTTAGAACACTCCCTCTACGAGTATTAGCATTATGAGTGGTCTTTCTCATATTGCTAACTTGAGCAATCAATGGCAAAGTGACCAATTTTGCCACAGCACTAACAGTCAAACCTGTTGTATCTTTGTCTTAAATTCTACTGCTTGACCTTTTGAGATGGTGGTCTAGCAGGGGCAACAGTCTTGGAGGAAGAAGCTTCATGGTGATGACAATCACATGATTTCTTCTCCTTCAGTGGCATTTCCATAATAGACTTAACCTTTGGTGCTTTCTTAATGTTCTGACCATAATTATAAGGGTCATGGCTCTGAAGAGTAATTTCTTCATAAGGTGCCTTAAAGACACTTTCACCAAAATTTCGAGGACGAGTCCATCCTTGGTGAAAGAATTGGTTTCAAGATATCCTAAACACCTAGAGGGGGTGGTGAATAGGTTCAATTCCATTTTATTTTTTGGGCAGATAAATTTATCACTGTTAGACCACTTTTGCAACCTGTCAAAGCACATATAAATGAAAACACGGCCAACATAGAATACACATAGTTTTATAGTGGTTCCCCAAGTGATGGGTACATCCACTTTCCCCCTTCTCCTATCTAGCAGTATGCTAGATTCGGCCTAACTCTCTTGTTCCTTCTTAGATCCTCAGATCTTGCAGCTTAGAACCCAAAGATGGTTCCTACAACTCAGATTTTAGTAAGTCCTACAACTCAGAGTGAGTCCACACTCCTACAACTCAGGCAAACAAGTCCTACCTCAGCCTCTTCCACAAGCCTACAACTCAGAGAAAATAATCCCGTACCTCAGGCACTCAGCCCTACCTCAGCCTTTATAGATATAGGCTTATAACTCAGAGAGATAACTCTCTTACACTCAGATCTATATAAGATCATACAGAGAAAATTGATTATACAAAGAGTAAATCCTTCACCCAGGTAGAGAGAGAAAGGGTTGAAGATTTTTTGATCAGTTCTTGATAGATCTGATAGCTTTAGATTCAACTTGTCTTAGCATCTCCAAAGCTTCTTGAATCTGAACAAAGAAAGGTTGATCTTCTTGTGAAGTTGGAGACGATCCTCAATCTAGCTTCTTCTAATCAGATGTGGTTTGAATTATTCTTGTAGACTTGTTCAGGATCCGCCCTCTCTTGATGACTTGTAGATTTTTGGATGAAGACTTCTCTTCGTATTGTTAGCTACCCAATTTGTTGATAGAACATGTCTTTATATAGACTTCATCCGAGGTTACCGGCTGTTCCAGTTCATAACGGCCTTCTGACAGCTCTGACAGATACAACAACTGTGTTGGTTATGACAGCTGTCAAGTCTCCAGTCATTACATCTGATACTTTAATGAACTTTATCTTCAGCAGAGAAGTGTCGAGATAATACTTCAAATGTGTCGACATAAATAGATCATGTGTCGACACAATCCTTGGTGATGTCGACACAACTCACATAATGTCGACACAACACTTTTCTATCTTCTTGACATAGCTTCTGTGGAATGTGTCGACACAAGTGCTGTGTATCGACATAATCACTTCTTGTCTTGACATAGTTGACTTTCACATAATCTGGAGTGTGTGTCGACACAAGTCCTGTGTGTTGACACAATTATTTCTGACAGAATATCTGGGTGTCGATACAAGTCCTATGTGTCGACACAATTGTTGTCGAAAGAATTCCTATGTGTCGACACAAGTCCTGTGTGTCGACACAATCTGGTTTTTGGTGTCAACACAGTTGGTGTCGATAGAATTTCTGTGTATCGACACAAGTCCTGTGTGTCGACACAATTTGGCTTCTGGTGTCGACACAGCCTTTCCCAAGTGTCGACACTTGTACTTAGAAATTTTCTTGCAATTCCTTAACCTGCACATTGAAACTCAACACACCATCAAATACACATTGATGAATATCATTAAGTTATATGAGGCTTCTCCAAATCTGGGACACATTTTCCAATGTACCAAACAATCTTCCCCTATTTGGAGAAGTCATAACCCTTAGTCAATGATATACATCACTTTTAATAAAATAAAGATTATGATGTAAGCATTTGTTTCAAAGACAAGAGTAACCATAAGCAGTCATTGCATGTAACAATATTATCATAGAATATGTTATAACATAATGAATATGCATCATAAAATTCTAAGTATCCAATATTAAATTAAGACTAAACCAAGGAATTTTATTAATAAATGTTCAGAATAACAATGATTTAGTCCAAAATTTTACATTAACCAAAACCTAGACTATCTAATTCTAGGATTGATCATGCTCCTTGATAACTATTCCTTTGCCAGACTGAATTCTAGCTTGTACATTAGCTTTAGTGTCATCAGCCGGCTTCTTTCCTTTAAGATCCTTATTCTCAAGTTCTTCAGCCTTGGTCTTTTGCCTTTCAAAATAATGATAAGGCTTTGGAAAGTATTTGCTTGGCTCTACAGAAGTAGCAGGTATCTTCCCAGCTTTGATATCTCTCCTGAACTGATAGATGACATCTTGTTGCTTCTGATACTTGCTCCATTCTTGTTCAGAGTACCACATACCTCTATCATGCATGTTTTCTATAACAGCTCGCCAGGCAATGAGAATGATATTTCTGGAAGTGGGACTCCATTTTTCAAAATCAAGTTTTAACTTAACCTGCTCTCTAAACCTTTTCTTAGAAAGTTGAGCTTCTTGCTCTCTTTTCAAGGCTGCGTCAGACATTTCAACTTTTTCAATAAAAACATTATGAACCTCCTTTGGAGGACTATACATTTGTTGAACTAACTGCTGAATACCCTCAAAATCAGATGGGGGATAAATGATTTGAGCTACTTCCTGCTGAGCCCCTTCATTATAAGCAGGTTGAATGCCCGAATCAGTAGTGTTGTCATCATCACACAGGGGTGGATATCCAAGAGTTACTCTGATAGAATTAGTTATCCATTTAGCATGATCAGAGCCTGCAGTGACTAATAATCTCTCCCCCTTTATGACTTCTCTTTCAATATGGTCTCTGAGATCATCTTTCTAAAATCTAACCTGATCAGCTAAGTAATTTGTGCCTTCTTTATAAAAATATCTGAATTTAAGCAATTGATCAGAAATTATCTTTTGTGAGGCCTGAATAGCAGTGTGAACATTAGCCAAATCTGCTTTGAGTTGTGTATCAAATGCTAACTTTGTCGTAACCATGTGGTCAGTGACAGCAGTGGCTTGATGTTTGAGTTCTGTAACAATCACATTATGAGATTCAGTAAGATTGTCATTCATTCTTATCTGATTTTCCAAAACATATCCTTGTTTTACTGCGATATCATCTATTTGAGTCTTTACCTCTTGTTGTTTTTTGGCCAGATATACTACAACATTACATCCCTTATGGAAGCAATCTGTCATCTCTTTTTTATTCAGGTTTACTTCAAATCTGATTGATTTGATATCTTGGGCCAAAGTAGATTGGAGTTCTTTATGACTCTCATCAACATATTTTTCAAGAGCTGCTCTTTGCTCATCCATCTTAACTTGCAGGGCCACCAACAGGTAACTGAAGTCAATTGCTGGATATGGTTGTTGGGAGACAGTCTGCAAGGCCTTATTATAGCCTGAGCTCTTCTTCCTAAGGACCATCAGTTTCCTCTTCCTTGCCTTGGAGGATTATATATCATTAGAAGCAGATGAGCTTTTTATGTCCACTATTTCTTTTGGACTAGAGGGCATCTCCTTCTCAGTCCTTGGCAGCTCCCCCTCAGTCCTTGCTTCTTGTATGTCAGGAAATAACACCTATAGAGTGAATTCTTGTTGTATTTGAATAAGAGGAATATCTTTCTCTTGTGTAGTAGATGGAGTGTCATCTAATGCAAAAGTGTCCTCCATTATAGTATCATATCCTAGTACATTTTCTTCGTTAGTCTGTTCAACATCAGTCAGATGCACAGTTAGTGTATCATTCTCTGTATCTATAGCAGCTTGATTAATATTCTGTATTACCTCATGTATAGTTTGAGTGGCTGCTTCACTATCTAATGCAGCTGGCTCTTTCTCATGAGCACCCCCTGAAGTTGATGGTATTGGTGGAGCAGGAACTGGAAGAGGCTCCCACTGGACTTGATCCACTTGGATGTTGCTTTCAGGAATCTGCTCCCCCTGCACCTGACCATTATCTACAGTCTCTGGAGCAGGTGATTTCCTAGCATGCTCTGGTCCTTCTCTATCTGAGCTGAAGACCACTTCTTCTGAATCATTGGAAGATTCAGCTGTCTTGTGGGTTGGTTTCTTCTTTGGCTGTATTTGTTTTGTTTGTTTCTGTGGAGTAGAAACATCCTTGGTCAGGACCCTTTCCCGTCTGGACAGAATTCTCAAATCCATTCTTCTCATATGGTTTATCTTAGATCCTGCAGTCTGATTCATTACTTCAGGAATATTCACAGCCAGATATAGGCTTAGTATCCTGCCCAGGTTAGATTTCTTAAGACTTTCTTTGATCTTGTCAAAGACAACAATAGACCAATTTGTTTTCACCTTGAATATAACTCTGATCATTAGAGTGAACATATAGGCAGAAATCCTATCATGTCCTCCTGATTTGCACAGAATAACTTTTCCTATAATTTCAGAAAGATATTTTCCCTGGGAATTCATTCCCTTCCTGTGCATAGAAGATCCAATCCTGGTAGTGGAATCCAATCCACACCATTGGTGAGCTTCTCTTGTCATGGAAGATGTTATTTCATCTTCTTCTTTAATCCTGGGAAGTTGTAGTGTCTTTCTTATACTCTTCGGTGTGAGTTTGACCTTGGTTCCTTGAACTGATGACTTAATTTTCAGTCCCGTTGAATTTAGTGATGTTGCTTAGTAGAATCTGAGACCACGTATTCTAATACATTCTCTGTGATTAGGATAATTGATGGTTAAAACTCCAAAATTATTTACGGTCACGCAGTGACCCGGCAGTTTTATTTGAGTTGAAAAGGCGGAAGTGATTTTATTTAAAAAAACGGGGCGCGCGTATTTATTTATTTTGGATATAAAAAGGTGTGATCGAGTTTTAACGAAAGGAGGCAAGTGCACCTATCGTGAGTAGTACAGGATATTCCGGGTGGAATATCGAGGTCGTATTGTTCTCGGGTCCGGTTCGATTATTTCTACTCTTCCCTGGAGGGGACTATTATTTTACATATAATTAACTTGTCGGGTTATATTTTATATATAATAAAAATGCAGAAAATGGCAGAAAGAAAATGAAAGCAAGAAGGTGGTGCCGATGAAGAGCTTAGCTCGATGGCACCGAAAAAACAATTGAACTAAAATAAACTTTAAATAAAAAGAGCTCCTAAATTTCTAATTAATTAAGGCGGAGACTTGGCCGTGGAGGTTCCACTAAAATGAGCTCACCTAGCCATAGGGCTATCGCTCACCTGAACGCTAAGACTATTCGACCGGGCTCTCGTCCGACGAAGGATTCCTCTTAACGCCCGCATTACGCTAAGAACCCCGCTATTGGGTGGGGAACCCAATCCGGTAGAGTTGGCGCGCCTCCTCTCTCGAGGGTTAGTGCGGAACTCTCTTTGCCAAGGGGTGATCTGTCCATACGCACGGCCTCTCGACGAGCGTATGGAAAACGGAAATAGGGCCCACACATCGATATGTGGTCCTACGCGTCGTTAACCCCGGGCAAACCTTAAGTACTTTTGATTAATTAGAAAAATTAGACCTTTAATTATTTTAAGCTATTTTATCTGTCTCAATGCTCTTCGATGTCGAGGGCTAAGAACGATTAGCCACTCATCGGAATGGGGACGGCTTGCGGTGAAAAGCAGTAAATAAAGCGATAAAGAAAGCAGTAAATGAAAGCGATAAAATGAAAGCAGGAAAAAAAAGCAGAAAATTGCAAGTCCTACTCAAACGAGTAGGACTGAAGAAAGCTGTAAATTGTGAGTCCCGGCGCAAATGCGTGGGCGGGAGAAATGAAAGCAGTAAAACGCACACACGCAAGTCCTACTCAAATGAGTAGGAGAAAATAAATACGGGTCCTACTCAAACGAGTAGGACAAAATAAATGCAACGCACGCACACTCTCTCTCGACATAAATGAAAACACACACATACAAATCCTACTCAAATGAGTAGGGAAAATAAAGATCTGCCATCTAACTCGAATGAGTAGGCGGAAATAAAGAAAATTACAAACTCACGCACTCTATAGAAAGTAAAACACACGCACACACTCGATAGAATTAAAATAAAGCAAAGCGTCATTTAACTCTTAACGAGTAGGCGAAAATAGATGCACAAGTACAAAAAATGTAAAAAAAATTAAGTTATCTAAAAATGAAAACAACTGCATTTCTACCGCTAGAATGCGGTAGAAATGCATAAAAAGCTGAAATAAAAATTAAACGGGCAAAAAGGTTTGCAAATAAACGCAAAATGAAAATACTCTAAAAATTAAAACGAATACATTTCTACCGCTAGAATGCGGTAGAAATGCATAAAAAGAGAACGAAAAAATTAAAAGAGGAAAAAGTTTTAAATGAAAATCAAAGTGCATGAAAAATTAAAACGACTATATTATCATTCCTATAACTTGATAAAAACGCTAAAAAAAGTGTAAATAAAGTAAAAAGAAAGAAAAAGTTTTACAACCTAAAACGAAAAAAGCTAAGTTAAAGAAAAAAGAAAGACACTTTAAAGCGTTTTTACGGGTTATAGGAATGAAATAAAAGCTATAAAAATCTAAGTTAACAAAACTAAGTAAGAAAATTAACTAAAACATAAAACTAAAAAGCTAAACTCATACACACACACACCCATCTTAAATGAACTAAAACTAAGTTAAAACAAAATGAAAAATAAGATTGCTTAAGAGAGTTTTGCTTAGACCCATTCCAACACCATATAAAGAGACGAAATAACACATTTTATTAAGTAAAAACACGGTTACAAAGGAACGAAAACAAAAAGCTAAGGAGAGGGGGAGAAAATATCTCTTACATAGCATTTGGAAGCATTTCGGCAGCACAACCCCTAAGCAAAATGGTTCAAAAAAGGAACCAAAAAGGGAACAGAAATCCTAAGCAGAAGACTGGAATTTATAGAAAAAATTTACATGGGTCACGCACTTGGTCACGGGCGTGACAGGGGGCGTGACAGTACTATTTGAGAAGGCGGCCGGTGATTTGACGGGAAAGTGGACTTCGGGCTGGACACGTGTCGGTCTCGCAGTGGTCACGCCCCAGGTCACTGGCGTGACTCTGGGCGTGTCAAGCAGGTGGATCTGGGCGCGGGTTGCGCCGAAAGTCTTCGGGTAGGTCTTGTCGGGCCAGCTGGAAAGGTCACGCCCCAAGTCACGGGCGTGACGCTGGGCGTGTCGGCTGGTGTCGACACTCGACGAATGTCGAGCGGAAAGTGTCGAGTTGAAAATCGTCGAGCGGAAAGAGGTGTCACGCCCTAGGTCACGGGCGTGACTCTAGGCGTGTCGGCTAGTGTCGACACTCGACGATCGTCGAGATGAATTCGTTGAGTGGAGTGACACGGGCTTGGGTCACTCCCCGTGTCGGGTGACACGGGCGTGACTCCGGGCGTGTCAAGCTTTTCTTCTCGAAAATTGAAGATTTCACTGGAGTTTGACGTGTCACGCCCTGGTCACGGGCGTGACCAATATGTCACGGGCGTGACATGTCAATTTTTGGCAGATTTTGATTTTTTCCTGAAAAATAAAATAAAACAAGTTAGTATAATATTTACAAAATTTGGAGCATTTTATTGAATAAAAATAAGTAAAAAACGACAAAAATAAATGAAAACAACTAAATTAATGTACACAAAAATAGGTATATTTACAATTCATTAAATACCCCCATACTTAAGCTTTTGCTATTCCAGAGCAAAAGTTGGAGATGAACTTATAGGGAATAAAAAAAACCTAAGTTTAGCTACCGCTTGAATTAATTAAAAGTAAGATCAAAATAAACATCCGGGGTTAAAGAATTAAATCCTAATTTATGAAATATTATGAATAGAGGAAGAGTTTCAAAAAGACTTCTAGATAAAATAAAATAGTAAGCAAAAATTTATTTTTGTTAGATTAACAAAGATGGATTGGATTTATACAAAAAACTTTAGCTTAAAAGAAGTTAAAGGAAATAATGCAATTTAAAAATTATGCTCTCAAAAAATTTTAAATTAAGTCTAGAATCATTGAAATATGCTAAGTGGTTTGGTGGTTTATGAAGAAGGCTTGGATATTGAGGTGAGGTAATTTTTTCTCGAACCTCCAATTTTTTTTCTTTTTGGATAGTTAGGAAAATGAAATCTTATTTTCCTAATATGATTTTTGTTTTTCAACTTCATAAGAATAAAATTAACCCAATGTATATTTGTAGGAGTAATGAATTTTATCCTCTTACTCCATATATAATCTTTTTAAATTATCGGGTGCCTATGTTTACGGAACGAAATCTTATTCCCATTGACATAGGATCTTTTAATGGGATAGGGGTAAACATGTCAAGTAAGATATGAAAAAATGGAAGTGGGTTTAGTTTTTCAAAAAGGAAACTAGATTTTAATAAAAAAGTTTTGAGAGCAACCTTTTTAAAATAAACGTTCCTATTTTTCTAAAAGCATGAAGTAGAAATAATTGAAATCCATAGATGTTATTTTCTAACATAAAAAACGAGCTTCTATTTATAAAATTAGAAGTGGTGGTGAAATACAAGTTCCCTATTATAAGGAAAAGACATAAAAAATTCTTTAAATCTTAACCCCAGACACTTAAATCTATCGAACTTTAATTAATAAACGAATAGTAAGCAAAAAATAACTAAAATTCGCATATAAATTAACTCGAAACTAGATTTTTGGAAAGCAAAAAGGGTTAAGATGTGTTATATTCGAATTATTTTGTTACATAATTTAACAAAACATTTTTTGGAATTTTTTAGAGTTTTTATCATTTTTTTTATTATTTTTTTTTGTGATTATGATCTTTTTTGTTGAATTTTTAGAGTTATTATCTTTTTTTTTATGAATTTTTGGTTTTTCTAATTTTTTTTTGATGTTTTAGTGTATTTCGATAGGTAATTTACAAGAATGAGGAGAGAAAGAAGTGTTATTTATATAAAAGATAGGGGGAAAGAGAGATTTTTGTAAAAAAGGAACAAAGTAAAAACTCGATTGCAGCCCCCCGCGAACAGACTCTAATTTGAATGGTTGGTTTGATGAGTCGAACGTCGCGGACAGGCAGAATGCAAACTTTTACAAAAAAGAAGATGGGGGGGGAAAGAGAATTTTTTTACAAAAAATATTTACGAAGTAAAAAGATTTTTTGAATTTTTTTTTTTTTGAGTTTTATGAATTTTTTTAAGGATTTTTTTTTATATAAAAATAATGAAATTTTTTGAATTTTTGATTTTTGCATTTTTTGTATTTTTTTGTTAAGTACAGAATATAAAAAGTGCAGAATAAAAAAACACTCCCATACTTAAACCCAACATTATCCCCAATGTTGCAATCTAAGTATGCAGAATAGATAATATACAAAATATAAGAAGTACAAAAAGAAAAAGAGAGGGTAGGAGCTTCCCTTAGACGAGTCCGGGAGGCCCGGGTTGAAACCCTGCATTATTTAGACGAAAAAGCAAAAAAGATAACAGAAAAAACAAAAAAGATAAACTCGGCCAAAAGGGTGCGGGCGGTAGGGGGCATGTGCGTGGGGGAGTCGAAGGTAGCTAAGGCCTTAGCTATGTGAGTGTGATGGAAAATGCGCACCCCTAACGCGCACAATAATGGAAGCGTGCCGAAGCAAAATGAAACGAAAATAAATTGAAATAAAAGAAGTTAAATAAAACATAGATACATTTATTAATATCAAATTATTACATATATATTTTTTGTTGGTGTTTTTAAGTAGATTTTTTAGTTGGTTTTTTTATGTTTTTTAGTTTTTTTTTTTTTTGAGTTTTTTAAGTTTTAAGTTTCTCTTTTTTTATGTTTGTTTTTTTTTTCATTTTTGAAGTTTTGAGATTTTCTTTTAGGTTTTTGGTTTTAGAGTTTTTTTTTTGTGTTTGTTTGTTTTTAGATTTTTTAGATTTTTTGGTTTTTAGGATTTGTAGGTTTTTTTAGAGTTTTTAGATTTTTTTTTTAAGTTTTAAACTTTTTCAAGTTTTTAGAGTTTTTTTTTTGTTTTTAAGTTAGATTTTTTTTTGTGTTGTTTTGTTTTGGTAGTAGAAAATGACGTCATTTCAAAAAAAAATATTTTATAAATAATAATAATAATATGATAAAAAAAATATAGATATATTTTTTAAGTTTTTTTTAAGTAGTTTATTATTATTATTATTATTATATATAGTTTTTTTTTATTATTTTTTATTATAAGATAAAATTAATAGATTTCCAGTGTTCAAAATAACGAAAACGACAATTCCCCGGCAACGACGCCAAAAACTTGATGGTTAAAACTCCAAAATTATTTACGGTCATGCGGCGACCCGGCGGTTTTATTTGAGTTGAAAAGGCGGAAGTGATTTTATTTAAGAAAACGGGGCGCGCGTATTTATTTATTTTGGATATAAAAAGGTGTGATCGAGTTTTAACGAAAGGAGGCAAGTGCACCTATCGTGAGTAGTACAGGATATTTCGGGTGGAATATCGAGGTCGTATTGTTCTCGGGTCCGGTTCGATTATTTCTACTCTTCCCTGGAGGGGACTATTATTTTACCGATAATTAACTTGTCGGGTTATATTTTATATATAATAAAAATGCAGAAAATGGCAGAAAGAAAATGAAAGCAAGAAGGTGGTGCCGATGAAGAGCTTAGCTCGATGGCACCGAAAAAACAATTGAACTAAAATAGACTTTAAATAAAAAGAGCTCCTAAATTTCTAATTAATTAAGGCGGAGACTTGGCCGTGGAGGTTCCACTAAAATGAGCTCACCTAGCTATAGGGCTATCGCTCACCTGAACGCTAAGACTATTCGACCGGGCTCTCGTCCGACGAAGGATTCCTCTTAACGCCCGCATTACGCTAAGAACCCCGCTATTGGGTGGGGAACCCAATCCGGTAGAGTTGGCGCGCCTCCTCTCTCGAGGGTTAGTGCGGAACTCTCTTTGCCAAGGGGTGATCTGTCCATACGCACGGCCTCTCGACGAGCGTATGGAAAACGGAAATAGGGCCCACACATCGATATGTGGTCCTACGCGTCGTTAACCCCGGGCAAACCTTAAGTACTTTTGATTAATTAGAAAAATTAGACCTTTAATTATTTTAAGCTATTTTATCTGTCTCAATGCTCTTCGATGTCGAGGGCTAAGAACGATTAGCCACTCATCGGAATGGGGACGGCTTGCGGTGAAAAGCAGTAAATAAAGCGATAAAGAAAGCAGTAAATGAAAGCGATAAAATGAAAGCAGGAAAAAAAAGCAGAAAATTGCAAGTCCTACTCAAACGAGTAGGACTGAAGAAAGCTGTAAATTGTGAGTCCCGGCGCAAATGCGTGGGCGGGAGAAATGAAAGCAGTAAAACGCACACACGCAAGTCCTACTCAAATGAGTAGGAGAAAATAAATACGGGTCCTACTCAAACGAGTAGGACAAAATAAATGCAACGCACGCACACTCTCTCTCGACATAAATGAAAACACACACACACACAAATCCTACTCAAATGAGTAGGGAAAATAAAGACCTGCCATCTAACTCGAATGAGTAGGCGGAAATAAAGAAAATTACAAACTCACGCACTCTACAGAAAGTAAAACACACGCACACACTCGACAGAATTAAAATAAAGCAAAGCGCCATTTAACTCTTAACGAGTAGGCGGAAATAGATGCACAAGTACAAAAAATGTAAAAAAACTAAGTTATCTAAAAATGAAAACAACTGCATTTCTACCGCTAGAATGCGGTAGAAATGCTTAAAAAGCTGAAATAAAAATTAAACGGGCAAAAAGGTTTGCAAATAAACGCAAAATGAAAATACTCTAAAAATTAAAACAAATACATTTCTACCGCTAGAATGCGGTAGAAATGCATAAAAAGAGAACGAAAAAATTAAAAGAGGAAAAGTTTTAAATGAAAATCAAAGTGCATGAAAAATTAAAACGACTATATTATCATTCCTATAACTTGATAAAAACGCTAAAAAAGTGTAAATAAAGTAAAAAAGAAAGAAACAGTTTTACAACCTAAAACGAAAAAAGCTAAGTTAAAGAAAAAAGAAAGACACTTCAAAGCGTTCTTACGGGTTATAAGAATGAAATAAAAGCTATAAAAATCTAAGTTAACAAAACTAAGTAAGAAAATTAACTAAAACATAAAACTAAAAAGCTAAACTCATACACACACACACCCATCTTAAATGAACTAAAACTAAGTTAAAACAAAATGAAAAATAAGATTGCTTAAGAGAGTTTTGCTTAGACCCATTCCAACACCATATAAAGAGACGAAAATAACACATTTTATTAAGTAAAAACACGGTTACAAAGGAACGAAAACAAAAAGCTAAGGAGAGGGGGAGAAAATATCTCTTACATAGCATTTGGAAGCATTTCGGCAGCACAACTCCTAAGCAAAATGGTTCAAAAAAGGAACCAAAAAGGGAACAGAAATCCTAAGCAGAAGACTGGAATTTATAGAAAAAATTTACATGGGTCACGCCCTTGGTCACGGGCGTGACAGGGGGCGTGACAGTACTATTTGAGAAGGCGGCCGGCGATTTGACGGGAAAGTGGACTTCGGGCTGGACACGTGTCGGTCTCGCAGTGGTCACGCCCCAGGTCACGGGCGTGACTCTGGGCGTGTCAAGCAAGTGGATCTGGGCGCGGGTTGCGCCGAAAGTCTTCGGGCAGCTCTTGTCGGGCCAGTTGGAAAGGTCACGCCCCAGGTCACGGGCGTGACGCTGGGTGTGTCGGCTGGTGTCGACACTCGACGAATGTCGAGCGGAAAGTGTCGAGTTGAAAATCGTCGAGCGGAAAGAGGTGTCACGCCCTAGGTCACGGGCGTGACTCTAGGCGTGTCGGCTAGTGTCGACACTCGACGATCATCGAGATGAATTCGTCGAGTGGAGTGACACGGGCTTGGGTCACGCCCCGTGTCGGGTGACACGGGCGTGAATCCGGGCGTGTCAAGCTTTTTTCTCGAAAATTGAAGATTTCACTGGAGTTTGACGTGTCATGCCCTGGTCACGGGCGTGACCAATATGTCACGGGCGTGACATGTCAATTTTTGGCAGATTTTGATTTTTTCCTGAAAAATAAAATAAAACAAGTTAGTATAATATTTACAAAAATAGGAGCATTTTATTGAATAAAAATAAGTAAAAACGACAAAAATAAATGAAAACAACTAAATTAATGTACACAAAAATAGGTATATTTACAATTCATCAATAATCATGGCTTTGATTTCTGTAGTTGCACTCTCAAACGCATCGCGAACGAGTTCATAGCCCTCGTTGATGTTGTCTTCTAGCTTTGGCGCCATTAGGGATGAGAGAGAGAGAGAAGATGAAGGCTTGTTGAAACAAAGATTTAGTCTCGAGAAATTTGAGAGCATAGTTGACAGGGTTTTGTTTCCACCTATTTATATGTTTCTAAATAAAGAAGGTCAAAAGACGGGCAGAAATTTGCTTATTGTGTCGACACAGTTGGGATTGTGTCGAGACAGTCGACTAAAGTCTCGACAGAGAATTTCAAGGTAGAATAATACTATGTGTCGACATCATTTGTGATGTATCGACACAAACAATCTTAAGAGTCTACACAAGGTTCAACGTGTCGACACAGACGACTATAAATGTTGACAGCAATATCTAAGTGTCAACAGAGCTATGTGTCGACACCAAATTCTAAGTGTCGACACAATTTTCTTGATGTGTCGACAGAATCTTCCTTATGTGTCAACACCAACTACTAAGTGTCGACACAGAATTCTTTTGTGTCGACACAAAATTACTTAGTCATATTAACTAGTTTATTCCAGGTTTAGCATGCCTAATTCAATTTTAAAATGATTGAATTTAGTTTCATCCAGTGGTTTAGTGAACATGTCAGCTACTTGATTATTCGTGTTAACAAATTCCAAATTTATGTCTTCTTTTTCAACATGATCTCTAATGAAGTGAAACCAGATTTCTATGTGCTTAGTTCTGCTATGTGAAACAGGTTTTTTAGCAATAAAAATGGCACTAGTAGAATCACAATACAAAGGAGTTCTACTTACCTTGATGTCATAGTCTTCAAGTTGATGTTGTATCCATAATAGCTGAGCACAGCAACTGCCTATAGCTACATATTCTAACTCAGCAGTGGATATAACCACACTTGTTTGCTTTTTGCTGCTCCATGACACCAATCTTCCACCTAGAAACTGACATGTGCCAGTGTTACTTTTCTTATCTTCTTTGCATCCTGCAAAGTCTGCATCTGAATAACCTGTTAGTAGAAAATCTCTATTCTTAGGGTACCAAAGTCCAAGATTTGGTGTTCCCTTAAGATATCTCTAAATTCTTTTAACTGCAGTATAATGAGATTCTTTAGGGCTTGCTTGATACCTAGCACAGACACATGTAGCATACATGATGTCTGCTCTATTGGCAGTCAAGTAAAGAAGGGAGCCAATTATACCTCTATACAAAGACTCATCTACAGGTTTTCCTGCATCATCTTTGCCTATAGGCATACTTGACCCCATTGGAGTTCTCATGATGGAGGACGACTCCATACCATATTTCTTAATTAATTCCTTGGTGAACTTAGACTGGGATATGGATAAGCCATCATCAGTCTGTTTAACTTGGAGTCCCAAGAAGAATTTTAGCTCACCCATGCTGCTCATCTCAAACTTCCCTTGAATAAGTTTGGCAAACTTCCTACAAAGGTTGTTTTCAGTTGAACCAAAGATAATGTCATCAATATACATCTGGACTAGGATAATCTTGCCTTTAGATTCCCTTAGGAATAGAGTTTTGTCAATTTTTCGCCTTGAGAATTTGTTCTCAATGAGGAAGGTAGATAGTGTTTCATACCAAGCCCTTGGGGCTTGTTTCAATCCATATAGAGCTTTCTTAAGCCTAAAAACATAATTAGGATAAAGAGGATCTACAAAACCTGAGGGTTGTTCAACATAGACTTCCTCTTTTAAGTCACCATTCAGAAATGCTGACTTGACATCCATTTGGAATACCTTGAACCCTTGGTAGGTTGCATAAGCAAGGAATAGTCTTATAGCTTCCAATCTTGCCACTAGGGCAAATGTCTGATCAAAGTCTATTCCTTCTTCCTGCATGTAGCCTTTGGCTACCAGTCTTATTTTGTTCTTGACTATGATGCCATTTTCATCGAGCTTGTTCCTATAGATCCACTTAGTCCCTATGATATTGTGATTCTTTGGTTTATGAATCAACTTCCAGACTTTGCATCTTCTGAATTGATTCAGCTCGTCATGCATGGCATCAATCCAGTTTGGGTCTTGTATGGCCTCTTCAAATTTCTTGGGTTCCATTTAGGACAGGAAACTTGAGCAAAGGACTGTGTTCATATTCTTGCTTCTGGTTTGAACACCATGTCTTGGATCACCAATAATTTGGTGTGCTGGATGATCCTTTAGATGTCTTATTACCGGAGGCAATCTATCTACAACTTGAATTTCTTCAATCCCCCCACCATGTTGTACTTCATTGTCATCATCATCAGCTTGTGGGTCTTGTACTCCCCCTGGACAACATCTATCATTCTCTTCATCCTGCCTTGTTGGTTGGTCTTCGCTAATGGTTAGCTTGTCCATCTTTTTTTTCAAACCTGTAGAGCCACAAGAATTGCTAGACAACTCATAGTTAATTAGCTTAGATTCATCAAATACTACATGTACAGATTCTTCTACAATTTGAGTAGTCAAGTTGTAGACCCTGAATGCCTTACTGCTGTTGTTGTACCCAACAAATATCCCATCTTGGGATTTGGCAGCAAACTTAGTTAGATAAGTCTTGTCATTGTTAAGTACATAACACTTGCTACCGAAGATTCTAAAATAGGATATATTTGATTTTCTGCCTTTCATAATCTCATAAGGTGTCTTCTTGTGACTTTTGGTGATGGAAGCTCTATTGAGAACATGACATGCAGTATTTACTGCCTCAGCCCAGAAATATTCTGGGAGAGAAGTGTCATTTAGTAGTGTTCTACGGGCTTCAATAAGAGTCCTATTCTTTCTTTCAGCAATTCCATTTTGCTGTGGAGTTCTAGGTGAGGAGAACTCTTGATGAATCCCTAGTTCTTCACAAAACATTATCATGCATTCAGGCTGAAATTCAGTTCCATGGTCACTTCTGATTTTAACCACTGAATTTTTAAGTTCATTCTGAATTTTCCTAACAAAATTGTGGAAGACAGTTGGGGTTTCAGATTTCTACCTCAGGAAGAAAATCCATGTAAATCTAGAATAGTCATCCACAACCACAAAGGTATAGACTTTCCTACCTAGACTATGAACTGACATAGGACCAAATAGATCCATATGCAGGAGGTACAAACACCTCACTGAGTCTTTGGTATTAAGACTGTGGAAGGAGGATTTGGTTTGTTTGCCTTTTTGACAAGCTGAACATACATCCTCCTTAATGCACTTGACTTGGGGACCATTCCTCACTAACTCTTTACTAAAGAATTGTCCTATAGTCTTATAGTTAAGGTGAGCTAGCCTCTTATGCCATTTGACACAATGAGAAGCTTTCTCATCAGCAACTAGACAAATAAGAGAATCCTAATTCTCACACACAAAATTTAGGCAATAAACATTTCCTTTTTTATAATCTGACAAGATGACCTCTTGATCACTTATCCTTCTAATCTGACACCCATTCTTAATAAATGAAGTGTCATAACTAAGATCACTCAGTTGGATTATGCTTATTAAGTTATGTTTCAGACCTTTCACATAAGCCACTTGGGTGATAGTGATAGAGCTATTAGAAATGTTACCAAACCCTTTGATGACCCCCTTTTTTAGATCCACCAAAGATCACTTTGGGTCCATTCTCTATGGGAGAGTAGTCCTTCAGCATCCTTCTTATTCGAGTCATGTGCATGGAACATCCACTGTCCAAGTACCATATTGGGGTATGAGAACTTGGACTCACCTGCATCAAATACAATTACTTAACCTTAGAACCCAAATAATTATTGGATTCTAGGTTCAGATTAGACTGAAGCTTGTCATACTTTCCTACAGCCTTTCTTACAGGTAAGCTAGCATTCTTCCTGACTGTAGTGTTGTGCCAATAATCAATGGCATAATGACCCACTTTGCCACAACACCAGCACTCATATCTATTATATCTTCTTTTCAATACAGTCTTAACAACATTGCTGTCAGCAGTTTTTAAAGCTATAGCTACAGTGGCTTTCTTGAGTGCTGGGGCTGGTGCATCAAACATTGATGATTCATGAAGAACATGTTTTGGAACACCCTATTACTAATTTGGGTCAGGATCACTATGTCTCTAGGAACCTTTGTTTAACCTTCTGTATAGCTTAATAGGTCAATTAGAATTGAGTCTAAGGGTTAATAGTCTAGGTTTGGAAGTTGCCCTGAAGACCAAGTTTTTCTGCCTGGAGACTAAGTCTGATCGTCGAGCTCAGCACGAAGATTCGTCGAACTCCGATCGACGATCGTCGAGCTCAACTTCAACAGATCGTCAAGCTCCATTCGACGATCGCTGAGCTCAACCTCATAATATCGTCGAACTCCACTCGACGATCGCTGAGCTCAACTTCACAATATCGTCGAACTCCATTCGACGATCGGTGAGCTCAGGTCGACGATTTTGACTCTGCACTGGATCTTTATCTCTGAGCTCAGTTCGACGCTCTTTGAGCTCAGATCGACGATTATGTTGCAGCTTGAATTTTCCAGTTCGCTGAGCTCAGCTCGACGATAGCAGAGCTCAGTTCGACGTTTTCAGTTATCTTCCAGAATTCAAATTCAAATCAGACAGAAGTTATTATGCAATTAATTCAGAGATTTGCTAGCCGTTTTCATTTATTTCTGGACCAAGTTTCAAGGGATTTTTCAAGGAATAATTCTGTGGACTTTCCTCCAGAAGAGTTTTTGCAATTAAGGATGCAATCAATGCAGGCCAACGACTATCTTTGACAGAGAATGATATTCTATTCTGGAATAGAGAATAAAAAGACAGAATGTTTTTTTTGAAACAATAGAGATTAACAAGAAGAGAACACAGAACACAGATTACAGAGACTCTTTCAAAATCTTCTGTCAAAAAGAATTCTGAAGAACACTCATCAAAGAGATCAAGTTTTCAAAAATCTTCAGATCTCTTCAGCTCTCAAAGTGTTCAAGGCCAATATCATTTCAAGACTCCAGACACTCAACATTTCAGCCATTGCTGAAACCATCTATTGCTGTAGTTCTACCTTTGAAGGCCTATCACCCTCAGCAAAGCTTTTCTTCCTGAAGATCTCAAGGATTCAGGGGGAGCTTTGACATCAATCCACATAGTCTTCTCAGTTGTTTGAGAAAGAGAAGACTGCTATCACTCTCTCACCCCCATTCTGTAAAGGGTTTTTCAAACTCCCTTCAAAAGTTTGAATCTGGTTTTTGAGCACCTTGTCAAAAGCTCATTGGTGGCAAGACACCTGATCAAAAAATCTGCTTTGGTTTTTGAGCACCTTATCAAAAGCTCATTGGTGCCCAGGACACCTGATCAACTCATCCTGCAGTGGATTCCTACCTAGGGTGGTAGAAGAGTGGATGTACCCAAGTTTGGGGAACCACTATATTTCCTTGTGTCATCTGGCTCTGCTTGTTTACTTTTTGTTTCTGGCCTTGATTTGTCTGTGCTTAGTTTTTGCATAGCTTAGTTCTGTGATTAGATTTATATTTGCTTCCCTGCTCACACTTATTACAACAATTGTTGTAAAAGTTTTTAAAAAGTATTAAAACACCATATACTCTATTCACCCCCCTCTAGAGTATATCAGATCTAGTTGCACTTTCAATTGGTATCAGAGCGAGGTTGGTTAAACATACCATACCTGATTGGTTGTACAGGCTAACACCTGAACCCCAAGATCCTAAACTAGATCTGTTTTTCTTTTATATTTTATTATTAGATTTTGTTTGCACAACTCATGGCCCAAAACAAAGTTTATGCTAGCACCAGACCTCCAGCGTGCAATCTTTTCAAGTTTGCACTTTGGAAGGCAAGGATTAGACTTTACATGAACTCCATTGATGAAGATATTTTTAATTCTGTTTTGACAGTGTGTCCAAGACCCCCAGAGAGCACAAGCACAAATGCAGTTCCACCTCCATCAGGAACAGATGCTGACATCAAAAAATGGAAAGTAGCTGATGCCAAGGCTATGAACATTCTAGCCCAGACAATGTCAGATGACATATTTCAAAAGGTAGCTGAATGTAATTCAGCCAATGAGATTTGGGACAAGCTCTCAGAAATAGTTTCAGGCTCAGCTGATGAGAGAAAGGACATAAGATCCCATCTCATCTCCCAATATGAGAACTTCAAGAAGGGAGAGACTGAGTCAGTGGGAGACATGTACAACAGACTGAGTCTAATTGTCAGTGAACTAAGGACATTGGACAAAGAGATTTCTCTGACAGAACTTAATGACAAGATCCTAATGTGCTTCCCCAGCACTTGGGACTCAAGAATCTGGCCAATTAAGGATGCCAGAAGCCTGAATGAGATCACCACTGAAGCTTTGTTGGGTAAGCTCAAATCTTATGAGCTACTCATCAAAAATAGAGAGGAAGAACAGAAGGCTGCTTCACCAGCCACAAGAAAGGAGAAGACCATAGCATTCAAGGCAACTGAAGATCTGCCTGAAGAAAAAGCTACATGCAATGATGAACTTCTCAGCCTGTTGGCCAAAAGATTCTACAAGATGGCCAGAAAGGACTTCAGAAGAAGATCATACAAGGAGCAGGATAAGTCAAGGTATGACAAGTCCATTGGCAATAACAAAGACATTATTTGCTTTGGTTGCAGGAAACCAGGGCATATAGTTCCTGACTGTCCAGAGAACAAGAACAAGGACAGAAGGGACAGAAAAGAAAGAAGAAAGGAGAAGGACCCCAAAAGGAATGGAAATGGCAAACCTTCTTCAAGCAGGAATAAGCACACAAGAAAAGGATTTGTTGCTGAATCCTGGAGTGAGACTGAAGAGGAGTCAGAAGCCTCTTCCAGCTCCAGTGATGATGAAGATGATGCAGAAGAAAAGGAGTTCTGCATGATGGCAATTAATGCCTCACAACACAATTCAGAGGAAGAAGAGTCAGAATCAGACTCAGAGACTCAACCTGAAGAAGATCAGGTAATTAGTTCTTTTGATTTTACTTCAGAAGATTTTAAATCTGAATTTAAAGCACTGTGTTTAGACCTGTTAAAGTCTGAGAAAGAGATCATCTCTCTCAGAAATCAATTATCTGAACAAAATGTTTTAAAGTCAGAAAACCTCAAACTCTCTCAGGAGTTGGAGAACTATAGGGAACAGATAGCTACACTGAAAAGTGAGCTCTCTGAGGCCAAGAAGCTTGAAGAATCCCTTAATGGGAGAAGCATCAAGCTGATGGACATCACAAGCACAGTGAACTCTAGATTTAATAGTACACTGGGCTTGGGTGCCTCATCCTGCCAACCTATTCTTCTAACAACTCCCATCAAGTTCATTTCTGACAAGGGAAAGGGAGTTGTAGAGGTTGCCAGGAAAAATTCTGATCTGCCTCAGAAAACTAAGTCCCAGCAGAAATCGTCGAACAGAGATCGACGATCGCCGAATGAAGATCGACGATCGCCGAACGCAGCTCGACGATCTCAGGAAAAATCATCGAACGCAGGTCGACGATCCCAGCCAAAGTCGTCGAACTCAGGTCGACGATCTCATATACCTGACCTCACCCCTAGTCGACCGTCGAACGGAGCTCAACGATCTGACCCAAGATCGTCGAACTCAGCTCCAAGATCGTCGAACAGAGGTCAGAACTCTGGAAACTTTGTCAAAGGTAAATCAAAATTGAATCCTAAGGGTTCTACATCCCAAACCTTTAACCCTTATACTGAATGGATTATACCTCCAAGGAGATATCATCCTGAAGGATATAAGAGTCAACCTGGGATGTCTTTCATTTCAGAATTCAGAGGTTATCAACCTAGGCCCAAGGTAAACTGGGTCAAAAATAAGTGAATTGTTTTATGTGCAGGTGAAGACCTATCCAACATCTAACCAGCAATGGTATTTGGATAGTGGGTGCTCTAAGCACATGACAGGGAACAAGGACAACCTCACTTCCTTTAGAGCCAAGCTTGGACCCAAGGTTATCTTTGGTGATTCCAACTTTGGACAAACTAAAGGATATGGTGCAGTCCAGATTGGTTCAGTAACCTTCAAGAAGGTAGCTTATGTGGAAGGACTGAAGCACAACCTAATCAGCATCAGTCAGCTGTGTGATGAAGGCTACCAGGTGACCTTCAGCAAAATCTTATGCAAAATTAAGTCAGAGGACAACACAACTGTGTTGACAGGTAAAAGGAAAGGTAACATCTATCTAGTAGATTTTCTTTCAACTGATATAGATATTTGCCTGTTTAACTCAGTCTGTAGACCAAATGTGTTATGGCATAAGAGATTAGGACACCTAAACCTTAGAACTATTGCTAGGCTATACAAGGACAACCTTGTTAGAGGACTACCTTCTGGCCCCTACAAGAAGGAAGGACTCTGCAAGGCTTGTCAATTAGGCAAGCAAACTAAAAACAGTTTTAAGTCACTTAATAAGAGTGATTCACCTAGGATATTGTATCTGTTACACATGGATCTATTTGGACCCATCACAGTACAAAGCATAGGAGGGAAATCCTACACTTTAGTAATTGTAGATGACTTCTCTAGATTCACTTGGGTGTTCTTTCTAAGGAAGAAGTCTGATAACTTTAAGTGTCTGATAGAGTTTCTCAAATGTATACAGATTGAGTTCAATACTCACATTGCCCTGATCAGAAGTGATCATGGGACAGAGTTTGATTCTCTTCTTATGCAAGAGTTCTGTCAGAATGAAGGGATCAGGCATACTTTCTCAGCTCCTAGAACACCTCAACAAAATGGGGTAGCTGAAAGGAAAAATAGAACCCTTATTGAATCTGCCACTACATTGTTGTCAGATGCTCATCTACCTCTATCCTTTTGGGCAGAGGCAGTGAACACCTCCAACTATGTGCTGAACAGAAGTCTGATACATAAACTGAAGGGAAAGACTCCCTATGAATTACTCAAAGGGAAGAAACCTAAAGTTGACTATTTTAGAATTTTTGGTTGCATTTGCTATATTCACAATAATGACAAGAAATACTTAGCAAAATTTCAAGCCAAAGCTGATGAAGGAGTGTTTCTGGGATACTCCATGATCAGCAAGGCCTATAGGGTCTATAATAAATCATCTTTGAAAATTGAGGAATCTGTTCATATTTCATTTGATGAGACTAACATGTCTTTCAAGGAGAAGATTTCTTCTACCATAGAACCTTTGCAGGAACACTCTCTAGTTGAAGATATGAACAAGCTACAGGTTGCTCAAGAGGATGAAAGCAGTGAAGATGAAGGGAATGCTCAACACATTGAAGCTCAACTTGAAGAGCCAGTTGTTGTACCACAAGAGGAAACAACAACACAGGTTGGTGAACAATCAACACCCCCTGTTGATCTAGTAACATCAAGAGAACATCCAATTTCCCAAATAATTGGAGAACTCTCAGCTGGTGTGCAAACCAGAAATCAGGTCAACCAAAACCTGTTGCACACCTGCTTCCTTTCTCAAATTGAACCTCAGTCCATCCAAGATGCAGAGCAAGATCCACACTGGATCATTGCAATGCAAGAGGAGTTGCATCAATTTGAGAGGAACAAAGTATGGGAACTAGTGCCAAAGCCTAAGGATCATTCCATTGTTGGAACAAAATGGGTATTCAGAAATAAACTGGATGATCAAGGAATAATTATAAGAAACAAAGCAAGGCTAGTTGCCCAGGGATATTCTCAAGAAGAAGGAATTGACTATGACCAGACCTTTGCACCTGTTACAAGATTAGAAGCCATCAGGATATTTTTAGCTTATGCAGCTCACAAAGGCTTCAAGGTCTATCAGATGGATGTCAAGAGTGCTTTCTTAAATGGAGACATCAAAGAGGAAGTTTATGTCAGACAACCTCCAGGTTTTATCTCTCCAACTTATCCTGATTATGTTTTTAGATTAAATAAAGCATTATATGGTCTCAAGCAAGCTCCTAGAGCATGGTATGAGACCCTAGCATGCTTTCTCTTGGAAAATGGTTTTATCAGGGGTAGAGTAGACCAAACTCTTTTTATTTGAACCCATAAGTCCCATACCCTACTAGTACAAATTTATGTAGACGATATCATTTTTGGCTCTACTGACTCAAAATTGTGCAGAAGGTTTTCTAACCTGATGCATTCTAAATTTGAGATGAGTAGCATGGGTGAGCTATCCTTCTTCCTAGGATTGCAAGTCAAACAACATGCTGAAGGCATATTTATTTCTCAAACCAAATATGCTAATGAACTGGTTAAGAAATTTGGTATGTCTGATGCGTCTTGTATGAAAACACCCATGCCTACCAATGCTGTATTGGATGCTGATGAACATGGGAAACCTGTTGATCAGACAACATATAGAGCAATGATTGGCTCTTTACTGTATCTTACAGCTAGTAGACCAGATATAATGTTTGCTACATGTATATGTGCTAGGTTCCAAGTAAGCCATAGAGAGTCACACCTAACATTAGTAAAGAGGATTCTCAGGTATGTTAAAAGTTATCCAAATCTAGGTCTCTGGTATCCAAAAGATTCAGCATTTGATTTAACTGGATTCTCAGATGCTGATTATGCTGGATGCAGAATTGACAGGAAAAGCACCAGTGGAACTTGTCAGTTCCTTGGTGACAGACTTGTCTCCTGGTTTTGTAAGAAACAAACATCTGTGTCAACTTCAACTGCTGAAGCTGAATATATGGCTGCAGGCAGTTGTTGTTCACAAATTTTGTGGATCCAAAACCAACTCCTAGACTATGGTTACAACTTAGAGAAGTCAAAAATCTTTTGTGATAATACAAGTGCTATTTCCCTAGCTCAAAATCCAGTCCTCCATAGTAGGACAAAACACATAGAGATTAGGCATCACTTCTTAAGGGACAATGTTGAAAAGAATAAAATTGAATTGCAATATATCCCAACTGATTTACAAAGGGGAGATATTTTCACCAAGCCTTTGGATGAAAAGAAACACACTTTCTTCCTAAATCAGTTAGGAATGTTAGATGGAGGAAGCCTTAAATAATATCCAAGATTTTGAAAGCTAAAAATTGACCAAGACTAGGCAAAAATTCTGATTTTTCTTAGTGTATAGAATTTTCTGATCTCTGAACTGCGCTCGACGATTTCCCCATAGATCGTCGAACGGAGGTCGACGATTTCCAGAATCGTCGAACTGAGTTCAGCGCCTCTCAGATAGTATGAACTATCTCTTCCGGTCAACGATCGTCGAACGGCGCTCGACGATCTTGTTCTCTGCACGATCGTCGAACGGAGCTTGACGCTCTCCAATATCGTCGAACGGAGATCGACGATGTTGAAGTATCTTCAGATTCCTTTAGAAGCCTCGATCGTCGAGCTGAGCTCAACGATCTTTCCAATTCTGCGTCGAACCCTAATATAAAACTCATTTTTTCGCCGTCGTTCTCTCTTGCGCTTTCAATTTCTCTGCAAGAATCTTCTTCCCTCCAAACAGTTCTACACTTGGTCATTTTGTTTGTTGAATTTTTGCAGGTACAATGGCTGTATCAGTTGCTGTTCTAGCCGCAATGAAGTTTGATGCAGGCTTCGACATTGATCTGGAATCGTTCAACACTACTGATCAAATATTCCAAGACATTCTGAGTTTATTCAAGGATCAGAACTTGTCTGCCCACATGACCACCAGGATAAAGCTGGTCTCAGATGAAATCAAGGAATGGGTTTACACTGCTCATAATCTGGACAACTCTACTATAGTTGGCTCCATTGCTGGAAACCAGGTACCCTTGACCCCCACAGTTTTAACAGAGGTTTTTGGTTTGAGAAATGGAGAAGAAACTGCTGAATTATCTGGGGAGGAGTTTTCTGATATACTTGCCAGGATGGGTCATCCAGAGGGAAAACCTAGCAAGTTATTCAAGAGGAACCTGTCTGTTGAATACAAGTTCCTAGCAGATGTTGTAGGGAAAGTGCTGCTGGCAAAGCACTCTGCACATGATACCATATCCAGATACCAGCTCTGCCTCATGGGAGCTCTGGTGGACAAGAGAAGTTTGAACTGGGGAGAGGTCTTCTTTGACCTAATAAAGAAGAAAATAAACAAAAGCTTTGTAAACTTTGGAAGGATTCTTGGAGTCTTCTTGCAAAACAGGTGCCCTGCCTTGCTGGTCTCCTCTGGAGTGCACATTAATACCTCCAAGAGACTCACTTGTGCCCTCTTTGGCAAGTGGGACAGGCAAATCAGCAAGCCCAGCAGGCCCTCCTCTTGTGCTCCTTCAGGCACCAGGACTCACAAAATCACTCTCCCACAGGTCTCTGCTCCTGCAGAGGACCTGGCTGCTGCTGTTGCTGCCTATTCTCCTCCTCCAAGTCCAACCCTACCTCTTCCATCCACCATTCCAGCTCCATCCACCATTACCATCTCCAGCCCATATCCAACATCAATCCCATCTCCAGACCCAATTCTACCTCCTCCAGCAGACCATTTCCACCCTCTGTTCTCCTATCCACCACCAGATATCACTTCTTCTCCATCCATACCCTCCTTCACCCTTCTGGATGACTCCTACATGGATGATTCCCCCTCATCTCCTCCAGAATTACCCTCCTCCTCAACCTCATTCCAAGATCTCCTCCACCACATCATTGACCAACCCACTTTCACCCCATCCATATCCACCCCCTTGTCCTCCATATCCACCATCCCCACACCTCAGCCATCCATCCCTCCACTCTCCAGCCCTCCACTTCCAGCATCCCCAGCCATCCCTATTCCATCTACCTCTGCTCCTGCTATTGAGCATGTAGATCTCTCAGCCTTAGCTGACAAGTTGTATGAGCTACTTGCCCCCAGGCTCTCTCTTCTCATGGAGGCCTCCTTAGCTCCTCTACAACAGTCAGTGGCAGCTCTATCTGCCAGGCTTTCCTCCCTCCTTCCTCAGGCAGCACCTCCAGCAGTGTGCCTTGATACAGATGTATCTGCATCTAGGCAGGGGGAGATGCCATATGAAGCAAGCCTTCATGGTGTTGTTGCTGCTGCTTATGCTCCTGCTGCAGATGTTACTGCTGCTGCTGCTGAGATTTCTGTGTCTGCTGCCTCCTCTGCTCTTGCTGCTGTGCCTCCTACTCCAGTTCTGGCACTAGACCTAAAGTCCTTGCTCTCAGCCTTTGATACTGCATTTTTCAGTTGTTTGCCTAAGAGCAATGCTGTCCAGCCCTCAGAAGACCTATCCAAGGCACTGATACCTTTCTCTAGCTGTGATCCCAGCATTATATCTTCTTTTGTGCTCTCAGAAATTGCTGCTACTGCTGCTGTTGAAGAAAGGACTGTTTTTACTGCTGCTGAAATTCCAACTGCCTCTGATGAGCAGATATCCAAGGATTTTTTGATGACAGAGGCCACTGATTTTGAGCCTGCTGCAGATTTTGTTGATGTTACTGAAGTTGCTGCTGCCATCACTCCTGTTGTTGCTGTTGTTGTTTCTGCTTCTCCTTCTGTATCTGCTGCTAAATCTGTTGTTGTATCTGCTGATGAATCTACTGCTGTATTTGCTGATGTCTCTGCTGCTGTCTCAGCTGCTGCTCCTTCTGCTTCTGCCTCATCTGCTGAAATTCAACTGAAGAAAGATTTGATGAAAAGAATAGATGCTTTATATGATGATCAGAGCTCTGAATCTGATGAATACAAAACAGACTCTGATGATTCATCTGCCACTATTGCCAGGAAGAGGAAGGCTAGAAGCAAGGCTATGAAAAGGGTCCCTCCTGCAAAAGTAAAGGATGATAATGATATTCCTTACTACATTCTGCATAACTGCCAAATTACTGAACATTGGATGCAGTATTCCAAAAATCAACTGAAAGCCATGAAAAAGAAGAGAAAGTATGAGAAGGGCTCCTCCCAGTTCCAGCACCCTCATCCTCCTCCACCACCTCCTCCTGATGCAGGTGCAGGTGGAAGCTCTGCAAGTCAAGCCCCAGCTAGAAGCCAGGCTCCCTATCAACCCCATGCCAGATCTTATGAAAGGGAAAGCCAATCTAGGGGTTCTTATTCTAGGAGAGGAGGATATAGGGGAAGTCAAAGAGATTTTCAGGTTTATTCTAAAGGGTATTCCAGGCAGCACCCTTATTCCAGGGGAGGACATGGTTCATCTGATACATCATCAGGTCCATTCCCCTACAAGCTAAAAGAGACAGTGTCTGCTAGGCCTCCTCAAGATAATCCTTCCAACAGGTATGAGCCACATGTACCATTTGAGGACCCTGAGAAGAACCCAGCTACTTGGACTGCCAGAATGAAAGAATTGGCTGCATTAGATCAAATCATGAAGGCCAGAGAGAAAGGCTTAGATTCTTCAAATATTTCTACAATGTCAGAGCAGAGACAGAAGGAACTAGAGAAATATGCCTCCAGAAAATTTTTTGATGCAGACAGATATATGGAGTTGCATCCTGCTGCTGTGGTCCCCAGGCCCTCAAAGCAAACCTATTTGGGTGCAGCTGATGACACTAGGTCCAACAAGGAAGCCCTGAACCCTAACAGAGAAATCAAGATGGTTAAAGGTAAAGAGAAGAAGTGACTTTGTAAGGTGACAATCTTTGGATATTCTGACTGTTATCTGGATGCCATATATATATATATATATATCTATGTTGTTTCTACAATGCTTAGCTGTTGTTTTTATGCTTTTCTGATTGTATGGTGTTATTTGAATTTTTCCAAAGTCTGTAAATAGTAATCCTAACCCAAATAGGGGGAGATTGTTGGAACACCCTATTACTAATTTGGGTCAGGATCACTATGTCTCTAGGAACCTTTGTTTGACCTTCTGTATAGCTTAATAGGTCAATTAGAATTGAGTCTAAGGGTTAGTAGTCTAGGTTTGGAAGCTGCCCTGAAGACCAAGTTTTTCTGCCTGGAGACTAAGTCTGATCGTCGAGCTCAGCACGACGATTCGTCGAACTCCGATCGACGATCGTCGAGCTCAACTTCAACAGATCGTCAAGCTCCATTCGACGATCGCTGAGCTCAACCTCATAATATCGTCGAACTCCACTCGACGATCGCTGAGCTCAACTTCACAATATCGTCGAACTCCATTCGACGATCGGTGAGCTCAGGTCGACGATTTTGACTCTGCACTGGAACTTTATCTCTGAGCTCAGTTCGACGCTCTTTGAGCTCAGATCGACGATTATGTTGCTGCTTGAATTTTCCAGTTCGCTGAGCTCAGCTCGACGATAGCAGAGCTCAGTTCGATGTTTTCAGTTATCTTCCAGAATTCAAATTCAAATCAGACAGAAGTTATTATGCAATTAATTCAGAGATTTGCTAGCCGTTTTCATTTATTTCTGGACCAAGTTTCAAGGGATTTTTCAAGGAATAATTCTGTGGACTTTCCTCCAGAACAGTTTTTGCAATTAAGGATGCAATCAATGCAGGCCAACGGCTATCTTTGACAGAGAATGATATTCTATTCTGGAACAGAGAATAAAAAGACAGAATGTTTTTTTGAATCAATAGAGATTAACAAGAAGAGAACACAGAACATAGATTACAGAGACTCTTTCAAAATCTTCTGTCAAAAAGAATTCTGAAGAACACTCATCAAAGAGATCAAGTTTTCAAAAATCTTCAGATCTCTTCAGCTCTCAAAGTGTTCAAGGCCAATATCATTTCAAGACTCCAGACACTCAACATTTCAGCCATTGCTGAAACCATCTATTGCTGGAGTTCTACCTTTGAAGGCCTATCACCCTCAGCAAAGCTTTTCTTCCTGAAGATCTCAAGGATTCAGGGGGAGCTTTGACATCAATCCACATAGTCTTCTCAGTTGTTTGAGAAAGAGAAGACTGCCATCACTCTCTCACCCCCACTCTGTAAAGGGTTTTTCAAACTCCCTTCAAAAGTTTGAAACTGGTTTTTGAGCACCTTGTCAAAAGCTCATTAGTGGCAAGACACCTGATCAAAAAATCTGCTTTGGTTTTTGAGCACCTTATCAAAAGCTCATTGGTGCCCAGGACACCTGATCAACTCATCCTGCAGTGGATTCCTACCTAGGGTGGTAGAAGAGAGGATGTACCCAAGTTTGGGGAACCACTATATTTCCTTGTGTCCTCTGGCTCTGCTTGTTTACTTTTTGTTTCTGGCCTTGATTTGTCTGTGCTTAGTTTTTGCATAGCTTAGTTCTGTGATTAGATTTATATTTGCTTCCCTGCTCACACTTATTACAACAATTGTTGTAAAAGTTTTTAAAAAGTATTAAAACACCATATACTCTATTCACCCCCCCCCCCCTCTAGAGTATATCAGATCTAGTTGCACTTTCAACATGGTGTGTTTGTTCATGGGCTGCCCTATTGGCATTCACACCCTTGTCATTCAGATAACCAGGCTTACAGTGACCATGTGTAATGTCATGGTCATACCTATTAGTAGGCTGCATTACTTTCTTGAAAGAAATAGGGCGCTTGGTGGCTAGTGGCTGAATTGGGGCTTTGCCTTTTCTTTTGGAATTAGTTTCCCTAGTTCTTCCCTTGAATCCTATTCCCGTCTTACCCTTTTGGAGAATGAAGTCATCAATTAAGGGTAAGACTGACTTTGGCTTTGAGAATTTAGCCATAAGTTCCTTCTCTCTTTGAAGTCTGACTTCCAGACTCTTGATTTGATCATTTTTGAATGTAATTGTACCCATCTGAATAAATATTATATTTTTCAGTTTGACAACTTCATTCAACTTCAAATTGAGCATTTTTGCTACATCTGATGCAACCAATTTGAGAGATGCAATTTCCTTAGCCTGGTTTTGACAAGGTTTCTGCTTCTCTTAAGTGCATGCAACAGATCACTATACTCATCAATAAGATGATGAATATCCCTTTCAGATTCAGATCCATCCACATGTCTTGATGCAGATGCTTCTGATTCTGACCCAGTATGTCGGAACCTTAGTTTGATTTGGGCTACGTTCACTAAGTCACTAACCTATGATCTTGACCCAACATGTATAGCCAGGGTCATTGTAGTGTCCTAGAGTCTAGGACAAGTCCTTAGAGTCAACATCATATGGACCAGATATCAACAAGACTGTCAGAGACTCAACATTTAGAAGATTTCAAGACTCTGCAAAATGAGTTTGATGTTCGTCGAACTCAGGTCGATGATTGTCGTGCTCAGCTCGACGATCTTAGAGTTAATTATCTGAGCTGAGCTCGATGAACTACATTCTCGGGTCGACGAATACTTGGACAATACAACATTTCAAGTTCAGTCAACATCAAGATTTTCCGAGTCCTTAGAATCAGACTTTGGTCGACGAACTTAGTTCTCAGCTCGATGAACCTGATACTTTGGTCGACGAACTTTACTCTTTGGTTGACGATCTTTTGTCTACCATCAGCATTCTGTCAAGACTATGTTCTCTAGTCTCAAGTCGACGAACTTAATTCTCTGCCCGACGAATTCTGGATTCTCTACTTCAACTTTCCTTTCAGAAACAACTGTGAACATTCTAAGTCCAGATTAATTGCTGAACTCCAGTCGACGAACACAGTTATCAGCTCGACGAACTTCGGATGCAGAAAAGGCAAAGTTCTAAAGCATGCAGTTCTGTTATCAGCTCGACGATCTTGGAACACAGCTCAATGAACTATGAACTCAGCTCGACGAATTCTGTCATCAGTTCGACAATTCCAGACTTAGCATTTATTCCTTGTATGACAATAATTTCTTAATGATTAATGATAAAATATTCTCTGGAATATTACCGTTGGACGGCATATTAATCACGGCTTTCATCAAAATTATTGTTTTCCATTTTTCCAAGGGACAGTTGAGGAAAGAAATCAATGCAATTTATTTTCAAGGACCGCCAGCATTGATTACCACTGAAGAATTCAAATTTCAAAAGGAAATTCTCTCAGGAAATATAAAAGAGATTTTTCTCTCTTTCTTGCACACACAGAACACATACATACAGAAGGACACAAGAAAGAATTATAGAGCATTCACAGAGAAGACATAGTACACAGATACAAAGATTTTCAGTCTGTCTGTCTGCAACAGCTTCTCTGCACATTTCACAAAAGCTCTGATACAAAAAGAAGATCTGCTCACTGAAGAAGAAGAACAAACAATACAAATCAAGAGTCTTCTTACTTTAACATTCCAGGACTTCAAGGACAACAACTACTACATCTGTCAAGAAGTTCATGTAGATAAAGGCTTACAGTTAGAAGGCATATCACCCTGCAGCAAGGCTTCCAGACTTTTGCTGAACCATTCAATATTTCAGGGGGAGCCTTTGCTAACATCATTGAATCCACAAGTCTTCTCAGTTGTTTGAGAAAGAGAATACATAATCAAATATCTCACCCCCACTGTGTAAAGGGTTGTCATCTCCCTTCAAAAGTGATTCCTGGTTGTAAGTCACCTGATCAAAAGACTTGAGGGATTGGTTTTTGAGCACCTGATCAAAAGCTCATTGGTGTCAGGCACCTGATCAAAAACCTGAGTGGATTCCTACCAGGTTGGTAGAAGAGTGGATGTACCCAGGTTGGGGAACCACTATAATTTTCTTGTGTCGTCTGGTTGCCCCTTTTCTTTTTGTTCTTACCGTGCTTGTGTTTTTAGGTTTGCTGTGTGCTTAGTTAACTAGGTTTAATTCTGCATCTGTTTAATTGCAGCAAAAGTTGTAATAGTTTTAATATTGCACATATACTCTATTCATCCCCTCTAGAGTATATTAGATCTAACCCATCACTTTCAATTGGTATCAGAGCAGGTTCCTTTGGTTGTACAAGCTAACCCTTGAACCAAAGATCTTGTGTTAGATCTAAACAATATTTCATTTCCACTTAGATTATATACATAGCCATGACACATAACAAGGATTATGCAAGCACCAGACCTCCAGTTTGCAACCTTAACAGGTTTGCCATCTGGAAGGCAAGAATCAAGTTGTATATGAATTCTATTGATGAGGATATATACAATTTTATTTTGACAGGTCCCCCTCAAGCTTCAACTCCTGCAACATCTACCAGCACTTCTGCAGTACCACCACCTGAGTGGACTGAATCCCAGAAGAAGGTCAAGATAACAGATGTCAAGGCTATGAACATCCCAGCACAGACCATGTCAGATGATATCTTTCAGAAGGTGGCTGAATGCACCTCAGCCAAAGCCATCTGGGACTCACTTAATCAGATGGTGGCTGGTTCAGCAAATGAGAGAAAGGATAGGGGATCCAATCTCGTATCCATGTATGAGAACTTCAAGAAGGAGGAAGCTGAATCAGTGGCTGAAATGTATAACAGGTTAAGCTCAATCATTAATGAGCTAAAAACCTTGGACAAGGGCATCACCCTCGCAGAGGTGAATGACAAGTTCCTGATGTGCTTCCCTACCTCATGGGATTCACGGATCTGGCCCATCAAGGAGGCCAGAAGCCTAAATGAGATATCCATAGAATCTCTATTAGGCAAACTAAAGTCTTATGAACAGTTGATCAAGATCAGGGAGGCAGCAGAGCAAAGGACACCTCCACCAGCCAGAAAAGAGCAAAGCATTGCCTTCAAGGCTGCTGAGGAGACAGAGACTCTATCATCTACAAATGAAGAGCTTATGAACCTATTTTCCAGAAGATTCTACAAGATGGCAAGAAGGGACTTCACAAGAAAGTCATCTAAGCAAGATGACAAACCCAGGTATGACAAAACACCAACTAAAGAAGTTGTATGTTTTGGATGCAGGAAGCCTGCACACTTCCTCTCTGAGTGTCCAGAGAACTAGAAGAAAGAGATAAGAAGAGAGAAGGAAACCAGGAGACATCACACCAACAAACCCTCTTCCAGCAAATACAAGAAGAACGAAAAGCGCTTTGTGGCTGAAACCTGAAGTGAGATAGAAGATGAGTCAACATATTCAAGCTCCAGTGAAGATGAGGAAGAAGCAAGAGCTAAGGAGGTTTGCCTCATGGAAATTTATGCCTCCAGGAGCAATTCTGAAGAAGAGGAATCTGACAATGAAGAAGCTTCGGATTCAGAAGTTGACAAGGTACTTTCCTCCTTTGATTATACTTCAGACTCTTTCAAGCTTGAATTTAAATCAATGTGTATAGATTTAATTAATTCTGAAAAAGAAATTAAAACTCTTAAGGAGAAACTAGCAAATTTAGAAAATGTTAATTCTGAAAATAATAAGTTAAAAGAAGAATTAACCTTAGCTAATGAACAGATAACACAACTAAAAACTGAGCTTTGTGAGGCCAAACAACTTGAGGAAACTCTGAATGGAAGAAGCGTCAAGCTGATGGACATCACAAGCACTGTGAATACCAAATTTAATGGCAAACTGGGCTTGGGTGCTTCATCAGGTTTGCCCCCCATTCTCAGGAAAGACATCTTAACAACGTCTATTAAATTTGTCACTGCAAAAGGAAAAGAAAAAGTAAATAATAAACCAATAACAGAAAATGGTTCAAAAACAATAGGTCAGAAAACCAACAAATAGAAGACCATAGGTAACAAGGTTCAGCAAACTTCGTCGAACTCAGATCGACGAAATCTAGCAAGTTCGTCGAACCCAGATTGATGAACTCTGAAAGCAAATTATAGTAATAACTATTCATCTAACTGCGATCGACGAACTCTGTATGGTTCGTCGAGCAAAGGTCGACGAATAAGGGGCACCGAAAATGAGTATATTCATTCTCTGGGCAGAGATCGACGATCTCATCCCTATTCGTCAAACTCTAGTCGACGAATTCCCAAAAATTCGTCGAACCCAGGAAGACTTGATCAAAACTATAATTATAACAACAACTCTAATAATACTCAGAAAGCATTTAATCCATTAGCAGATTGGGAAATACCACCTAGGAGATACCACCCACTAGGTTATAAATGCCAACCAGAGTTTTCTGTTATCTCTAGCTTTTCTTATCTACGATACAAAGGACCCAAGGTAACCTGGGTCAAGAACAACTAACTGTTTTTCATTGTAGGTGAAGAGCTGTCCAGTGAATAATCAAATCTGGTATCTGGACAGTGGTTGCTCCAGAAACATGACAGGTTGCAAGGACATACTATCCAACTACAAGTCCAAGCCTGGGCCAAAGGTTATCTTTGGTGACTCCAAATGTGGCCAGTCAAAAGGATTTGGAGAAGCAAAGATTGGGGCTGTCACTTTCAAGAAAGTGACCTATGTCAAAGGACTGAAGCATAATCTTATCTCCATAAGTGAATTATGTGATGAAGGTTATCAGGTAAATTTTAATTCATCTTCATGTATTATTTCTAATAAAGATAAACAAATAGTTTTAATTGGAAATAGACAAGGCAACATATATTTAGTTGATTTCTTATCTGCCAAATCTGATATCTGTTTGCTTAATATAACTAGTAATGAGATTGATTTATGGCATAAAAGACTAGGTCATATAAATCTGGAATACATTGCTAGGTTATCTAAATACAACCTTGTTAGAGGTCTACCTTCTGGTCCCTACAAGAAGGAAGGTCACTGCAGGGCTTGTCAATTAGGCAAGCAAACTAAAGCTAGGTTCAAATCCATTAATAAAAGTGATTCACATAGGATTTTGTATTTGCTACACATGGATTTTTTTGGACCCATAGCTGTACAAAGCCTAGGAGGGAGATCCTACACTTTAGTGATTGTGGATGACTTTTCCAGGTTCACTTTGGTATCCTTTCTGAGATCTAAGTCAGATACCTTCAAGGTTCTTACAAATTTTCTCAAGACCATACATATTGAGTTCTCTACTCATGTTGCATTGATCAGAAGTGATCATGGCACAGAGTTTGAGTCTCTTCTTATGCATGAGTTCTGTGAGAAGGAAGGTATCAGGCATTGCTTCTCAGCTCCTAGAACTCCTCAACAAAATGTGATAGCTGAAAGGAAAAATAGGACACTCATTGAAGCTGCAGGTGTTTAAACCGATTTCTCGATTCCTGTGGAATTCACACTTGGGGAAGGGGTGATCGCGCACCTACTTCGATCCTGCAAGCAAAACAACTAAAGAAATAAGAACCAACCCAAGGGCTCGGCGGGGAGTACCCACCACACACCCGGAAGATCTGAGAGCGCTTCCCCTCCTTAGCCAAAATCCAAGCTAAGGTACCCTAGAAAGCACTTGGGGGCTGGAGCAAGTGAGCACAGAATGCGTGCTTTCTGGGGTACCCCTTGGGTCCTATTTATAGTTTTTAGGACATGGACTGCCAATAACCAGACTGAGCTGACCTGCAATTACCAGGACAACCCTGGCTGGGTCTGCCAACAGCCAAACTCTGCTGTTTTGAAGGGCTATGAGAAGACCAGTGGGGACAAAATAGTAAAAAGTATCTCTTGGATCTGGGCGAGTCGGGGAGCTCGGCGACCCCTGAAGATTGAGCCCGCCTGTTGCATGTCGAGCTCCGCCCGGCGAGTACGAGCTTGATCTGGGCCCGCCTTTCAGCCGGCCTTCATTTGTCGAGCTCAGCCCGACGAAATTTGGGGTCAGCTCGGCGAGCGCCGAGCTCGAGGTTGGCGGGTGTCGAGCTCGGTCTCCTGATTTTGCTGTCGAGCTCGCCCGGCCTCTGAGTGACCCGCACCGCTGAGTCTGGCTCCTGTTTTTCTTGCTAGGTCCTCCTGGCCTTTACTGATCCCACTCGCCGGATATGGGGTTGTACATAATCCCCACTCTTTTCGAGCTTGGCAAAGCTCGGAAAGAAACATCCAACCCCAAGTGTTCGGCGAGTGCGAGGTGGGCCAGAACGAATCTTCTGGTGGGGCCCATCCGTGGCTATATAAATACACCTACATATCTTCCTAACTCTTGCCCTTCTTCCTGCTATTGTCCTGCCACGATGTCGGTCCCCAAAGAAATCCAAGAACGCTTTAATCGAGCCTGTCTGGCCTCTGTTTCCCGCGTGGCCGCCCTGACTGCGGTCCCACTCGCTGTGCCGCAGTGCGGCTCGGCTGAGCCGGCTCTGCCAAGAGGGCGAAGCGGTTTCCTGCAGATGCCGAGCCCATCCTGGCCGACCTAACGGCTGCTCTGGAGCACGGTGCCGGCTCCTCAAGTCTGCCTGCCCATGATAAAGGCAAAAACATTGTCGATGTCTGTGATGGCCCAGATAGCCGGCTAGAAGCTGGCGGGGGCGCCGTGCCGCGAGATCCATCCCCGCGAGCCAGAGACATAGGGGAGGACTCGCAGTTTAGAACTCCGGAAAATCGCCCCCGGGATCCACCGTCTCCTTTTGGGACGTTGGGGATGAGCTCGCAGAGGCCGAACACGCCAGTTAGCGCCTCTTCTCCCCAGCCTCCCGTCGTGACCATAGGAGCAGATGCGGAGACCATCCTAGTCTCGGGATTTGACCTCCTCTCTCCGACAGCGTGCCCCCCAGGCCGCGGGAAGGACCTGAGATTTGTCCCTCCCCGCAGCTTCGTTGAGATGCCGAGCTCGTCGGGTATGCCTGGCTTTAGATTACTGCTGTGTTTCCTTGGGGTTGATCCCCTTTATTGATGTTCCTGTGTTCGCAGGTCCCCCTAGTCAATCCGCGGCGGAGGAGTCACCTCGATCAGCTCGTTACTCACCCCTCCCCTCCCCGAGCTCGATAGATTCTTACCTGGGCCCTGACGTGGAGGATGGCGAGGTCGTCAGGAGGGGGGCCAAGCTGTTCAATAAGATCGTGCGTGAGTTGCGCGAGGTGCAGGAGGTCAACGAGACGCTGCAGCGCGATTATGTGCGGCTCGCTGACGAGGTGTGAGGCGGCCAGGTTCACGAATTGCTATCTCCTTCCCAGCTCCTGGATGAGATCGACGAGGGCCTCCTGACGACGCAGCGGAACTCGGGGCTGATCCACGAATTCCTTCGCGCGCGACAGCCTGGGGGGCGAGGGGCGCGAGGCTGGGGTAGATAGGAAATGGCTCCCCTGCTGAGCTGATCGGCACTCGCCTCCTGGTTCCCCCTGCCCGCGCGTCTTGCTTTGATTTCCGGAATTCTATAATAATCTGCAAACATTTTTAGACTACCACCTTATCATTTGAATAATGTTATAAATGCGTTGCTTGATTTTTTTATTCGTGCGAGTTGAGATATATCGGAAGTTGGCGAGCCGAGTGGCGATCTTGGATTACGAGCTTGAGTGGCGAGCCGGGGTGGCGAGCTTGAGTGGCGACCCGGGGTGGCGAGCTTAAGTGGCGACCCGGGGTGGCGAGCTTAAGTGGCGAGCTGGGGTGGTGAGCTGGGCCGATTGGACAGCCCTCCCCCGACTTTCTTTTTTTATAAATAGCCCTCATCCTTCACCTACCCTCGTACGTCGCATTAACTGTTAGCTTTCTCTTTCCTGCACTTTTTTCCTTCTTCCCACTCGCATTCCCCTTCCTTCTCTGCAAGCATTTGCAAAGGCAACCCCGATGCCGACGGCCGCGGCAAGTGCGCCCAGCACTTCGTTGACTACTGCTTCTTTGAGGGGCGTGTCAGCGGGGAGGAGCACGCTGAGTTCGTGGCTATATTCGTGCCGCCAGGCTTCGTGGCTCGGCAGCCAAGAGAGGGGGAGGCCATCAACACGTTTTATGAGAACGAGCTCGCCTTCCCCATCTCGCATTTTGAGGTGGGGCTGCGCCTCCCCCTGTGGCCAGAGATCCGGCAGATTCTGAAGTATTACGGGGCGGTGCTCGCTCAGCTGAACTCCAACGCCATCGCCATGATTGTGGCGTACGCGAGCTATCTACGGCGAGAGAGGATAGAGTTTAACCTGATCGTTTTTAGGAAGCTCTTTTCCTACAAGGCGATGTCGGATGGGGTCGCCTACTTTGGTAGCTCGCTGATAAAGGTTCGCGAGATCGCGAATAAGAATCACAAATGGATGACCCGGAGTGTCTTTATTAGTGACGATCTCGGGAATATCCTGTACTCGCCGCAACAGAAGGGCGAGGACATGTACCACTCTCCCATCATGTCTGGCAATGATGCCGAGCTCCACCGATATTTCCTCCACAAGGATTTTGAGGTCACCTTCCTGTGAAGAGGCCTTGACGCGCTGCCCCCGTCCTGCCCGGCGAAGGTACGACTCGCTTTTGTCTAACTCGCCATTTTTCTCTGGGAATTTTTCTAACTTATTTTCGCAGGAGAGAGGCTGATCCCCGCGAACCCGCCGTTCGCGGACTCGGGATTGTTTCCTGACCGCCTCGCTCGCGAGAGGGCGGCGGAGGCAGCTTGCCAAGATGAGGCAGTCTCCTCCAAGCCCTCCTCCAGCAAGAGGCGACCCGAGGATGCGGGGTCGAACCCGCCACATCGCCAACAAGCGCCCAAGAAGATGAAGAGGGCCCTGCTGGCTCCGCGATCCAGGCAATAACAACATCAACAACAGTCCCCCAAATACATGAGCTCGCCGGAGCTTATTCCGGACGCGTCGCCGGAGAGCACGCTGAAGGAAACCTTCAGTAAGAGGCGGACAGGCGGCGAGGCGCGCGCTTCTTCTGCGGCGATCTCTCCTCCTTCGGTGAAGAGGACTGCTCGCGAGCGCGGTCCGCCAAAGGAGCACCCCCTTTTCAGCTTTGAGGGGCGGTGGAAGGACTCGGCGGGCGAGCCCAAGGTGCGGTGGGATGAACTGGCCCACCAGATGTCCATCTCTACCCTCCAGCCCTCATGGCATGACCGCGAGCCCACCATCGGTCATGCTTATGCCCTTGGCTTCGGCCTCTATGGCCGGGAGGATGCCGAGGCTTACAAGGGCATGCACCTGCGGAACCTTGGCCATGAGGGACTGCAAGCCCACCTGCGAGCCATGGAGCTCCACCACATGTTGCTTCGCCGCAGCTTCTGCCTCAGCAACCAACTTCAAAAGGCCGAGCAGTCCCGCGACGTCGCCAAGGATAAGGTCGCCGACCAGGCGAGGTAGCTCGGCATCGCCGAAGGTCTACTCGCACAGGCCTCCGGCGGCCTGGTGAGCATCATGTTCCTCTTCATCCTTTTACTTAGAATATTTTGTGATGTTGCTTTAACGGACTCTTTCTTCATCAGGATGCCAAGGCCGCTGGAGAGTTGTGGGCTCGCAATGCCGAGCAAGGGGAGGAGATCGGCCAGATGTGTGCTCGCCTCTCCAAGCTGGAGGCGGCGAATGCAAAGCTGAAAGACGAGAACCAATGCCTTGACAGCGAGGTCCGTCGCCAGGTGGAGATCTTCCTCCCAGCCAGCGGCGCCGACCCTACCCTCCCCTACAAGAGGCCCAGGGTTTTTGGCAAGGCCGACCTCACCGAAAGACTGCAGATTAACTCCATCTAGGCTGTCGAATGCACCCTCCATCTGATGAAGGAATCTGGAGTACTGGTGGAGGGATGTGAGGAAATCACGGCCCGGGACCTGATGCCGAGCTTGTTCCCGACGACGCCTCCCAGTGAGAAAGAAGATAGCCTTGACGCGTTGTTTGGGAAGGGCTTTCGGGACCTGTCGGGCGAGGGCGGGGACGACCATCAGTCCAATGGGCAGGGTGAGGACTGACGTCGCATGCACATATTTTTTCTTTCTCTGTAATCTCGCCGAGGCGAGTTCTTTCTGTAAACATTAGTGCTCAATGAAATATATCTGATTATAGACTTGTTCACTTCTTCCTTCACTTTTTCTATCTTTTTTGACTTTGCTGCGTCTTGCTCGCACGCAATCCTATACCTTGATGACCTCGCGTAGATAGGTTTTGTGAGTATGGTGACTGTTAGAGCCCGCGTGGGAGCGTGTCATGAGAGCTCGCCAATTATCAGATGACCTTGGATGGACTACTCACCTTACCGGGCGCACCACCCCCAGCTCGCTCGCGAGCTACCCATACTCTCATCAGCATAAGATCTAATTCTCCAAATATTTCCACCAAATTTTTCCAAGTAAAATATCACGGGGGCGAAGCACCTTGGCGGGATCCGCATCATCTCGGCAAGGTGCTTGGATCTGACTCGCCCCCTTGTTGTTGAGGCCGAGCCTGACTGGCGAGCTCGAGCTCGCCTGTGTCGAGTTTTATTCCCTCTCCTTAATCCCAAAGAAATACCAAGCTTCTCGGTATTTGTTTGACGCGCATAGGGTTTCCCTTAGTGAATTTCTGCCCTGCCAGCTAGGTGAGAGCATGACAGCAGGATCCGCCCGAGATCTAAGGATGACACCGAGTGACTTCCTGCCCTGCCAGCTAGATGAGAGCCTGACAGTGGGATCTGCTCGGGGTCCATAGTTTCCATCATTGAGTGACTTCCTGCCCTGCCAGCTAGGTGAGAGCCTGACAACGGATCTGCTCAAGGTCTGAGGATGACAACGAGTGACTTCCTGCCCCGCCAGCTAGATGAGAGCCTGACAGCGGGATCTGCTTGGGGTCCGGAGTTGCTACCATCGAGTGACTTCCTGCCCTGCCAGCTAGGTGAGAGCCTGACAGCGGGATCTGCTCGAGATCTGAGGAAGACACCGAGTGACTTCCTGACCTATCTGCTAGGTGAGAGCCTGACAGCGGGATCTGCTCGGGGTCCAGAGTTGCTACCATCGAGTGACTTCCTTACCTGCCAGCAAAGTGAGAGCCTGGCAGCAGGATCTGCTCGAGGTCCAGGGATGACACCGAGTGACTTCCTGACCTGTCAGCTAGGTGAGAGCCTGACAGCGGGATCTGCTCGGGGTCCAGAGTTGCTACCATCGAGTGACTTCCTAACCTGCCAGCTAAGTGAGAGCCTGGCAGCGGGAACTGCTTAAGGTCCAAGGATGACACCGAGTGACTTCCTGACCTGTCAGCTAGGTGAGAGCCTGACAGCGGGATCTGCTCGGGGTCCAGAGTTGAGTGTCTTTCTATCGCACAGCTTGTTAAAACTAAACATCATGCCAATGAATTTTATTAAGAATAACACTTCACTTACATGTTTCATGGGTAAAAGCGTTTCAAGTCATCACCACTCCAGGTGAGACTCAGGGTCTCTCCCTCCACATTTTGGAGTCGATATCCCCCTGACCTTAATGCCTCCTTCACAATGAATGGCCCCTCCTAGCTAGGGTTGAGCTTTCCCACGGTTTTCGATCACCCCGCCGCATCCACCTTTTTCAGGATCAAGTCCCCTTCCACGAACTGTTTTACACTGACTTGTTTGTCAAAGTACTTGGTCATTCTTCTTTTTACCTCTTCTTGCTTGATGGCGGAGAGGTCGCGTAGCTCTTCCACCATATCTAGGGAGAGTCGCAGCTCCTCCTCATTCTTGGTCTGCAACTCCTCCTTGCCTTCTGCTGCCGCAGCCACTCGAGGTGTCGGGACTTCAAATTCAACGGGAAGCACTGCCTCGCATCCATGGGAGAGCTTGAAAGGAGTCTCCCATGTTGCTGTGTTGGGGGTGGTTCTCAGGGCCTAGAGGACTGCGGGGAGCTGCTCCACCCAACTTCCTTTCAGATTCTCCACTTTCTTCTTCAAAAGATTCACAATAATTTTGTTGGCGGCCTCCACCTGCCTATTGCTCCTGGGGTGGTAGACCGAGGCGAACATGAGGTCAATACCCAGCTTCTAGCAAAAGCTAGTGAACTCTGTGCTGGCAAACTGGGGTCTGTTGTCCATGACGATGCCTTGGGGTAACCCGTGGAGGCAGATGATCTCCCCCCATACAAAATTTCTGATGACCTGGGAGGTTATCTTGGCCAGCGCCTTCACCTCCAACCACTTAGAGAAATAGTCGATCATTACCAATAGGAACCTCCTATGACCACTGGCCTGGGGGAACGGTCCAACCAAATCCATTCCCCAAATTGTGAAAGGCCAGGGGGCGATGATGCTTTTTAGGCGTTGGGCCGGCTGTAAGTGAAGGCGGGCAAATAACTGGCACTTGTGACACCTTCTCGCGAACTCCACGGCATCACGGCCCAGGGTTGGCCAGAAATACCCTTGCCTGACAATCCTTCATTCCAAGGTCCGACTCCCGGAGTGGCTTCCGCACTCCCCGGAGTGGACTTCTTCCAAGATCTTCTGTACTTCATTCTCGACCACGCAACAGCCTAGCATACCCGAGAGGGTCTTCCTGTACAGCTGCCCGTCTCGGAGGAGGTAGTAGGCTGACCAGTACCTGAGTTTCTTCTTATCCATCCCTTCTGGATACTCCTCCGTGGAGAGGAAAGTTGCAATCAGATCCATCCATGAGGAGCCCCGATCGATCTCCATAAGCTCCCCCTCTTCCTGGGGCCATGCTTTGCGAGTCGATCGACCGACTCATTTTCTTCCCTGGGTACATGTCGTATGGAGATGGTGAAACAAGTCGGTGATGGTGCCCCCCATCCAGGGGCCGTGCTTTGCGAGTCGATCGGCCGACTCATTTTCTTCCCTGGGTACATGTCGTATGGAGAAGGCCACGAAGGTGCCAATGACCCCTTTCGTTTTGGCTAAGTACAATCGCAGGGTAGGCTCTCTTGCCTCGCACTCCCCGTTGATCTAGGAAGCTACTACCATGGAATCGGTTAGGACCTCCACGTCCAACACTCCCAGCTCCCTGGCTAGACGCAGACCCGCTCTCACGGCCTTATACTCGCCCTGATTGTTAGTAATAGGGAAGTGTACCACCACCGTTTGTTCAATCTTAGTTCCCTGTGGACTCTCCAAGAGCACCCCCACCCCTAGGGAATGTCTCCCCGAAGAGCCGTCTACTTTTACCTTCCACGGGGTCGGGCGGGTGAGCTCTTCCTCCACCAGTTCAATCACGTAGTCTGCCAGGAAGTCGGTCATCGCTTGGGCCTTGATCGAAAGGCGGGGGACGAAGGAGATGTCAAATTCTCTCAACTCCACCGACCACTTGGCCAACCTGCCTGAATGCTCCACCCCCTCGAGGATGTTGCAGAGGGGATGGTCAGTCACCACTCGGATGGAGTGTGCCTGGAAATAGGGTCGGAGCCTCCGGGCCGAGATGATCAGAGCGAAGGCCAACTTTTCCAAGATTGGGTATTGAAGCTCGGCCTTCCTCCGGACTCGGCTCACATAATATATGGGGAGTTGTTTCTTCCCCTCTTCTCGCACTAAGACAGAGCTCAGTGCCTCCGCCACGACCCTGAGATACAAGAACAGATCCTCCCCCTCCTTAGGACCTTGGAGCAACGGAGCCTGTGTCAGTTGTGTCTTGAGAGCCCGAAATGCCTCCTCGCATTCCTTTGTCCATTCGAACTTCTGACCTCCCCTCATAGTTTTGAAAAAGGGGGAACATTTCTCGTCGGCCTGGGAGAGGAATCGACTCAGCCCTGCCAGCTTCCCTGTCAGCCGTTGCACTTCCTTAGCATTCCACGGAGACCCCAGCTCCATGATGGCTTTGACCTTGTCCGGGTTTGGCTCGACCCCCGCGGCGGTGAGGAGATGTCCAGGGAACTTCCCCCTACTGTCCCCGAAGACACACTTTAGGGGGTTGAGCCGCATCTTGTACTTGCGCAGGGTGGCGAAAGTTTCCTCCAAGTCCCGAAGGTGAGATTCCACATCTTGACTCTTTATCATGAGGTCATCTACGTATACCTCCAGGTTCCTCCCCTTTTGCTCCCGGAAGACCCTGTCCATCATTTTTTGATAGGTTGCCCCCGCGTTATTTAGCCCGAATGGCATCATCTTGTAACAGTAGCATCCATCCCCCGTGATGAAAGAAACGTCCTTGACGTCCGGGGGGTGCATCCTGATCTGATGATAACCTGAAAACGCATCTAAAAAAATCATTATAGAAAAACCAATGGCTGAGTCAACCAGCGCGTCGATCCGAGGCAAAGGGTAACAATCCTTAGGGAATGATTTATTAAGTAAAGAAAAATCAATACACATGCGCCATCGGCCGTCTCCTTTCTTTACCATCACCACATTGGAGACCCAACCTAGGTACTGGATCTCAGATATGAAGCTGGCCCTAAGGAGCTTTACCACCTCTTCCCAGATAGGCTTAGCCAGCTTATCTGCCATGGACCTCTTCTTTTGCTGGATGGGGCGTGCTTCTGGGTCCAGGTTGAGGCGATGACAAGCCACATCGCGTCAGCCCCTGGCATCTCCGCGGCGCTCCATGCGAAGATGTCCACATTCTTCTGGATGCACTCCATCATCCTGCCCTGAGCCTCCGGGGTCAGCCCTCCGCTGACGCGGACCTTCTCCACCCTCCCTCCGAGGGTGAGAACTTCCAACTCCACCACTTCTTCCGCAGCCTCCAACTGGGACTGTTCCCCCCATTTTTCAACATCCCTCTCCTCTGGGATGAGAATCTCTGCCTCCACCTCTTCCTCCACGGCCATGGCCTTGGCCTGCTCCTCTCGATCTTCTCCTGCCACCTCAACCCTGGTGCAGCCTTCCTCCTCCATCTCCCCCCTTCCTTCTTCCCGCTCTGCCTCCTCCATCCTTCGCACCATCTCCTCGGCACCCCCTTGCCAAGAAATGGAGTTGACGGCGGTGACGTAGCACTCCCTTGCTACCTTGGGGTCGCCCCAAACTAGGACTGGATCCCCTCCGCGTTGAACTTCAAGCATTGATGGAAGGATGAGGGGACGCAGTGGAAGGCGCTGATGAGGGTCCTCCCGAAAATGACATTGTAGCTGCTGGGGGCATCTATGATGACGAACCTGCAGCTTCTGTACTGCCCCCCTAGGGAGACATGGAGCTCGACTCCTCCTTCCACTTCCTTCCTCTCCCTCGAGAACGCAAACAAAGGCCCGTCTGAGGCCAGCACCCTCTTTGCCTCCACCTTCATCACATCAAACGCCTTCTTGAAGATGACGTTGACGGAGCTCCCATTGTCGATGAGGATCCGGGAGACGGTAAAATTCTCGATGGCTGTTTGAATGACCAGCGCATCGCAGAACGGATCCTCGTGATCCGACAAATCTCCCCTCGTGAAGGTTATCCTTTCTTCCGGGGGTGGGGTCTGGGATGTGGAGCCAACGCTCCGGCGGTACATGGTGTGGAGGCTCGCCTTTTGCGAGACCTCTACCTCCACCCCCACCCCCCTATGGATCACTCTGATCCCTCCTCGAGTCCCCACATCAGCCAGGTCTTCACACAGATCCTCCTCCACCCGAGGTAGGACCTCCTCTATCCGCACCTCCTGGCGCCCTTGCTGCTGCTGCTGCTCCCTGTTCCCTCTCATCTTGAGAAACTCCGGGCACGTGGCTGTGGCGTGCCCCTCTTCCTGGTGGAAGTCGCAATAAGGCAAATCCACCCTGACTTATCTTCTCCTCCTCCGCATCACTCTCCTCCTCTCCCCGTGGGCTATAGCTATAGCCTGCTCTTGATCTGGAAGGGGAGGCCTGTGCGCTTGCCTCCAACCTGGGGGGTTGTATTGACCCCGGCCTCCCTGATGATGATCCCTTTCTTGATACCCTCTCCATGGCCCTTGATCTTGCCACTCGGGCCTCCGGCCCAACCGACGGTCCTGCTCCTGACCCCTCCACCTGGGCTGCTACTGCCCCTGGAGCTGCCTCTGCTCCCTATGTCGAGGCTCGAATCTCCTCTCCTCCTGCACTCTTCCTCCTCTTGCCTCCTTCTCCTCCTTTGTGGCCCACCTGGCCAGCTTTCACGCGAACTCCGGGTTCGACGCCTCCCCGTCAACTTCCCTTGCCACCATCTCCATCAACTCCTCGTAGGGGAGGGGGGCACTCTCTTCAGCTCCATTTGAAAGAACCCCAGCTGCAGCCCCAGGGTGAAGGCCATCATCAGGCTGTGGTCGGGCATCTCCTGAACCTGGGTGACCTCCTCTTGGAACCAGTCAACGTAGCTTCCCAGGGTCTCATTCAATCCCTGTTTGATGTGAAATAGGGACTCCGACTCCTTCCTTTTCTTTGAAGTGGTGAACCTGAGCATGAACCCCCGACGCAGGTCCTCGAAGCAGTAGATGGAGCTGGCCGGTAACTGGTGGAAACACTCACTTGCCTTCTCCTTGAGGGTGATGGCGAAGAGTCGACATTTGAAGCCATCCAACATTTGTCGGATTGAGACTACGTCCTCGAACCACTGGACATGCTGGATCGGGTCTCCCTTGCCGGTGTAGTAAGACATTTCAGGTTCCCTGAACCCATCTGGAACTGGGGCTGAAGAGACCAAGTCCCTGAAAGGACTTTCTCCCCCTGTTAGGTGAGCCTACCCATCTCGCGAGCCCAGCTCGTCGAACTGGCCTACACATGCCGAGCCGGGGAACAACACGTGACCTGGGAGCTCGCCACTTCGGCCCTCCTTGGCAACTACCTTCCGCGCTCGCCTGCCGGGGGCATCCTCACCCATGGTCGGGGCGGCGGCGATCGAGATGGCTGGAGTCGAGCACTCGGCCCGCGTGCCGAGTGCGAACTTGATCAGATTCAGCATCTCGCTCCTGAAGTCTTCGAACATTCCCACCGTGGCGAGAGGCAGGGGGTGGCAAGTCCGACCTGTCAGATACCTGTCCTCCTGTCATTGAGCTCGCTGGAAGCTTTTCCGTGATGATCACTTTCCACGCTCACCGCACCAAAATGTTGAAATCGATTTCTCGATTCCTGTGGAGTTCACCCTTGGGGAAGGGGTGATCGCGCACCTACTTTGATCCTGCAAACAAAACAACCAAAGAAACAAGAACCGACCCAAGGGCTCGGCGGGGAGGACCCACCACACACCCGGAAGATCTAAGAGCGCTTCCCCTCCTTAGCCAAAAGCCAAGCTAAGGTACCCTCAGAAAGAACTTGGGGGCTGGAGCAAGTGAGCACAGAATGCGTGCTTTCTGGGGTACCCCTTGGGTCATATTTATAGTTTTCAGGACATGGACTGCCAATAACCAGACTTAGCTGACCTGCAATTACCAGGACACCCCTGGATGTGTCTGCCAACAGCCAAACTCCGCTATTTTGAAGGGCTATAGGCAGACCAGTGGGGACAAAATAGTAAAAAGTACCTCTTGGATCTGGGCGAGTCGGGGAGCTCGGTGACCCCTGAAGATTGAGCTCGCCTACTGCATGCCGAGCTCCGCCCGGTGAGTGCGAGCTTGATATGGGCCTGCCTTTCAGCCGGCCTTCATTAGTCGAGCTCAGCCTGACGAAATTTGGGGTCAGATCGGTGAGCGCCGAGCTCGAGGTCGGCGGGTGCCGAGCTCGGTCTCCTGATTTTGCTGTCGAGCTCGCCCGACCTCTGAGCGACCTGCACCGCTGAGTCTGGCTCCTATTTTGCTTGCTGGGCCCGCCTGGTCTTTGTTGATCCCACTCGCCGGATACAGGGTTGTACAGCAGGTACATTACTTGCAGATGCTTACATGTCACTTTCCTTTTTGGCAGAGGATGTGAACACTGCAAACTATGTCCTGAACAGAAGCCTGACACATAAGCTTAAGAATAGGACTCCCTATGAATTACTAAAAGGGAAGAAACCTAAAATAAACTATTTTAAAGTATTTGGCTGTATTTGTTATATCCACACAAATAACAAAAGATATATTAGAAAGTTTGAGGCTAAGGCTGAAGAGGGAATTTTTCTAGGATATTCCCAAGTAAGCAAAGCCTATAGGGTTTATAACAAATCAACCTTAAAAATTGAAGAGTCCATTCATGTTACTTTTGATGAGACTAACATGTCTTGCAAGGAGAAATAAATTTCTATCAGAAGCAACTTGCAGGTACATAACTTGTGTGAGAGCTTGGATGGGCTAAACCTTACCCAAGAGGTTCCAACACATGCTTCTCCACAAGTCATTGAGGAAAGTGAAGATGAAGGCAATGAAGGGACTAATATTCCCTCAACAACAACAACTATAATTCCACAGGAGGAGTTAACTCCTAATGCTGTTGCAGAACCAACTCCACCAGCTGATCTTGTTACACTTAGGGATCACCCTAGATCTCAAGTTATTGGAGACATATCAGCAGGTGTACATACAAGGCATCAACTCAACCAAGACTTGATGCATGCTTGTTTTCTCTCTCAGGTTGAACCTCTAGCCATCCATGATGCTGAGCAAGATCCCCACTGGATCATTGTAATACATGAGGAATTAAATCAGTTTGAGAGATGTAGAGTTTGGGATTTGGTTCCAAGGCCTCAAGACTACCCAAACATTGGAACCAAATGGGTCTACAGAAACAAGCTGGATGCACAAGGAATAATTGTGAGGAATAAAGTCAGACTAGTTGCACAAGGATATAAGCAAGAAGAAGGAATAGATTATGACCAGACCTTTGCCGCTGTTGTAAGGCTGGAAGCAATCAGAATATTCCTTGTCTATGCAGCTTACAAAAGATTCAAGGTCTACCAAATGGATGTGAAAAGTGCATTTCTAAATGGAGTACTTAAAGAAGAGGTGTATGTAGAACAACATCCAGGTTTTGTTTCTCCAACTCATCCCTCTTATGTCTATAAATTACATAAAGCTCTCTATAGTCTAAAGCAAGATCCAAGAGCTTGGTATGAGACTCTAGCCAGCTTTCTATTAGAGAATAAATTCATTAGAGGCATTGTAGATAGGACACTTTTCACTAGACATCATAAGGATCAAATACTGTTAGTACAAATATATGTGGATGACATAATATTTGGGTCTACAGATTCAAAATTGTGCAAGAGATTTTTTGATCTCGTGCATTCTAAATTTGAAATGAGTAGCATGGGTGAACTTTCCAACTTCCTTGGTCTCCAAGTGAAGCAGCTCCCTGATGGCATCTTCATCTCCCAAGCTAAGTATGGTAATGAGCTTATCAAAAAGTTTGGGATGGCTGATGCCTCAGCAAAGAAGACACCTATGGTTACAAATGCTGTGATTGATTCAGATGCACATGAGAAACCTATGGATCAGAAACTATATAGGGCCATTGTTGGATCCCTGTTATACCTTACAGCTAGTAGACCCGATATCATGTTTGCCACATGCCTTTGTGCTAGGTTCCAGGTGAACCCAAAAGAATCTCACCTTATTTTCTTAAAAAGGATTTTAAGATATATAAAAGGTTGTCCTAGTCTAGGCCTATGGTATCCCACAGAATCATAATTTGAGTTAACTGGATACTCAGATGCTGATTTTGCTGGATGTAGGGTGGATAGAAAAAGTACTTCAGGAACTTGCCAGTTCTTGGGTATGAGAGTAGTATCCTGGTTTTGTAAGAAGCAGTCATCTGTATCTACCTCTACTGCTGAGGCAGAATACATTGCAGCATGCAGCTATTGTTCCCAGATACTGTGAATACAAAATCAATTACTAGACTATGGTCTCAACTTAAATAATTCAACCTTATTTTGTGATAACACAAGTGCTATAGCAATAACACAAAACTAGTCCATCATAGTAGGACTAAACACATAGATATAAGACACCATTTCATTAGAGAGTGTGTAGACAAAAATAAACTTAATCTTATTTATATCTACACTGATTTACAAAGGGCTGATATATTCACCAAACCTCTGGATGAGAAAAATCATCTCTTCTTTGTAAATCAGCTTGGAATGATTAATGGAGAAGACTTAGGTTAACTTCTGTCTGCACTCGACGAATTTTCCAAAGATCGTTGAACGGAGTTCGACGAACTGGGGAAAGTTCGAGAGATATTCGTCGAACGGAGATCGACGAACTCTCTATAGGTGAAATAATTTTCGTCGATTGGTGATCGACGAACTTTGCCTTAGAAGATATTCGTCGAACAAAGTTCGACGAACCGTCTTCAATTCTTTTGGATGAGATCGACGAATTATTTATCTCTAAACTATTTTGTCGGACTCAGTTCGAAGAACTGTTTTTATTTTCGTGGAACTGAAGCTGTCGATTCATATTCCGGGAAAACCTTATATCTAGGTTTTCTTCGACCTCCGTCCCGCGCTTTCTGTTCCCTCGCACTTGATCGCCATTTGTTTCTCTTACAGGTGATTCCAATGGCTATTCCAGCTCGTGCCCTCGCCGGAATGAAGTTTGACACGGGTTTTGACGTCGACTTCGATTCCTTTCAACATTCAGATCCCATATTTCTGCATATACCGGAACTACTGGAGTAACAGAAACTGAGAAATCTATTGTCAACAAGGATAAAGTTGTCAGCAACTGAAATCAGAGAGTGTGTGTATACATCATCAACATCAGAGGAGAACATCATGACCGGAACCATTGCGGGTAACTCTGTATCTCTATCTCCCGCAGTTTTAACTAAAATCTTTGGACTGGTAAATGGTGAAGAAGAATTAGAAATTGATTTAGAAGAATATGACATGATGTTGAGTCTAATGGGCTATACTGGAGATAATCCAAATAAGTTATTAAAAAAACATCTATCTGCAGAATTTAAATTTCTTGCTGATATAGTTGGGAAGGTTTTGTTGGGAAAGCACACTGCCCATGACGACATAACCAAACATCAATTTCTGGTTATGTGTGCAGTAATCAATAAGAAGGAAGTAAACTGGGCCCAAATCATCTTTAATTTGATAAGGAAAAAGAACAATAAAAACGAAGTCTATTTTGGAAGAATACTGGGGATATTCTTAAAAGAAAATGTTGATGAATCACTGGTCTCACAGACCATATTCATAAATGCCAGTAAAAGGCTAACTTGTGCCTTATTTGGCAGGTGGGAGAGGACAATAGTCAAGCCCTCCAAGGCTACAATCTCTTCCACCACAGCTTCTGAAAGCACCAGGGCTGTAAGAGCCACTCCCCACCCTGTTGAAGAGATCACTCCACCTTCATCATCTCTTCCAGCTATTCCAACTACCCTTCCATCAACAGTCCAAACCATCTCTCCAACTCTACAACAACAACAACATACTCCTGTTCCTACTCCACTTCCATCACCACAAATTGATATCACTGAGATTCCCTCTTCCCCCCTTCAAGAGAATCAACAACCAATACCACCTGATTCTCCCCATGACACCTACATTCCTACACCGCCATCATCTCATCTTCCCCCACATCTGTCCACTATACCATCTTTTCATCTACCAACAGATACTTTAATGCAATATGCTACTCCACCATCTCCAACACCATCTATCATACCTCCACAAATTTCTACTCAATCAACATCTGAAACATCCACTGCTACTCCAACATTGGATCCCTCCACTATCTCTTCCATTATTGCTATCATCACACCCCTAATCAAATCCATCATAGCAGAGGCCATCACACCTCTTGCTACCTCTATATCAACTCTATCTGCTCAACTTTCTGCCTTCACTGCTACCCCTCTTCATTCATGGGCCTGACTCTAGTATATACTGAACCCATTCAAGGGGAGATGCTTAATGAAGAAGCTGTAACACTTCCAGAAGAAGCAGCAATTTTAGAAGAAGCAGCTCCAGCAACAGCAGAGGCAGAGGCACTCCAAGCAGATACAGATTTCATATCTGATGATACGGATTTTGTTCCTGATGAAAGAGATTTAACTGATTTAATTCACTTTATAGAGACTGACATGGACCTTGAGGAGTCAGTCCCGGAAGCAACAGTTACTGTAGAAATCCTTTCTGCTACTGAAGTCATAATAAATCCCACAGTGGATTTAGTTCAATTGTTAACAGCTTTTGATACTGCATTTTTGAATTCTATTCCAACAGTACATACTAAGCCATCTCTGGTTATTATACCATATACTTCCCTCATCTCTCCAAAAGTTGCTAAGCAACTAAGGGAAAGTTTTGCTATTGCACAGCCAACAGTCCTGCCATCTCCAGAAGCAGTTATTTCTGTTCCAACATTTATAATGGATGACTCACCTATACCAAATCTGGATGATTTGATTTTGGCTGACATAGAAGAAGAAAACAAGGCAACTGCTGAAAGCACTGTCAGAATCAATTCTCCAGTCTCTCCTATAGCTTCTTCTCCTGCTCATGTTGAAGTTTCTGCTCCATCAGTTCCTGAAAAGACAATCATCTCTGTTGTGGCACTGAAAGCAATTAATGATCTATATGATAGCCCTCAGGGTTCAGATAATGATGATGATGATGAAGATGATGAAGATTCTGATGAGGAGGATGCGAAGAAAAAGAGGAAGATAGTTTCCAAGAAAAGAAAAGCCCCTCCTCTTCCTGCTCCTAAGCCAAATCCAAACAATGACACTCCCTATTATATTCTCCAGAACATTACTACATATAAAGGGATGCCTGCCTGGATGTAGCTATCCAAAAATCAGCAGAAGGAAAAGAATAGAAGCAGAAGGTACTCTTCTCCTCCAGTTCAAAGATTCAGAAAAGATCCACCTCCTCCAGCTGCTGGTGCTTCAGGTTCCAGCTCTCAAAGATCTGCCCCACTTCAAACTTATCAAAGACATCAAGCGCGATCACATGGAAGTAGCCAGCACAGGGAATACTCTTCAGGAAAACAACATCAGCTACAACCACATCAACATCAACAACAGAAGCAAACATTATCTGCAGAACAAAGAGCTGGAAGTCCTGAAAGATCACCCTCACCTCATGTACCCTTTGAAGATCCAGAGACAGCCAATACAGCTAAGATGGCCAGATTTCAAGAACTCATTGGCCTTTCTCTGATTAACAAGGCCAAGGCTGAAGGAAAGGACACTTTTGGATATTCTATAATGTCAAAATACAGGAAAGAGGAACTGAAGAGATTTGAGAAAGCCAACAAATTCTTCAATGTAGATGACTATATGAAGCTGCACCCAGAATCAGTTGTCCCCAGGGCTACATCATTGAAGATCATAGGGGCAGCTGATATGACAATGAACAGAGTACAAGCTACTGATCCCAACAGATAAATCATCTTTACAAAGCCAGGTGAGAAGAGCAAAGAAGAAAAGCACAAAGATAAGAAACAAAGAAAATAAACTCTGCACTGGTTAACATCTGCTGCATTTATAACTGTTTTTATTTTCTGGACAAAGCTTATTTGTGTATGTATATCTGCTACATATGTTTATTTTATCTGCATATATATGCTATTATTGCTTTGTAAAAAGAGCAAAGAAGACTCAACACTTAGAAGATTTCAAGACTCTGTAAAATGAGTTCGACGTTCGTCGAACTCAGGTCGACGATTGTCGTACTCAGCTCGACGATCTTAGAGTTAATTCTCTGAGCTGAGCTCGACGAACTACATTCTCGGGTCGACGAATACTTGGAAAATACAACATTTCAAGTTCAGTCAACATCAAGATTTTCCAAGTCCTTAGAATCAGACTTTGGTCGACGAACTTAGTTTTCAGCTCGACGAACCTGTTTCTTTGGTCGACGAACTTTACTCTTTGGTCGATGATCTTTGGTCTACCATCAGCATTCTGTCAAGACTATTTTCTCTAGTCTCAGGTTGACGAACTTAATTCTCTGCCCGACGAATTCTGGATTCACTACTTCAACTTTTCTTTCAGAAACAACTGTGAACATTCTAAGTCCAGATTAATTGCCGAACTCCAGTCGACGAACACATTTATCAGCTCGACGTACTTCGGATGCAGTAAAGGCAAAGTTCTAAAGTATGCAGTTCTGTTATCAGCTCGACGATCTTGGAACTCTGCTCGACGAAACTATGGACTCCGCTCGACGAATTCTGTCATCAGTTCGACGATTCCAGACTTAACATTTATTCCTTCTATGGCAATAATTTCTGAATGATTAATGATAAAATATTCTCTGGAATATTACCATTGGACGGCACATTAATCACGACATTCATCAGAATTATTGTTTTCCATTTTTCCAAGGGATAGTTGAGGAAAGAAATCAATGCAGTTTATTTTCAAGGACCACCAACATTGATTGCCGCTGAAGAATTCAAATTTCGAAAGGAAATTCTCTCAGGAAATATAAAAGAGATTTTCTCTCTTCCCTGCACACACAGAACACATACATACAGAAGGACACAAGAAAGAATTACAGAGCATTCACAGAGAAGACATAGCACACAGACACAAAGATTTTCAGTCAGTCTGTCTGCAACAGCTTTTCTGCCCATTTCACAAAAGCTCTGATACAAAAAGAAGATCTGCTGACTGAAGAAGAACAAATAATACAAATCAAGAGTCTTCTTACTTCAACATTCCAGGACTTCAAGGACAACAACTACTACATCTGTCAAGAAGTTCCTGCAGATAAAGGCTTACAGTTAGAAGGCATATCACCTTGCAGCAAGGCTTCCAGACTTTCCCTGAACCATTCAATATTTCAGGGGGAGCCTTTGCTAACATCATTGAATCCACAAGTCTTCTCAGTTGTTTGAGAAAGAGAAGACATAATCAAATCTCTCACCCCCATTGTGTAAAGGATTGTCATCTCCCTTCAAAAGTGATTCCTGGTTGCAAGTCACCTGATCAAAAGACTTGAGGGATTGGTCTTTGAGCACCTGATCAAAAGCTCATTAGTGTCAGGCACCTGATCAAAAACCTGAGTGGATTCCTACCAGGGTGGTAGAAGAGTGGATGTACCCAGGTTGGGGAACCACTATAAATTTCTTATATCGTCTGGTTGCCCCTTTTCTTTTTGTTCTTGCTGTGCTTGTGTTTTTAGGTTTGTTGTGTGCTTAGTTAACTAGGCTTAATTATGCATCTGTTTAATTGCAGTAAAAGCTGTAATAGTTTTAATATTGCACATATACTCTATTCATCCCCTCCCTCTAGAGTATATTAGATCTAACCCATCACTTTCACAGTATAATAATCAAAAAATGAGGAAATGTTGTTTACCTTACTAGGACCAGGCTGATCCTGGCACTGATCTTCCTCAGACATAACCATCAGCCCTTTGCAAGGATGATCTTCAACCCCATTGATAGAGTCCAGCATTTGCAAGAATTCTGTCTCTTCTGAATCCTCTTCAGTTGTGAACAGTCCAATATATTCTTCAGCTTCAGCCTCAGCTTCAGAATCAGATGATGAGGAATCAGTCCAGCTTTTCTGCTTCTTTGCAACAAAGGATATCTCATTCTTACCCTTGTTTTGATGTTTCTTCTTGTCATTAGATTCCTTTCTGAAAGAAATTGTACATAATCACCTAGAGGGGGGGGGGTGAATAGGTGACCTTAATCTTTTTAAACTTTTAGGCATATTTAATCACAGATTTCACAGAACATAAAACAAAAACCACAGAATCATACACACACAAAGTACACACAGTTTTATAATGGTTCCCCAAGGTTTGGGTACATCCACTTTCCCCCTTCGCCTATCTAGTAGTATACTAGATTCGGCCAAACTCCTCCACTATTCCTCAGATCCTCAGATCTTACACTCCGAACCATAAATAGGTTCCTACAACTCAGAGTGATCCTACTCCTATAACTCAGGCCCAATTCTCTACCACTCAGTCTTCACAAAGACCTACACTCAGCCTTCAACAAGGCCTACACTCAGCCTTCAACAAGGCCTACACTCAGAGAAATGGATCTCCTACACTCAAGCACACAGGCCCTACCACCCAGCCTTTATAATTGCAGGCTTACAACTCAGATCTCTTAGGATCCTACAATAAATTAAAAATACAATGTATATAACCACAACTCAGAATAAGAGAGAAGAGTTGTCTGGTTTCTTGATGAGTTCTTGGAAGAACTCTGCTGAGATCAACCTCCCTTGGCTTCCTTCAAAGCTTCTTGAATTATAGAACACAATAAGGTTGAGTCTCTATGCAGCTGATCTTCAATCACTGCTAACTTAAGAATCAGATCTCAGTCTGAAACTTTTCTTCACAGCCTGGTTCAACAGTTGTCTTCTTGGAAGGAGCTCTCTCTCCAACTACTTAGATCTTCACTTGAATTGATTCTTCAATGAATTGCTTGATCATCTCTTCAATCATGTTCTTCTGTTGATAGAATAAGCCTTTACATAGGCTTTCTCCATGGTGACCGGCTGATCCGGTTTCTAATAGCTTTCTGACAACTCTGATAGTTGCAGTAGACCGGCTGGAATGGCAGTTGTCATGTCATCCAGTCACTTCTTGAATTTTCTGTAACTGTCTGAAAGTGTCGAGACAGTCAGTCTTTAAGTGTCGACACTGATAGACTAAGTGTCGACACAAGTTGACTAAGTGTCGACACTAGCCTTCATGGTATCGACACAAGTCCTTGTGTTGTAGAAATTATTTCTCGACACTGCTTCTTCAGAATGTGTCGACACTGATATTGTGTGTCGACACAACTCCTTGTTCTTCAGTACTTAGTTGAATTCTGCTAAGTGTCGACACAACTCCTTTGTGTCGACACATCTTCTTGTGTTGAACTTGTTCAGTGTCGACACATTTTCTTAGTGTCGACACATGCCTTCTGTGTTGATACTTGCTGAGTGTCGACACATCTTCTTATTGTCGACACGTGTACTTAGAATTTGTTGAACTTTTGCTGAGTATCGACACAGCCTCCTAGTGTCGACACTTTCTTCATGTGTTGAGTCTTCTGCTGTGTGTCGACACATTCTTCATTATGTCGACACTTGTACTTAGACTCTGTTGAAATTTGCTGAGTGTCGACACAGCCTCCTAGTGTCGACACTTTCTAATGTCGACAAAGTTCCTCTGGGTGTCGACACTGCTTCTAAGTGTCGACACTGCTTCTCTGGACATTTCTTCATTGTGTGTCGACAAATCCTGTATGTGTCGACACTCTTCCTCTGGTGTCGACTCTGCATTTCTGGTGTCGACACAATTACTCCAAGTGTCGACACTGCTTTTCTGGGTGTCGACACAAGTCTTCTTAAGTGTCGACACTTTCCTCCTGGGTGTCGACACATGGACTTAGAAACTTTTCAGCTTTCCCTGCAAATACTTAACCTGCACAACTAAACTCAAAATACATCAAATACATTTTGATGTATATCATTGAGTAGGGTGAGGCTTCTTCAAATCAGGTACATTTATTCCAATGTACCCAACAATCTCCCCCTATTTGGAGAAGTCATAACCCTTAGTCAATGATATATACCATACATAACAAAATCACAGTATGATGTACAACAAGATTATATAACAGGGTAAGTACATAAACATGTATAAACAAAAAATGTATACTCAAATTTCTCAGAACATTAATGTAATAGATTTAACATATATCACATTGTTCTAACAACTTCAACATATTCATTATTCAAACGTTTACAGAATGTTTTACTACAAGTGATTACACAAAGTAAACTTAAGAAAAATTCTATCTTATTGCTGCTCAGGCTCCTTGATCACAATGCCCTTTCCTGATTGTATCTTTGCTTGGACTGGGGCTTCAGCATCTTCAGCAGCAGCAGACTTCTTTCCTTTAAGATCCTTCTTTTTCAAATCTTCAACTTTGATCTTCTGCCTTTCAAAGGAATGATAAGGCTTTGGAAAGTACTTGCTGGGCTCCTGGGCAGTAGGAGGTAGCTTTCCCATCTTAGCCTTTCTTCTGTATTGTACAATGGCCTCTTGCTTGTTCTCATGCTTCCTCCACTCCACATTAGAATACCATTTGCCTCTATCCACAATATTGTCTTTAGCAGCTTTCCAAGCAGTCAAAATAATATTCCTGGAAGTGGGGCTCCATTGTTCAAAGTCAGGCCTGAGTTCAGCTTGCTCTCTGAATCTCTTCTTAGACAATTGAGTCTCTTGTTCTTTCTACAAAGCTTCTTGTTCTTTCAGGATAGCCTCTGGCACTGGCTGAACCACTTTCTCTATGATGACCTTCTGAATTCCCTCAGGAGGGTTATATATTGATTGTATGTCTTGATGTACCATATCAAAGTTTGGTGGAGGGTATATTACTTGAGCCACTTCAGCTTGTTCCCCTCCAAGATATGCAGGATTAATTCCAGACTCTACAACATTGTCATCATCACACAATGGAGGATATCCAAGGGTGGCTCTGATGGAATTTGAAATCCACTTAGCATGATCAGAGCCTGCTTTGACTAACACCCTCTCCCCATTTATGACTTCTCTTTCAATGTGATCCCTCAGATCATCTTTCTAAAACCTTATTTGTGCATCCAAATAGTTTACTCCATCCTTAAAAAAAGGTTTCAACCTTTGGAGCTTGTCATTTATAGCCTTTTGAGAGGCTTCAATAGCAGTTTTAACAATAATTAAGCTCTCGTGCATTTGTTTGTCAAATTCTTCTTTGGTAGTGGTCAGGGCTGCATTCTGGGCAGTTGCTATATTCTTCAGTTCTGTTACTATTGCATTGTGTGAAGCAGTGAGATTATCATTCATTCTCAGCTGGTTCTCCGGGACATAGCCTTTCTTCACTGCAATATCATCTACTTGTGTTTTGATTTTTTTCCTAATGAGTGGCTAGATAGACTACTGCATTCCCTCCTTTATGGAAGCAGTCAGTCATCTCTCTCTTGTTCAGATTCATTTCAAATCTGATTGACTTAATATCTTGTACAAGATCAAACTGTAATGACTTATGCCCCTCATCTATATATTTTTCTATTGCTTGTCTTTGCTCATCCATCTTTATTTGTAATGCAACCATCAGAGAACTGAAATCTGTAGATGGGGCTGGCTGTGGTGCAGGCTGTGGTGCAATTGTTTGTAAAGCCTTTTTGTAAGTCTGGCTCCTTCTCTTAAAGACTTGGAATTTCCTCTTCTTGGCTCTTGCAGCCTCTTCATCCTCTGATGCAGATGTGCTTGCAATATCAACCCTGTCCTTAGGACTTGGAGGTAAATCCTTGTCAGTCCTAGGAACCTGCTCACCATCCTTTGGCACTTCAGGTTCTTTCCTTGCAGTTTCCTCAACAATATCAACATACTCCCCCTCAACATGAGCCTTCTCCCCCTCAGCAGAAACTTTCTCCACTTCAATGTCAGTTTAAAGAAGGTCAGGGAACAGTTCTTCCAAGGTAAATTCCTGTTGAGGATGGGGTGGAGAAACTCTTATCTCATCAACAACTTGATCAGTAACAGATGTGTCCTCCATGACAACATCTTGGGGTTGGCTATGTGTTTGTGTTTGCTGATTAACATTAGGTAATGAATCAGACAAAACATCATCCTCAATAGGGAAATCTAATTCATTAATTTCAGTTATTACCTCAAGTATTGTGTGGGTAGCTTGTTCACTTTCTAGTGGAGTTGGCTCTTCCACAAGTAGAGGCTCCCCCTGGACTGAATCCTGGTGAATTGGGCTTGCTTGTGGTAGCTCCCCCTGCCTCTCTGCATCTTCATGTCTTGCTGGTGATTGGCTAGCATTTCCAGTGTCTTCCTCATCTGGAGTGAACACTACATGCTCTTCAGAGCTGCTTGATGATTCTTGAGCCACAGGGGCTGTCTTTTTCTTCTTCTTCAGGGGTGTTTCCTTCTCAGGAGTTGGCATTTCCTTGGTCAAGACTCTATCCCACCTAGAGAAGATTCTCAAATCCATTCTCCTCATGTGGTTAATCTTAGTTCCAGCTGCTTGACTCATGACCTCTGGTATACTACCAGCCAGGTAAAGACTTAGAATCCTACCCAAATTGGGCTTTTTCATACTCTCCTTTATCTTCTCAAACACAACTGCAGACCAATCAGTTTCTAGTTTGAAGATAATTCTTGTCATTAGACTAAACATATGAGCTGAGATTCTGTCATGCCCTCCAGGCTTGCTTAGGATAACCTTGCCAACAATTTCAGATAGAAATTTGCCTTGCATATTCATTCCCTTTCTATTGAACACAGATCCAATTTTCATGTTGGACTCTAAACCACACCATGTCAATGCTTCTCTAGTCTTAGAAGCAGATACATCATCTTCTTCCTTTGTCCTAGGTAGTTGAAGTACCGTTCTCAGACTCTTAGGAGAGACCTTCACCTTTTCTCCATGAACTCTTGACTTAACCTTTTGTCCTGATTCATCTAGGGTTGCTGCATTCAGAAATTACAGGACTTCTTTCTTACAGATCTTGATCGGTTCTGAAACCAAAAATTCTAATCCAGTCTCTGCGATTAGGGTTATCACGCCTTTGATATCAGATTCTGCGTCATCAAATGCGTGTCGCACGAGTTCATATCCTTCATTCACATTATCTTCTAGCTTGGGCGCCATTAGGGTTTGAAGAAATTTTAATTGAGAAGAGAGATGTCGACACACAAGTTTGGTCTCGAAACTTTGGTGAGCGTGTCGACAGACAATGGCAAAAACCTATTTATACCTTTCTAGAATCGAAGACGAAAGGGCGCGTCAAAATACTTAACTTGTGTCGACACTGTTGATAAGTGTCGACACAGACTTATAATGTCTCGACAACTATGTGTCGACATAAGTATAGTCGACAGAATATATGTGTCGACACTTGTTTATGTGTCGACACCCCTTTGCTCGACACGTAGTCGAGACTTTACTAGACTAATTCTAAGTAAAGCCTAAGTGTCGACACCACCTTGGATGTGTCGACACCTACTCTGCATGTGTCGACACTAATTCTCTGAAGTGTCGACACAGACTTCCTAGATGTGTCGACACCTTTTCTCTGAAGTGTCGACACCACTTCTATGTGTCGACACAGACAACTCTGTGTGTCGACACCTTTTTACTTAGCCAATTTTGAAAACTTATTCTAAGTTTATCATACCTAATTTAATTTTGAACATATTGAATTTGGTTTCATCTAAGGGCTTAGTATACATGTCAGCTAGCTGATTATCTGTATTAACATACTCTAGTGAAATATCTCCTTTTCCACATGTTCCCTTAGAAAATGGTATTTTATTTCTATGTGCTTAATCCTACTATGGGAGACAGGATTGTTTGCAATAGAAATAGCACTTGTAGAATCACAAAATAGAGGTATTCTACTTGAATACCATAATTTTCTAGTTGATGTTGTATCCATAGACGTTGAGCACAGCAACTTCCTGCATCAACATACTCTGATTCTGCTGTGGAGATAGCCACACTTGTTTGTTTCTTGCAACTCCATGATATCAGTCTTCTACCTAGGAATTGACAGGTACCAGTTGTACTTTTCCTATCTTCCTTGCAGCCTGCAAAATCTGCATCTGAATAACCTTTCAGTTCAAAGTCTCCATTCCTAGGGTTCCAAAGGCCTAGATATGGTGTGCCCTTTAGATATCTCAGAATTCTTTTGACTGCTGTCAAATGAGACTCTTTAGGGCATGCTTGGTACCTAGCACAGACACATGTAGCATACATGATATCTGGTGTACTTGCAGTCAAATACAATCGGGAGCCAACTATCCCTCTATACAAAGTCTCATCTACAGGTTTCCTTGCATCATCTTTGCTAAGAGACATACTTGACCCCATAGGAGTTTTCATGGTAGTGGATGATTCCATACCATACTTCCTTATCAATTATAGGGTAAACTTAGACTGGCATATGGATAAACTATTCTCAGTCTGTCTAACTTGGAGACCCAAGAATAACTTAAGTTCCCCCATACTGCTCATCTCAAATTGTCCTTGCATAAGTTTTGCAAACTTTCTACAAAGACTACTTTCAGTAGACCCAAATATTATGTCATTTACATATATTTGGACTAGAATAACCTTGCCTCTGGATTCCCTAAGGAATAGAGTCTTGTCTATTTTCCCCCTTGTGAATTTATTCTCAATGAGGAAACTAGACAGGGTTTCATACCAAGCCCTAGGGGCTTGTTTTAACCCATACAAAGCCTTCCTAAGTCTATAAACAAAATTAGGTTTAGTTGAATCAACAAAATCTGATGGTTGTTCCACATAGACTTGTTCCTTCAGATTGCCATTCAAAAAGGCTGACTTAACATCCATTTGGTATACTTTAAACCCTTGATAGGTTGAATAGGCCAGGAACATCCTTATGGCTTCCAGTATGGCTACTAGAGTAAAGGTTTGATCAAAGTCAATACCTTCTTCCTGCCTATAACCTTTTGCAACCAGTCTTGCTTTGTTCTTCACAATAACTCCATGTTCATCCATCTTGTTCCTAAAGATCCACTTAGTTCCAATTATATTGTGGTCTTTTGGTTTAGAAACAAGCTCCCAGACATTGCATCTTTTGAACTGGTTCAGCTCCTCTTGCATTGCCTCAATCCAATGAGGGTCTAGGATGGCTTCTTCAAATTTCTTTGGCTCTACTTGGGATAAAAAACTGGAGTAGAGTACTGAATTTAGATTTTTGCTCCTTGTTTGTACCCCTTATCTAAGATCACCAATAATTTGAATGGCTGGATGATCTTTTAGATGTCTATTAGCTGGAGGCAACCTGTCTTCTGGTTATGCTCCTTCAGTTTCTTCAACTTGCTGCACTTCTTGGTCTTCTTCTACATCAGGTGAATCTAGTACTCCCCCTGTACAACTGCCACTATCATCCATATGCTGACTTGCAGTAGATCCTTCTTCAATAGTGAGCTTGTCTATCTTCTTAGTCACACCCGTGGAGCTGCAAATACTACTAGACAATTCATTGTTAATGAGTCTACCTTCATCAAACACTACATGTACTGACTCTTCTACAACTTGAGTAGTCAAGTTGTAGACTCTATAAGCCTTACTATTGTCGCTGTACCCAACAAAGATCCCCTCTTGGGATTTGGAAGCAAACTTGGTCAAGTAAGACTTTTCATTGTTAAGTATATAGCATTTACAACCAAAGATCCTGAAATAGGATAGATTTGGTTTTCTGCCTTTCACAATCTCATAGGGGGTCTTATTGTGGCTCTTGGTGATAGTAGCCCTATTAATTACATGGCATACAATGTTTACTACATCAGCCCAGAAATATTCTGGGAGAGATGTGTCACTTAATAGGGTTCTACCAGCCTCAATCAAGGTTCTATTTTTCCTTTCAGCAATGCCATTTTGCTGAGGTGTTCTTGGTGAAGAAAATTCCTGAAATATCCTAAATTCTTCACATAGCTTTGTCATACTATCAGACTGGAATTCAGTACCATGGTCACTTCTTATTTTGACCACTGTACTGTCTAACTCATTCTGAATTTGTTTGACAAAACTATAAAAGATATTAGGTGTTTCAGATTTCTGTCTAAGGAAGAACACCCAGGAAAACCTTGAGTAGTCATCTACAACCACAAATGTGTAGACCTTCCTTCCTAGGCTGTGAACTGGTATAGGACCAAAGAGATCCATATGCAAGAGGTATAAGCACCTCACAGCATCTTTGTTCTCAATGCTATTAAAGGTGGATCTAGTCTGCTTGCCCTTTTGACAAGCTGAGCATATCCCATCTTTAATATACTTAACATGAGGACCATTCCTCACTAACTCTTTGCTAAAGAGTTTGTCAATTGTCTTGTAGTTAAGATGGGCTTGCCTCTTGTGCCATTTGACATAATGAGAGACTTTCTCATCAGCTACAAGACACACAAGAGAACTATTATTTGTTGGAGTTACCATGGTGATCTAGAAGTGGTCAAACATGTAATCTCACTGCCAACGCGATATGAGCATGCAGGGTCGCACATAAGAGATGTGGAGAAGTTGGATGATTGACTGTGTTGGTAAAGGTTACCAATCACCGACCTGAATGGGGTTGTGGGCAATATGTTGCCCTAAAGGAGAGTCGGGTTGGGCAAGGTGTTGCCTTGGTGGATTGGTGCTCGGATTCTCGCTGATCGACGAGAATCGTTGAGTAGTGTACTCTAATTCTCACCGATCGACGAGAATCATCGACCCTGTTCGACGTGTATCGTCGGTGATTCTCGACGATCGACGAGTTCGTCTTGTATCGTCGACCGCGGCTCGACGATCGGCGAGAATCGTCGAGTATTGTACTCTGATTCTCGCCGATCGTAGGTGATACTCGCCGATTGTGATTCTCGCCGATTGATTCTCGTCGATCCTAACTGATTCTCGCTGATTGATTCTCACCGAATCTGCTTGGTGATTCTCGCCGATTCTGGAACCCTTATTCTTGGGTGGTCTGCGGATAGCGACACTCCTAAGTCTATTTTATACTTTAGGTATAAATAGAATACTTAGGGTTTTGGGATCAAACACACGATCATAACCCGCGACGGAAGAGTTCCGTTCCGCGATCGTTCTGCCGATCCCGAATCCCGCCGACGGAAGAGTTCCGCCGTCGTGTTCGCTCTGTCGACCTCCTCCTCTCCGGCGATCGTCGCTGGTGTTGCTCTTCCTGGCGCGGACCTAGCAGTCCGTGGAGAAGCAAGGTGCGGTCTTTCTCCTTCTCGATTTACCGTGCGACGGATAGATCGGTGTTCTCCCGCTCGTGTGGATCTCTGCAGAGACGTGGATATTATTCCACGTAGAACTCGCCACCAGCAGGAATACAAAGCTTGGAGCATCTCCGTTGAGTTGTGACTCAACGCCACCGAGGTAACTTTTGCTTAGTTGTTTGTTAACTTCTTGATTCAACTTCCATGGCCCGATCCCATCTCTTTTAGGTTTTCTTGATGTTTTATCCTTCCGCTGCGTGCACAAGTGTTGTGCCATCTTCATAGAGAAACCCAACAGTGGTATCAAAGCCAGGTTTCGGCCATGATTGTTGTTTTGGAAGTTTTGTTATTCTAGTGCGTGTAGACCTAGGGATTTAGAAGTGTTCTAAATGTCTAGATTTAGTCTTGGTTCCCCGCCAAGAACGTCTGGAATTTCGTGGTAATTTCTAATTGTTAGAAATTGTTGTCTCCTAAGCAGTAACCATCCCTCCGTTTTGTTTTGGGTTTTGAATCCAACATAGAGAGATGAGCTTGTCTACTGCTTTAAGTTGAGTTGTCTTTGCCTTTGTCCAATGCATGTAAATCTGAGGATTTGGAAGTTTTCGGATGTTCAGATTTATCCCTTCCTTCTATCAAATGTTGATGGTGTCAGGATGTGCACATAAGGGATGCATGTGGTTTTAGAAGAATTGTTTTTCCTTGGATGTGCACATTGATCAAATGTTGATCATGGTTAACTGTTAACCTATAATTAAAATCCCTTCATCAAATATTAAGTGTTCGGATGCCTTCCGATGGATGACACTCTTCCTGCCTCGATCGATGAAGTGTGGGCTTGCCAAAGCAAGGTGCATTAATCTATCTTGGTAAGGGTGCGAGCGGATAATTGTGATATCCCACTGTCGACATCGGGTCCAACTTAACTAGGTGAACTCAAAGGTTGAGCGCCTAGAGCCATAGGGTTGGCATGCACCATATGATGGATGCGAGTAAGGAGTTATTCACCAACCATACAAGAATTGCATGAGGATGCAATTGGCAAGCGTTGCCTACCTAAATAACCGCATCGTGAGAGGAAAGCCAAAGCTGACTCATTGTGTTGGTGAAATACGGATCTTGTCCACTAAGAGAGTAGCTAGCATGAACTCTCCGAATTGTTAGTGAGGGCTATCATTTCGAATAAAATAGTGGGAGTGTTTTAATTGAAGTCCAAATTAAAATAAATTGTATTTGAAATTTTGGTACTGATTTTATTCTGCATAAATTCTTGTAGAATTCCATGGCAAGTGTTTCACACTCCACATTGTCTCTGAGAGCCATCCTTGAGAAGGATAAGCTCAGTGGGACTAATTACATGGACTGGTACAGGAACCTGAGAATTGTTCTCAGGCAAGAGCGAAAGCTCTATGTCTTGGGAGAAGAAGCCCCCGAGGTGCCGACCGGGAACTCTTCCCGTGCTGAGAAGGATACTTATAAGAAGTATACTGACGATGCTTTAGATGTCGAATGCCTTATGCTTGTCACTATGAACTCTGAGCTTCAGAAGCAACATGAGAACATGGGGTGCAAGGAGATTGACGAGCATCTCAAGAAAATGTTTCAAGGGCAGGCTCGTCAAGAGAGGTTCGACATCACAAAAGCGTTGTTTCAGTGCAAGATGGGAGTTCGAGACTCAGTAGGGACTCACGTACTCAAGATGATTGGGTATATAGAGAATCTTGAAAGGCTGGGTTTTCCTCTTGGTCAAGAGTTGGCCACAGATCGGATCCTGAAATCATTGCCGGACAGTTATGAGCAGTTCGTCTTGAACTACAACATGAATGAAATAGACAAGACACTGTCCGAACTCCTAGGCATGTTGAGAACTGCCGAAATCAATATGAAGAAGACCAAGCCTGCCAGCCCCATACTGATGGTGCATAAGGGAAAGGGCAAGGCCAAGGGCTCTAAGAAGACGAAGGTGGGACCTAAGTCATATCTTGAGCCCAAGTCTTCTGCACTGATGAAAAAGAAAAGCACGGTGAAGGAAGGGAAATGCCACCACTGTGGCAAGGCTGGTCATTGGAGGAGGAATTGTCCTTCGTACATTGAAGGTCTGCAGAAAATGAAGGGAGGTATGACTTCCGCTTCAAATGTTCACGTTATAGAGATAAACCTTTCTGCTCCTTCATCTTGGGTATTGGATACCGGATGTGGTTCTCACATTTGTACAAATGTGCAGGAACTGGGAAGGAGAAGATTGCTGAGTAAAGGGGAGGTGGACCTCCGCGTCGGCAATGGAGCAAGAGTTGCTGCTGTAGCCGTAGGGGTTTACCGTCTTTCTTTGCCCAGTGGTCTTGTAATAGAACTAGATAATTGTTATTTTGTTCCGGCCATAACTAGAAACATTATATCTATTTCATGTTTGGACATGATTGGATTTTCTTTTATAATTAAGAACAACTGTTGTTCTATATTTAAGAATGATGTTTGTTATGCTGTAGCCCAATTGTTTAATGGTCTTTATATTTTGAACTTGGACCATCTGATCTGTAATGTTGAAAATAATAAAAGACTAAGAACAAATGACTCGAACCCTACGTTTCTCTGACATTATCGTTTGGGCCATATCAATAAGAAGCGCATATCCAAGCTCCATAGAGATGGACTTTTGGACTCATTTGATTATGAATCATTTGAGCGATGCGAATCTTGTTTGTTAGGCAAGATGACTAAAGCTCCTCTCACTGGTTATACTGAGAGGGTTGTGGATCTCTTGGGTGTTGTACATAGTGATGTATGCGGACCCATGAGTTCCATGGCTAGAGGTGGGTATTTCTACTTTGTTACATTTACTGATGATTTCAGTAGATACGGATATGTGTATCTTATGAAGTGCAAATCCGAGACCTTTGAAAAGTTCAAAGAGTTCAAGAATGAAGTAGAAAACCAGTTGGGTAAAAGGGTTAAAGCACTCCGATCTGATCGAGGTGGCGAATACCTGAGTCATGAGTTCCGTGATCATCTGAAAGAGTGTGGTATTGTATCACAGCTCACTCCACCTAGAACACCACAACATAATGGTGTGTCTGAGAGGAGAAATCGTACTCTGTTAGACATGGTACGTTCGATGATGAGTCATGCAGACTTGCCTGTTTCCTTTTGGGGTTTTGCTTTAGAGACTGCTGCAATGACATTGAATCGCGCTCCAACTAAAACGGTTCTAAAGACACCATATGAGATATGGACTGGGAAGCGTCCTAGTATGTCGTTCATTAAAATTTAGGGCTGTGAGGCATACGTGAGACGTCAAATGCCTGACAAGCTGGAACCCAAATCGGATAAATGTTATCTGGTGGGATATCCTAAGGAAACGAAGGGGTATTACTTTTACCTACCGTCTGAGAGCAAAGTGTTTGTCGCAAGGACTGGTGTCTTCTTGGAGAAAGAGTTCTTATCAAGAAAGACTGAAAAGGTAGAGTTTGAAGAAGTTCAAGTACCACATGTAGTGAATGAACCGGAATTGGATTCTGAGACAGGACTACAAGATGTTGTAGCTAGAGAACCTGCTCAAGGAACACAAGTCCTACGTAGATCTGGTAGACCGAGGTTTGAGCCTGAGAGATATGGATTTCTCGTGTCTTAAATAGGTAATGTGTTGCTTATGGATCATGATGATGAACCAGCAACCTACCAAGAGGCTATGAATGGACCGGACTCCGACAAATGGCTTGAGGCTATGAAATCCGAAATGCACTCCATGTATGCAAACCAAGTTTGGAACTTGGTGGAACCACCTGAAGGGGTACGACCCATAGGGTGCAAGTGGGTCTTCAAGAAGAAGACCGACATGGATGGGAATTGTTGAAGTTGGTGACCGGGCGGTCTGGCGGTTTGTCTTGGCGGGTTGAAGACCGCGCGGTCTGGCGGTTTGTCTCAGCCGGCTTGGAGACCGGACGGTCTGGCGGTCTACCCTGGCGGTCTCTCTTCCTCTCTGGTGGTAGCCGTGCGGTTAGCCCTGCTGTCTAACCGCGCGGCCTGTGCGGTTTGTTTTGTATAGTCCGCCTAGTCCTGTAAATTTTAGTCCCACATCTCTTATTTGTATTCTCTCATTTCTCCTCCATTCTATATAAGGGAGGGCATACCTTTGTAATAGATATCTTTTTTGGATAATAAAATTTCAATTATTCAAAAGTTTATTCGCTTGTTCTCTACTTTTCGCTTCTTGTCTCTACTTTCTAACATGGTATCAGAGGACACGGTCATTTCCTCCTGATTCTGTGCGCTCTCTGTTGTTTGCGGCTTGTTTTTCGCGTTCTGCGACTTGTTTTGCGACTTGACTTCTCTTCTGTCCGCGCGGCTTGTTTCTATCCGCGCGGCTTGTTTCTGTCCGCTGCCCTGTTCGCGCGGCTTGCTTCTTCTTGGTTCTCTTCTCCTACTGCTCTTTGTCGCAGCGACCTGTTTCCTTGTCGTCGCGCTCCTTGTTCTTTCTTGCCGCTTCGTCTTCCTAGTCGTTGCGGTCTGTCTCTGTCCGCGTGTGTTGTCTCTCTACTCGCGGTTTGCTGCTGTGATCTGCCTGACCGTGCGGGTTGTTCCTTTCTCACCCGCATCTTGGTCGCGATCGCCGGCTCTTCTCCTCTCTTCTGTTCGCTCGGCCTTTTCAGTCCGCGCGACCTCTTCCCCGCTGTGCCTTTGACCGTTTTCTAGCAGCTGCTGTGATCTGCCTGACCGTGCGGGTTGTTCCTTTCTCACCCGCATCTTGGTCGCGGTCACCCGCTCCTGCTTGCTAGTCGCCCGGCTTCCTCTTTTTCCGTGCGACTTGTTCTCCTCTGTTCGCCCGACTTTTTCAGGCCGTGCGACTTCTTTCCCTCTGCTTTGCTCTGCTTCTTGGTAGCGGTCTTTCTAGCCGCCCGACCTGTTTTCTGTTCGCCCGGCTTGGTGCTCTTTTCTCTTCTCGCGGCTTGTTCTTATCGTCGCGGTTTGCTCCTCTCTTGCTTCCATGGCTTTCCCCTCCTCCGGCCTGTCCGCCTCTGTAGTAACCTCTTCTGGTAGTGCTCATGTTGTTACTCGCGGAAGATGGCTAATAGACTCTGGCGCCACAAATCATATGACAGGCAATCCTCACTGTTTCTCTCTTCTTGACACATATGCTCAGTTGCCCCCGGTTATTGTTGCTGATGGATCTCCCTCCCCGGTCCATGGGACGGGCCTGGTTCCCGTCACTCCATCTCTCTGCTTGGCTGATACCCTCTATGTGCCCAAGTTTCCGTGCAATTTACTATCGGTTACTTCTTTATGCAAGCAACTACGGTGTTCTGTCCTATTCACCCCTACCTCTTGCACTTTTCAGGATCCGGACTCCCAACGGACGATTGCTACCGGGACAGAGAGTGGTGGCCTCTACTTCCTCGACAACGTTTCTGCTCTATCCGCCTTCTCCTCCTCCTCTACAGATCTTCTCCAATGGCATCTTCACCTTGGACATGCTCCTCCCCGCATTCTACGACAGTTCCTGCCGCACCTCCCTCCTCATCATCCTCCTCTCAACTGTGATGCTTGTCAACTTGGCAAACATCACCGCTCATCCTTCCCCCCGACGCAGAGTCGGGGCTCTTCCCGTCCATTCGACCTCGTTCACTCCGACATATGGGGTCCCGCTCCTAACCTCACCATCGGTCGGGGTAGTTCCTACTTTGTCACCTTCATTGATGATTTCTCTCGATGTACGTGGGTATATCTTCTCAAAGATCGCTCCGAGCTGTTCTCTGTTTGGACCTCCTTTTATTCTATGGTTAAGACTCAGTTCGCTACATCTATTAAACTCCTTCGTTCTGACAATGCCAAAGAGTATCTTAGCCACGACTTCTCATCCTTTTGTATTCACCATGGTGTCATTCGTCAAACCAGCTGTGTCTACACCTCACAACAAAATGGGGTGGCGGAACGCAAAAACCGTCACCTCCTTGATGTCGCTCGCACTATGATGACTCAAATGCATGTTCCTCGCTCCTATTGGGGATATGCTGTCCTCCTCTCCTGCTATATCATCAATCGCCTTCCCTCCACAGTTCTCCACGGTGCTACCCCCTTCTCCATTCTTTATCCGGACAAGGATCCCTTTCCTCTTCCTCTACACATCTTTGGGTGCACCGCCTTTGTGCACTCTCCCGCTGCCACCCGTGATAAACTCTCACCACGTGCCACCAAATGTGTCTTTCTGGGCTACTCTCCCACTCAGAAAGGTTATTGTTGCTTTGATCCCGTTACCCGCAAGCAATTTGTCTCTGCGGATGTCACCTTCTTCGACAATGTCTCTTACTTCTCTCCCGCTTCCTCCTCTCCTCCTCCTGCTCCTACTTTTCCTACCAACCCATCCCTCCCCTCTGCTCCCACTGATGTTCCGCCATCTCCACCATCTCCACCATCTCCACCACCTCCACCATCTCCACCCTCTACTCCGCTTTCTCCCTTCACTCCGCTGCCATCTCTCTCTGCTCCCGGGCCAGCTCTCTCCACCACGGATACTCTGGATACTGAGGCCCCTGTTGACCTGGATCTCCCTATTGCTCTTCGCAAGGGGGTTCGGGCATGTACCCAACACCCGCTTGCTGCAGTTGTTTCCTATGATCGTCTTACCCCGTCTCGCAGAGCTTTTGCTCTGGCTATCTCCGCTACTACCACCCCCCGTTCCTATCAGGAGGCCCTTACTATTCCTCATTGGAAAGCTGCCATGGATGAGGAGATTGCTACTCTGACTGAACGGGGTACCTGGACCCTTGTTCCTCCTCCTTACGGCACAGATGTTGTTGGTTGTCGATGGGTCTTCGTGGTGAAGTTTCTCCCGGATGGCAGTGTGGATCGTTATAAGGCTCGCCTGGTTGCCAAGGGTTTTACCCAAACTTATGGGCTTGATTACTTTGACACTTTCTCTCCCGTGGCTCGCCTCAGCACTATTCGGGTTCTTCTCTCTGTGGCTGTCAACCGGGATTGGCCCATCTCGCAGCTCGATGTTAAGAATGCCTTCCTCTATGGCGATCTGCAGGAAGATGTTTACATGGAGCAACCTCCTGGGTATGTTGCTCAGGGGGAGACAAGGGTATGCCGGCTAAAGAAGGCTATCTATGGCCTCAAGCAGAGTCCTCGTGCCTGGTTTGACAAGTTTAGTAGCATTGTTGCGGCCATTGGTTTTACAAGAAGCTCAGCAGATCACTCCTTGTTTGTTCGGAAAACCGCATCTGGTCTTGTTGTTCTTGCGGTTTATGTTGATGACATTCTTCTTACTGGCGATGACCAGGATGGGGTATTGATGACCAAGAAACACCTTCGTCACCATCTGGTCACAAAGGATATGGGCTCCCCAAAATACTTTCTGGGGATTGAAATCTCTAAAAAACCCAACTCCATGGTCCTTTCACAAAGGAAGTATGCTCTTGATCTTTTGAAGGAGGCAGGACTCACTGGTGCTAAACCTGCTCGTTGTCCTATGGCTGCTGGAGAAGACAAAACTTGGACAGATAACTCACCTCTTCTCTCTGATCTTACGAGATACCGGCGTCTGGTGGGCAAGCTCATATATCTCACGGTAACCAGACCCGACATCTCTTATGCTGTTGGCAAAGTGAGCCAGTTCATGCAAGCTCCGAGGGAGTGTCATCTACAATCTGCTATGAGAATATTAGAGTATATTAAAGCTGCTCCAGGGAAAGGTCTCCTATTTCAGAAAAATGGTCACCTAAGGGTTGAAGCTTACTCTGATTCAAGCTATGCGGATGACAAAGTGGACCGCAAGTCGACTTCAGGTTTCTGCACATTTGTTGGAGGTAATCTTGTGAGTTGGAAGAGCAAGAAACAGTCTGTCGTTTCCAGGTCTAGTGCAGAGGCGGAATATCGCAGCATGGCATCGACTACATGTGAGTTGAAGTGGTTGCGGGCTCTCATGCTTGACTTAGGAGAGGTTTACAACTATCCTCTTCCTATGTTCTGTGACAATAAGGCCGCGATACACATTTCCAAAAATCCGGTCTTTCATGAGAGAACAAAACACATAGAAGTCGACTGTCATTTTATTCGGGAAGAAATATTGAAGAAACAGATCTGCACTCCATTTGTCACTTCCGACAACGAGTTGGCAGATGTCTTCACCAAGCCGGTGTCCGCTTCCTTTTTCCACATCTGCGACAAGTTGGGCATGATCGATATATATGCTCCAGCTTGAGGGGGAGTGTTGAAGTTGGTGACCGGGCGGTCTGGCGGTTTGTCTTGGCGGGTTGAAGACCGCGCGGTCTGGCGGTTTGTCTCAGCCGGCTTGGAGACCGGACGGTCTGGCGGTCTATCCTGGCGGTCTCTCTTCCTCTCTGGTGGTAGCCGTGCGGTTAGCCCTGCTGTCTAACCGCGCGGCCTGTGCGGTTTGTTTTGTATAGTCCGCCTAGTCCTGTAAATTTTAGTCCCACATCTCTTATTTGTATTCTCTCATTTCTCCTCCATTCTATATAAGGGAGGGCATACCTTTGTAATAGATATCTTTTTTGGATAATAAAATTTCAATTATTCAAAAGTTTATTCGCTTGTTCTCTACTTTTCGCTTCTTGTCTCTACTTTCTAACAGGAATGTACAGACATTCAAAGGGCGACTGGTGGCTAAGGGTTTCAAGCAAATTCATGGTATTGACTATGATGAGACCTTTTCCCCTGTTGCCATGGTAAAGTCCATAAGGATATTGCTTGCTGTTGCTGCGTATTATGACTACGAGATCTGGCAGATGGATGTCAAAACGGCTTTCCTTAATGGAAACCTCCTTGAGGAAGTGTATATGACACAACCCGAGGGTTTTGTATCCCCAGATGAAGTCACTAAAATATGCAAGCTGAATAAGTCCATATATGGACTGAAACAGACCTCTCGAAGTTGGAATCTTCGTTTTGATGAGAAAATCAAAGAGTTTGGTTTCATCAAGAATGAAGATGAGCCTTGTGTTTACAAGCGAATCAGTGGGAGCATTGTTGTCTTCCTGATATTGTATGTAGATGACATACTATTGATTGGGAATGACATTCCTACCCTGAAAGTTGTTAAGAACAACCAAGGGAACTGCTTTTCAATGAAGGATTTGGGTGAAGCGACTTATATACTTGGTATTAAGATCTATAGAGATAGATCGAAGAAGTTGCTGGGTTTGACCTAGAATACGTACATCGAAAAGGTGTTGAAGCGGTTCAACATGCTTGAGTCCAAGAAAGGATTTTTGCCCATGTCTCATGGTGTGAATCTCTCTAAGGACCAGTGTCCAAAGTCTTGTGAAGATAAGGACCGCATGAAGTTGATTCCATATGCTTCGGCAATTGGATCAATCATGTACGCGATGTTATGTACTCTACCCGATGTCTCCTTTGCTTTGAGCATGACTAGCAGGTATCAGTCAGACCCCGGTGAGTGTCACTGGATTGCAGTCAAGAATGTCCTGAAGTACTTGAGAAGGACTAAGGACAAGTTCTTGGTGTATGGTGGAGTGGAAGAGCTCGTTGTAAGTGGTTACACGGATGCTAGCTTCCAAACTGATAGAGACGACTCCAAGTCTTAGTCAGGTTTTGTGTTTTGCCTGAATGGAGGAGCTGTGAGCTGGAAGAGTTCCAAGCAAGAGACAGTTGCTGATTCTATAACAGAGGCCGAGTATATCGCCGCAGCTAATGCGGCGAAGGAGGCTGTATGGATTAGGAAATTCATCGGCGAGCTTGATGTAGTTCCAAGCATTGTTCGTCACGTAGTTCTCTACTGTGATAACAATGGTGCAATTGCACAATCTAAGGAACCTAGATCCCATCAGCGCTCCAAGCATATACTTCGGTGGTTTCATCTTATTCGTGAGATTGTCGAACGAGGAGATGTGAACATTTGCAGAGTGCCGACTGAGGAGAATATTGCAGATCCACTGACAAAGCCTCTCGCGCAGAGAAAGCATGATGGTCATACTAGATCGATGGGTATGCGATACCTAAATGATCAACTCTAGCGAGAATCTTGTGGATTGCATGTAAACATGTATTTCGTTGGCAATTTGTTCATATGATGAACAGTGTACCTAGTTTTTCTCTTACAATTAATGGAAAGTTCTTTTATTATGAGTTTTTCTATTTGATAGTTAAATGTTAACATAATAGATACCCTTAGAATGTTCGCTTCCATGGGACATCAAGTACGTGACTTGAATGTGAGAGCCTATGATTTATTTGAAGCTTCATTCTTAAAAGGTCCCTGGTCGAGTATCATTATAGAAGCTAAGGGTGATGATGGTACATGAAGGCTAGCACGTGCGATGACTGATGACCAATTCTCACAGGTCATGATATTGTGATATCAAGTCATCACGTGGGTACTTGTTAGTGAACAAGTTGTACTGGACAGACCCAACCTGAGACTACTCTGTGGATTGTCATCCAATCGTGTCACGAGTAGGTCTCAATTGACAATGGTGTTGTGGTCCTTTGACCCGAAGTCGCAGCATTCATCAAGTGAGGAAGAGCGTGCTTTGATGTCATCTAAAGTCCTCCTTGAGAAAGGTTGATGTTAAGGGTGGTTGTTGGGCATGTTACGAATCATTTGGGTGTTTGTGTGTGAGCAGATATGGGATTTGTCCTCCTGTATGACAGGAGTTGCATCCATGGGCCCCTTGATGGAACTGGACTGAGAAATGCATGGCCATGCTTGGTTGAGTCAATATGTGATATTGGACTCACCATTCTCTGGAAGTCCGTCCTGGATCAAGAAAACTTGGATTGAGCTATTACGAGGGTGACACGGTACATGCCTCTAGTTCTTTCCGGATGTAAGGGACAAAGGGACAAAGACAACGCTGATACATTGGTCATAAAGGCTTATGAGTTATAAACTCTTATTACGTGGGGAGCAATGATGCATTGCTAGATGCCGCTCATTGTTTGTGAGGTTTTTGGTTTGATACTTTCAAGATCAAGTGGGAGTCTGTTGGAGTTACCATGGTGATCTAGAAGTGGTCAAACATGTAATCTCACTGCCAACGCGATATGAGCCTACAGGGTCGCACATAAGAGATGTGGAGAAGTTGGATGATTGACTGTGTTGGTAAAAGTTACCAATCACCGACCTAAATGGGGTTGTGGGCAATATGTTGCCCTAAAGGAGAGTCGGGTTGGGCAAGGTGTTGCCTTGGTGGATTGGTGCTCGGATTCTCGCCGATCGACGAGAATCGTCGAGTAGTGTACTCTGATTCTCACCGATCGACGAGAATCGTCAACCCTGTTCGACGTGTATCGTCGATGATTCTCGACGATCGACGAGTTCGTCTTGTATCGTCGACCGCGGCTTGACGATCGGCGAGAATCGTCGAGTATTGTACTCTGATTCTCGCCGATCGTAGGTGATACTCGCCGATTGTGATTCTCGCCGATTGTGATTCTCGCTGATTGATTCTCGCCCATCCTAACTGATTCTCGCCGATTGATTCTCACCGAATCTTCTTGGTGATTCTCGCCGATTCTGGAACCCTTATTCTTGGGTGGTCTGCGGATAGCGACACTCCTAAGTCTATTTTATACTTTAGGTATAAATAGAATACTTAGGGTTTTGGGATCAAACACACGATCATAACCCGCGACGGAAGAGTTCCGTTCCGCGATCGTTCCGCCGATCTCGAATCCCTCCGACGGAAGAGTTCCGCTGCCGTGTTCGCTCCGTCGACCTCCTCCTCTCCGGCGATCGTCGCTGGTGTTGCTCTTCCTGGCGCGGACCTAGCAGTCTGTGGATAAGCAAGGTGCGGTCTTTCTCCTTCCCGATTTACCGTGCGACGGATAGATCGGTGTTCTCCCGCTCGTGTGGATCTCTGCAGAGACGTGGATATTATTCCACGTAGAACTCGCCACCAGCAGGAATACAAAGCTTGGAGTATCTCCGTTGAGTTGTGACTCAACGCCACCGAGGTAATTTTTGCTTAGTTGTTTGTTAACTTCTTGATTCAACTTTCATGGCCCGATTCCATCTCTTTTGGGTTTTCTTGATGTTTTATCCTTCCGCTGCGTGCACAAGTGTTGTGCCATCTTCATAGAGAAACCCAACATTATTCTCACACATAATGTCTATACAATAGACATTTCTCTTCCTATAATCAGTCAAAATGATCTCTTGATCATTTGATCTCCTGATATGACAACAATCTTTGACAAATGAGATGTCATATCCTAGATCACTCAGCTGACTTATACTAATAAGGTTGTGTTTCAAACCTTTAACATAAGCCACTTGAGTAATTGTAATAAGGTTGCTAGAAATGTTACCAAAACCTTTCATGATTCCTTTTTCAGAACCACCAAAGGTGACCTTAGGACCATCCTTGATTGGTGTGAAGTCTTTTAGCAATCCCCTAGTTCCATTCATGTTCCTGGAACATTCCACTGTCCAAGTACCATATTGGGGCATGGTCACTTGGACTTACCTGCAAAACAGATTAGTTAACTTTAGAACCCAAAGAATTCTTGGGTCCTTGGTGCTGGTTAGTTTGCCTCTTAACAAAGCTACCTGCAGATCTTCCAACAGGAAGTTTGCTACTCACCTTGGCACTAGAATTGTGCCAACAGTCTATGACAAAGTGGCCTAACTTGCCACAACACCAGCACTCAAATCTTTTGTACCTTTGCTTAGGTACAACCCTAGCTGTTTTATCTACAGCAGGCTTGTTGAGTACTGGGGCTTTGCCCTTAGACTTGGACTGAACAGTCCTGGCAGGTTTTGTAAACCCTAATCCAGTTTTACCCTTTTGATGTACAAATTCATCTATCAAAGGTAAAATAGATTTTGGTTTAGAAAACCTTGCAACTATATCTCTCTCCTTCTGAAGACTAATCTATAGATTTCTGATTTGATCATTCTTAAATGTTATAGTCCCCATCTGAATAACAGTTATGTGCTTCAGTCTGGCTATTTCATTTAACTTTTGATTAATCAACTTATCAAAATCTGTTGTAGCAAATTTAAGATTAGCAATCTCCTTAGCCTGACTCTTTGTCAAGGATTTGCTTTTCTTCAAAGCTTGCAACACTACTCTATATTCATCAATCAATTGATGAATGTCTCCTTCAGATTCAGATCCACTCTCATCACTTGATGATGATGAATTTGATTCTGATCCAGCACTAGAAATTGAACTTGAAGAACAATTTTGTACCTGACTAGGTCCAGGCTGCTCCTGGATTTTGTCTTCTTCTGATAAGGCCATCAGTCCCTGGAACTGATTGTCCTCTTGCTCATATATAGAGTTCATTAACTAGATGAACTCCTCTTCCTCTTCTTCAGCAAACAGTCCAATATAAGCTTCAGCTTCTGAATCAGTTTCTGAAGATGACATATCTGACAGAATTTTGTCCTTTTTAGCAACAAAGTACCTTTCCTTCTTGCCCTTGATTTGAGTCTTCTTCTTATCAGTTGACTCTTTTCTCTTCTCTGGACAGTCAGCAACAACATGTCCCTGTTTGTTACAACAATAACTGACTATCTTTGAAGATGTAGTTCTACTTGTCTTGGGCTTTCTCCTGTCATACTTTGATGACTTCTGTGAAGTGGATGGCTTAGACCTCCACTGTTTCTTCTTAAGAAACTTCTGAAAATGTCTTGTGAAAGCTGCAAAGTCCTCATCACTCTCACTGCTTTCAGAATTCCTGCCTTCTGATTCATCTGACCCAGTCTCAGCCACTTTTGGAGGTGGAGATGGAGACTTACTTTTATATTTCCTAGTGGCTTCTGTCTTGAACGCCACAGCTCTTTCTTTATGCTCAATTCTTGTAGTCTTCTCCTATTCTTTCCTTACCATTAGCTGCATTTCATAGGATAACAGCTTTCCAAATAATGTTGGAGGAGGAATATCTGCTAACTTGGTCATTTCCCTTATGGCACAAATCTTAGTATCCCAGTCTTTAGTTAGGGATCTCAAGAACTTATCATTCAGCTCATAATTGCTGAATTCTCTTCCATAAGACATCAACTCATTGACAATCCTATAGAATTTCTTGTAACATTCTGTTATACTATCAGACCTACCTTGTTTGAAACTTTCATACTCCTGATTTAATAAAGACTTTTTTGTCATGTCTAACTTCTTCAGAGCCCTCCATGTACACTATCAGTGTGTCCCACATTTCCTTTGAGGTTTTACAGTGAATCAAATTCTGGAATGTGGCATCATCTATTGCACTTACAATGATATTATGTGCCCTCTTGTCCATTGTGGCCAGAATAATCTCATCTTTAGTCATCTCTGAAAAGTTCTTAGGAGTTCTCTGGTTTGCATACAAAACTGATACTTTCATAGGCACATATGGCCCTTCTTTGACTGTGATGTAGATTCTAGGGTCAGAGGCTTCCATAAATAGTCTAACCCTTTCTTTCCAGATGCTAAAAATCTCCTTTCTACAGATTGGCAATTTCATGGATCCAAGTTCTTTGTGATTCTCTGTTGAACCCATTTTCTTGATTTTTTTTGATTCTGCACTTGATTATACTGAATCTGCCAACAGGATCGTTTACTCAGACAGTTATGTCCTTTTTGAGTAACCTGGCTTTGATACCACTTGAAAGAAATTGTACCGAATCACCTAGGGGGGGTGAATAGGTGACCTTAATCTTTTTAAACTTTTAGGCAAATTTAATCACAGATTTCACAGAACATAAAACAGCAACCACAGAATCATACACACACAGAGTACACACAATTTTATAGTGGTTCCCCAAGGTTTAGGTACATCCACTTTCCCCCTTCGTCTATCTAGTAGTGTACTAGATTCGGCCAAACTCCTCCTCTATTCCTCAGATCCTTAGATCTTACACTCAGAACCCCAAATAGGTTCCTACAGCTCAGAGTGATCCCACTCCTATAACTCAGGCCCAAGGCCCTACCACTCAGTCTTCACAAAGACCTACACTCAGCCTTCAACAAGGCCTACACTCAGCCTTCAACAAGGCCTACACTCAGAGAAATGGATCTCCTACACTCAGGCATACAGGCCCTACCACTCAGCCTTTATAATTGCAGGCTTACAACTCAGATCTCTTAGGATCATATAAGAAATTAAAAATACAATGTATATAACCACAACTCAGAATAAGAGAGAAGAGTTGTCTGGTTTCTTGATGAGTTCTTGGAAGAACTCTGCTGAGATCAATCTCCCTTGTCTTCCTTCAAAGCTTCTTGAATTATAGAACACAATAAGGTTGAGTCTCTATGCAGCTGATCTTCAATCACTGCTAACTTAAGAATCATATCTCAGTCTGAAACTTTTCTTCACAGCCTGGTTCAACAGTTATCTTCTTGGAAGGAGCTCTCTCTCTCTCCAACTACTTAGATCTTCACTTGAATTGATTCTTCAATGAATTGCTTGATCATCTCTTCAATCATGTTCTTCTGTTGACAGAATAAGCCTTTATATAGGCTTTCTTCATGGTGACTGGCTGATCCGGTTTCTAACAGCTTTCTGACAACTCTGATAGTTGCAGTAGACCGGTTGGAATGACAGCTGTCATGTCATCCAGTCACTTCTTGAATTTTCTGTAACTGTCTGAAAGTGTCTAGACAGTCAGTCTTTAAGTGTCGACACTGATAGACTTAGTGTCGACATAAGTTGACTAAGTGTCGACACTAGTCTTCATGGTGTCGACACAAGTCCTTGTGTTGTAGAAATTATTTCTCGATACTGCTTCTTCAGAATGTGTCGACACTGATATTGTGTGTCGACACAACTACTTGTTCTTCAGTACTTAGTTGAATTCTGCTAAGTGTCGACACAACTCCTTTGTGTCGACACATCTTCTTGTGTTGAACTTGTTCAGTGTCGACACATTTTCTTAGTGTCGACACATGCCTTCTGTGTTGATACTTGCTTATTGTCGACACATCTTCTTAGTGTCGACACTTGTACTTAGAATTTGTTGAACTTTTGCTGAGTGTCGACACAGCCTCCTAGTGTAGACACTTTCTTCATGTGTTGAGTCTTCTGCTGTTTGTCGACACATTCTTCATTATGTCGACACTTGTACTTAGACTCTGTTGAAATTTGCTAAGTGTCGACACAGCCTCCTAGTGTTGACACTTTCTGATGTCGACAAAGTTCCTCTGGGTGTCGACACTGCTTCTAAGTGTCGACACTGCTTCTCTGGACATTTCTTCATTGTGTGTCGACACATCCTGTATGTGTCGACACTCTTCCTCTTGTGTTGACTCTGCATTCCTGGTGTCGACACAATTACTCCAAGTGTCGACACTGCTTCTCTGGGTGTCGACACAAGTCTTCTTAAGTTTCTACACTTTCCTCCTGGGTGTCGACACATGGACTTAGAAACTTTTCAGCTTTCCCTGCAAATACTTAACCTGCACAACTAAACTCAAAATACATCAAATACATTTTGATGTATATCATTGAGTAGGGTGAGGCTTCTTCAAATCAGGTACATTTATTCCAATGTACCCAACAATTTTTTTTGTCAGCGCAGTCAGCAACTACATGTCCAGGTCTGTTGCAACAATAGCAAACAATCTTAGTAGAAGTTAATTTGCTAGGTTTAGTATCATACTTGTCATTTCTAGAAGATTTATTTTTCTGGTAATAGTCATCCTTGGACTGTGAGGAGGATGGCTTGGATCTCCATTATTTTTTCTTTAAGAATCTTTGAAATTGCCTTGTGAAAGCAGCAAAGTCTTCATCAGAATTAGGGCTGTCTGATGTGTGATTGCCAGAATTATCTGAGATAACTTCAGCAGCTTTCCTAGGAGGAGATGAAGACATCCTCCTGTCCTTTCTTGTGGCTTCAGCCTTGAAGGCAACTAACTTTTCTCTGTATTCAGACTTATTGCTTTTCTCCTCCTCCTTTCTAGCAGTGAGCTTCATCTCATAGGATAACAGTTTTCCAAATAAGGTTGGTGGAGATGTATCTACAAGCATAACCACCTCTCTGATGGAACATATTTTAGTATCTCAGTCCTTGGTAAGTGATCTGAGAAACTTGTCATTTAATTCATAAGTGCTAAAGAGTGTTCCATAGGTCATTAGCTCATTAACAATTCTAAAGAATTTCTTATAGCATTCAACTATGCTATCTATCTTAGCTTGTCTAAAGCTTTCATATTCTTGATTCAGCATTGACTTCCTATCCTCTCTCACTTCTTCTATTCCCTCCATGTAGACAATCAAAGTGTCACACATCTCCTTGGAGGTTTTACAATGGACTAGATTCTGAAATATAGAGTCATCTATGACACTTATAATTATGTTATGTGCCTTCTTGTCTAAGGTTGCTAGGATGATCTCTTCCTTAGCATTTCTGAATAACTTTTTGGAGTCTTGATATTAGCATCAAGAACTGATATGTTCATAGGAATAAATAGCCCTTCTAGAACTGTGATGTAAATTCTTGGATCAGATGCTTCCATGAACAATCTGACCCTCTCTTTCCATATGCCAAAATTTTCTTTCCTACAGATAAGAAGTTTCATGGATCCAAGTTCCTTATGATTCTCACTTGAACCCATTTTGTCTAACTAATAACTGCCTTATAGACCAACTCAGACTGTTAAGTCTATTTTTGTGTAACCTCCCTCTGATAACACTTGAAAGAATTTATTTTAAAATATCCTAAACACCTAGAGGGGGTGAATAGGTTCAATTCCTTTTTATTATTTAGGTAGATAAATTTATCACTGTTAGACCACTTATGCAACCTGTCACAGCATAGATAAATGAAAACACAACCAACACAGAATACACACAGTTTTATAGTAGTTCCCCAAGTGATGGGTACATCCACTTTCCCCCTTCGCCTATCTAGCAGTATGCTAGATTCGGCCTAACTCCATTCTTCCTTCTCAGATCCTCAGGTCTTACAGCTCAGAACCCAAAGATGGTTCCTAAAACTCAGACTTCAGCAAGTCATATAACTCAGAGTGAGTCCACACTCCTACAACTCAGGCAAACAAGCTCTACCTCAGCCTCTTCCACATGCCTACAACTCAGAGAAAATAATCCCCTACCTCAGGCACTCAGCTCTACCTCAGCCTTTATAGATATAGGCTTACAACTCAGAGAGATAACTCTCTTACAATCAGATCTATATAAGATTCTATAGAGAAAATTGATTATACAAAGAGTAAATCCTTCACCCAGGTAGAGAGAGAAAGGTTTGAAGGTTTCTTGATCAGTTCTTGATAAATCTGATAGCTTTAGATTCAACCTGTCTTAGCTTCTTCAAAGCTTCTTGAATCTGAACAAAGTAAGGTTATCATCATGTGAAGTTGGAGATGATCCTCAATCCAGCTTCTTCTAATCAGATGTGGTTCTGAATTCTTCTTGCAGACTTGTTCAGGATCTGCCCTCTCTTGATGACTTGTAGTGTTAACCCCTCAGTCCGCAACATCCTGCAAGATTCCAAAGCCCCACTTTCAATAGGCGCGGACGTGATTTGTCAGTCCGCCCAATCCGGCAAGGTCACCAATCGGACACCAAGGATGGTACCCCAGCAGCGGACGCAAGGACCTGTCCGCTCAGTCCGCTAGGACTGGGATATCAAATTCTGCAGCGGTGGACACAGTGTCTCGTCCGCCCAGGCCGCCGCGCTCCAGCAGGTTCGCGCCCACCAGCGGTGGAAGCTACAGTCTGCGAGCCCAGTCCGCCCCTTCTGTGCGGACTGGCGTGTTCTTTCTCTTTGCTTCCTGTCACCGCTGCCCGGTTCTCCTGTACCCCGGGCAGCCGGTTATTTTAGCCCTGCCCGTTTGGGCAGGCCCCCTATCCTATAAATAGGGGGGAGGTGGTGCACCCAAGGTACGCTGACTCGGACCCAGGAGCCTACTTATTATAGGCTGCAGACTCGAATCTTGTGCCTTGCGGACTCCCCCTCGCTCTGCTCTTGTCCAGCTTTTTCTTTCACTTGCAACCAAATCCTTCTTCAATCAAGGGAAAGCCCGTCGCAAGAGAGGCATTCAGTCCGCGATGGGCGAAGTCTGTTGTTGTCGTGGTTCACGGCCCTGTTCTTCTTCCTGTCTTCATCCGCTTAGTAGATCACTACTCGCAGTCTCCCTATTCCACGGTGTTCGAAGCGTTAGCTGGTGGTGCTCGACCCCCCTTGTGTTTTCGTGCATCAACAGTTAACATGCGACCTTCAAATCCGAGTAGTGTTTTGAAATCAGCGGACGGAAATGTCAGACCGCAGAGCCCGCTCCTCAGACCGCTCCAGCTCTTCAGAGGAATCTCTTTGGGATGCGATTGAGCAAGCTCGCCTTGAGGCCGAGCAGTCCCGCCAGCAGACTGACCTGCGTCTTGACACAATCAGCCAAGCTCTGCTCACGCTGGCCCAGCGGCTTGCTCCTCAGGCCTCAGCGGACCCAACGAACTCGCCAGTCCGCCAGACCCCAGCTCGCCGAACTCCGCTTCGGCAGTCGCCAGCAACTCCTCGGAACCCTGCTCAGTCCACTGCCCCTCTGCGCCCTCAGGAGGAGCAGTTTGCTTTCAGAAATTTCTTCAGAGAAGCTGTGAGGGGCACTCCTGCCCGCCAGCTTCATTTTGCTGACCGCCAGTCCGTCGAGCCCATGGATTCCTCGGCTCCAGTCCGCCCCTTCTATACCGCAGAGTTCGAGACCCCATCTCCCTTTGTTGACCGAATCCGATGGGAATCGGCTCCGAGCAACTTCAGGGAGCCTCGCATCCCATTCTATTCAGGAGGGACTGATCCAGTCTCTCACCTCCAAGCATTTGAGGGAGCAGTTGCTTTGAGATACCTCTCAGATGCTATCAAGTGTAAACTCCTGGTTACCACTCTCGAAGGGCAAGCGAGAGAGTGGTTCTACGAGCTACCTTCGGGCACAATCTCTTCTTTCGCAGAGCTTCGTAGCCAGTTGTTGCTGAGGTTTGCCACCTCAAGGAAGAGGAAGAATGGGTCGGCTGCCCTATTTGAAATCAAGCAAAGGGATAATGAATCGGTGGCGCGATTCATTGATCTCTTTCAAAGATAGATCCAAGGGGTCAGGAATGTAAACCCCAATTATTATAAGGTCGCCTTGATCCATGGCCTCCGGGAAGGCCCTCTAAAGTTTAAAGCAACGACCAAGGCACCTGAGACTTATCAAGAGTTGATCGCCATGGTCAACCGTTTTATTGAAGGAGAAAATGCCAATCCAACTTATGTCTCATCCCTGACAGCTAAGGCTGAAGGAAGGGATGCCTCCGCTTCTTCCTCTCGTGGCAAGCCCCCTCCCCCAGACTTCCAGCCTCCGTCTCAAAGAGGCAGAAACTTCCGCAACAAGAAATCTTTCCAAGGCCATCAACAGTTTCATGAGCAGAGACTGCCGTTGGCCGCCACTCCCGCCGTTCCATTGCAAGCTCTACCCATCCTCCAACAAGCAGCCTTGCCTGCTCCGATCCAATTTGATGAAAGCCCCATGGAGGACACTGCAGATCTGGACCTTGACGAAGTCATCCAGATCTTGCAAAGGAGATCAGAAGAAAAGAGGCAAGAGCCTCAGAAAATGTGGAAACCCAGGAACAATGCACAATATTGCCAGTTCCACAAAGAAAAGGGCCATTTGACTGAGGACTGCAAGGCCCTTCGCGCGCTGATAGAGAAGTTGCTTGCCGAGGGCAAGATTAACCTGGCCAAGAAGGATTCTCCTTCCTCTTCGAAGCCATCCACCTCAAAGGGCAAAGAGGTAGCTGAGGCATACCAGGAATGTGTGGATGTAGAGGACGAAGGCCGTCTGGGGCCGATCAACGTCCCGGTGGAGTGCTTCGATGCAGATGATGAAGGGGTTCTGGGACGCCTCTTCTTCATTCACGGTGGAGCAGGGACCGAGTCCACTCGGAAATTATCAATTTCAAGGGTCACCCAGGCAGAGGTGGCCTCTTCTTCCGTTGCTCCTCCAAGAGAAGTCGTCACCTTTGGTCCGGAAGATCTGCCTCAAACAGCCAATCCATTTGATGATGCAGTTGTAATCAAGGCTGTTCTTGGAGACTTCATAGTAGATAGAATTCTTGTTGACACAGGCAGCTCGGTCAACCTCCTATTCAAGTATACCTTTGAGGCCCTGAGGACTGGAAAGCCTCTGCTTTCCACTGAGGGGCCAATCTATGGTTTCTCGGGAGAGAGAAAAGAGGTGGAGGGCAGCGTCATCCTGCCCGTGAAGCTTGGAGGGGCGACTAAGCAGATACAATTCATAGTGGTTGACGCCCAAAGCAGCTACCATGCCATCTTCGGCAGGCCCCTGTTAAACAAGTATCAAGCAGTGGTTTCCACTTTCCACCTTGCCATCAAGTTCTTTGCCGATGGAAGGATGTGCCGGGTCAGGAGCGACCCAAGAAGAGCAAGGGAGTGCTACGTCCGCACCGTCAACATGGTTAAAGCCAGCCCTTCCCTTGCTTCGACAGAAGCTGCTGCCGATGAAGGCGCTCACTTGGAACCTGCCCAGGTAACACAAGGAGTCCCCATTGCTGAGGGGGAGGAGAGGAAGCTCTCCATCAACTCGGAGCTACCTGAAGATCAAAAGGCTGAGTTGATTTCCTGCTTGCTGAATAACCTGGATGTCTTCGCCTGGTCAGCAAAAGACATGCCAGGAGTGGATCCTGATGTTGCCTGCCACCATTTGAATGTTGATCCCGGCTGCAAGCCTATCCAATAAAAGAAGAGGGACATCGCCACAAAGCTTGTTGAGCCGATAAGGGAGGAGGTCGCAAAGCTCCTCAAAGCAAATTTTATCAAAGAAATTCAATATCCTACTTGGATTTCTAATGTTGTAATGGTTAAGAAACCAGGAGAAAAATGGCGAATGTGTGTAGATTTTACCAAACTTAATAAAGCGTGCCCTAAAGATTGCTACCCCTTGCCTCGGATAGATTCTTTAGTTGATTCCGCGGTAGGGTACTCTTATATGAGTTTTTTAGATGCGTTTTTTGGTTATCACCAGATAAGAATGTGTAAGCCCGACGTTCCTCACACGTCGTTCATTACTAATGATGGTTGTTATTTCTACCTTGTGATGCCCTTTGGGCTTAAGAATGCTGGTGCAACCTACCAACGGATGATGGACCGTGTGTTTAACCATCAGAAAGGGAGGAACCTAGAAGTGTATGTAGACGATCTCTTGATTAAGAGTAAGTCATTTTCGCTGCACTTGCGAGACCTAGCAGAGACGTTTGCTACTCTGCGTAGGTATAAAATGAATCTCAATCCTTTGAAATGTACGTTTGGGGCGAGTAAGGGGAAGTTTCTTGGTCATATCCTTACTCCGGAAGGACTTGCTCCCAATCCTGATAAAGTGAAATCCATCCTTGATATGCCTGCCCCTCGTTCGCCCAAAGAGGTTCAACAGTTAGGGGGGAGGCTGGCAGGCCTTGCGAGATTTCTCTCTCGGGTCGGAGATAGGAGTGCTCCATTCTTCAAAACTCTCCGCGGAGCATCCAGGTTTGAGTGGACCAAAGAGTGCTCCAAAGCTTTTGAGCAGTTGAAGATGCAACTGACCTCAGCACCCCTGCTTCAGAGCCCCCCGCCAGGAGAGATTCTTTTCTTATATCTAGGGGTTGGCCCTGAGGTCGTCAGCTCCGTTCTTCTTCGGGAAGAGAGCAGAAAGCAATTCCTAATTTACTATGTTAGTCATATCCTAAAGAGTGCTGAGACACGATATCAAATTTTGGAGAAGTTAGTCTTGGCGCTGGTCATGTCAGCTCGTAGGCTTCGTCCATACTTCCAAGCACATTCAATTCAAGTCGTCACCGATCAGCCTTTGAAGGGTGTGTTGGAAAAACCAGAACATTCCGGCAGACTAGCTAAGTGGGCAATAGAGCTGAGTGAATTCGAAATCTCTTATGTGCCCAAGACAACCATTAAAGCTCAGGTCCTAGCAGATTTTCTAATCGACATGCCAGAGTCCAGTTCCGATCAGGCAGAAAGGTCTCCTTTGGCTTGGACCATCTATGTTGATGGTGCCTCAGGCAGAAGTTCTTCTGGAGCAGGAGTGGTTCTCATCAATCCAAACGGAGTCAAGTTGGAGCAGGCCATCAAATTTTACTTTCCAGTAACCAATAATCAGGAAGAATATGAATCTTTGCTAGCAGGCTTGAGGCTTACAAGGGAACTGGGAATTGATCATGTTCACATCAAAACCGATTCTCTGGTAATGGTGTCACAAGTCCTCGGTAACTTTGAAACAAGAGAGCCTATCTTGAAGAAATACCTAGCTCTTGTGAAAGTAGAAGTTGGCAGGTTCAAGAGCTTTACTATCGAGCACATCCCCAGAACAAAAAATGATGAGGCCGATTTTCTCTCTAAGTATGGGATGCCTTCAGGAGGAACAACTTCCGAGCTCTTCCGCTCGGCAGTGGTGGAAGGAGATTTGATGCAAGTAGACCAACGTGCCTCTTGGATGGACCCATTCATCCTCTATCTGTCAACGGGAAATTATCATCATACAGTCAGAGATAAGAAAAAGTTCAGAATAAAAGCAGCTCACTACTTCCTATTGGCGGGAGTCCTTTACAGAAAAACTTTCCTCTCTACCATGGCCCGATGTGTTTCAGAAGAAAAAGCTTTCACTGTTTTGCAAGAGGTTCATTCAGGAGAGTGTGGAAGCCACTCGGGAGCAAGAACTCTTGAAAAATGAATCCTGCGGCAGGGTTATTTCTGGCCCACTATGAAGAGAGACTCTGAGATCTATGCCAGAAAGTGTGTTCAGTGCCAGAAGTTTGCTCCACTTCAGCATCAAGCAGCTCAGTCCCTCAGATCGATTGCAACTCCTTGGCCCTTCGTAGTTTGGGGAATGGACCTCCTCGGTCCTTTTCCCATGGCAAGCAGTCAACGGCGTTTCATCATCGTAATGATTGACTACTTCAGCAAGTGGATCGAAGCCAAGGCATTGGCTAAGACAACTACTCAGGTCGTCAGAAACTTCATTTGGGGAGAGATTGTCTGCCGGCATGGAATTCCAAAGGCTATAATCACTGATAATGGGCCACAATTCAACAACTTCGAGATGATAGATTTTTTCAGGCAGATCGGAACAGAGCTGCGGTTTGCATCGGTTCATCATCCCAGGAGCAATGGCCAGGTAGAAGCAGCCAACAAGCAGATCCTCAACTTGCTCAAAAAGAAAGTGCAGAATCTCAAGGGCAGCTGCGCTGATTAGCTTCCATCAGTTCTCTGGTCCCTTAGGACAACGCCATCATCCGCAACTGGGGAGACTCCATTCAAGCTCTCTCATGGCTCGGAGGCACTTATACCAGTTGAGTTTGAAGTCCCGTAACCAAGAGTTCTGCTTGCAAGAGAAGGCGTTGAGGATTGGCTTGAGTTGAATAATGAAGAAATGAAGTTCAGCTTGGAACACATCGATGCCATCAGAGATCAAGCAGCCATAAGATAGGAAGAGGTCAAAAGAAGGATGGCCCGCTACTTCGATCAGAACGTAAGGATCAAACACTTCCAAGTGGGAGATCTCGTTCTAAAGAAGATTGATGCTGCTGCAAGAGCTGGTTCAACTGGAAAGCTTAATCCAAATTGGGTCGGCCCTTTTGTTATCAAAGAAGCGTTAAAGAGCGGCGCTTACCGCTTGCAGATATACGAAGGAGAGGATATACCACACATATGGAGCGGGGATGATCTCAAACGGTTCTATTCTTGAACCTTCTCTCTACTTTGTGTATCTTATTAAAGAGTTATTATGAATAGAAACTGCCTGCTAACGCTTCTTCAAGTGTTTTTTTATGTAATCATAACAGATGAAACGCTAAGAAAGATTCCAAAAACGGTTCTGCACCTGAACTTCCTTTTCTTTCTTATGATTGCTTTGTAAATATATTTTATGATCCATACTGACACATTTTTCTAGTGTTTTCTCTCTCTCCCAAAAACCTTTAACGGTTCCCTGATACCCGGAGACATCACCGAGTTCAGCAAGACCTCCCCTAGAGCTGTTGTCATTAGCGTAACACCACGAAGACCACGTGTTGCGAGGAGATTTCGCACCGTGTAGTGGGAGCTTGCAGGCTCTAGCGCGGTTGGATTCTGGACTTCAGATCCCGGCAAGTACCTGACCCCACCTCTGCATTAAGGAGGGCTGGGTGGGAAAAGCTCTATAATGCCGCATTAGGGATATTGTTACAACTTCGATGATCGCATGAGGAAAGTATGTCGTTCTGGCTCACCTGCCCGCGGATCATCCTAGCTTGTAACCCTCGAACACTCCATGGTACCCTCAAGCAGTGCTTGTAGGAGACCCACAGCTTAGACTGTACTCCAGGCAAGAGGGCAGGGAACCGTTCCACCAAGTGAGCATTTTGCTCTTCGCAGGGAATTATGTGCGGACTGGTTTTCTCTATCCGCACAGTCCGCTTGTTTGGGTTGATTTTATAGCTTGCAGCCCGGTGAGGAAAGTATGCCGCTCCGGCTCACCTGCCCACCTGGTCGTAAGCTATAGATCATTTCTATTGCGAGCGGATTGGTTTTCTATGTCCGCTCAGTCCGCCAGCTTCTTTGGGTTGATTTTATAGCATGTAGCCCGGTGAGGAAAGTATGCCGCTCCGGCTCACCTGCCCACCTGGTCGCAAGCTATATATCATTTCTATGATGAGCGGATTGATTTTCTGTATCGGTCATTTCTATCTTTGGCGGACTGGTCTTATCTATCCGCGCAGTCCGGCAGTTGGGATTATTTTATAGATTCTATCTTTGGCGGACTAGTTTTCTGTATCCACTCAGTCCGACGGTTTTCTTGAAACCACGAGCTATATAAATCATCTCTATTATGAGCAGGTTGGTTTTTGTATCCGCTCAGTCTGCAGAATGGTTCTCATGTTATAATTTGATAAGTTAATAAAGAGAAATACGGACCCTACTAGAACTCGATGAAGTACCACCTGACATTGTTATCAGCTGGCTATTTGTCATTTTTAAGGCGAATATTGAATGGATTGATGAGTTGAATTCCCTAATCAGCAACTTCGCATTATAAATGATGTGTCGTGCGGACTGCAATTGAGACTCAACAGAGTCCGCCTGACAAATTCTTCTTATTCCAATGACGGACAATAATTGTCTCTAATCAGCAAGTTAAAAAGCTCAAGTTTATCAAGCGTGTCGTGCGGACTGCTAAGTGTTGGTGCGGTGAGCGTGGAAAAAGAACATTGCAGGAAGCACACATTCCAAAAATATCCTTTCTATTTCATCAAAAATGTTTACATCATTCTATATGTTCGGCGGACTGCAATCTTGCGTCCGCCACTTTTACAAAAACAAACAAAAATATATATATACATTGATCAATCAGTCCTTTGTTTCTTCTCTGGAGGTGCAGAGCTGTCACCGACAATGTCAACTTCTGGAGAATAGCCCCCCGAGCCGCTCCCGCTGCTATCTGATCCTGTACTTGAGGCGGACCCGCTATGAGAGCTCCCAGTAGCATAGGAGGATGCAGAGGTGTTGGACTCGGCGGACAGTTCCTCTACTCGCTGGCTCGATTCAGCATTGTCCGCTATTTCCTTGGCGCTTTGCTCTTCGCCCTGCCCTCCGTCTTATTCTTCTTCTTCGTCTTCTTCTTCGCCTTCTTCTTCAATAATGTCCTTTCCTTTTTTAGCTCTCTCCATCGCCGCGACCTGCGGAGCCAGCTTAGGGAAGATCTACAAAAAAGGGACGCCATCCACTCCCTCCTTTATGAAGCCGTCACGGACAAGTCACTCAATGGCGACCTCGACGGTCTCCTTCACAAAAGGAAGCATGGCGGACTGGAATTAGTTGTTTTCCAAGTCATAGGCAACCTGCGCAAAACAAAAGCAAACGTCAGACAAATCGCTGCGGATAGAAAATTAAGGCCGCAGCGAATTCAACTAACCCCAAGCTCTTCTCTTTGCTGGGCAACCCTTTTTCCCACCGCACATTCCTTTCCTTTAGCGTTTTATTATCTTTTTGAAGTTGTTCATTCTGCCGCAACAGGTCTCTGGCCAGAGTGGCAACATAGTGGTTTGTCACCACGTTGTTCGCAGAGGCCTGAGAGGCTAGCAGAGGGAGGTTGGCGGCGGACAACTTCTTAAGGTCGCTCAAGTTTTGCTTTCCGTAAAGCGCGGAGATCGCAATGTGGGCATGGCGTGTTATCTGCGGACTCTTCCACGAAGGAAGCGCGGTGGATAGGCGGACATGTTTATTCTTGCTATGCCAGTGGACCATAGGGTTCCCCCTAAGGTCGTTCTGGCTGATGCCGAAGCCGCTCATGGTGAAGCTTTCGGAGGAAGAGTAATCCGCTGCGGGATCCCCTTCTTCCTTCCACTTTCTCACGACGGCTTCTTTCTTCTCTTTCTACGTAGGGACGAAGCCACTAGGAGTCTGCGGCAAGTTGGCGGGTATCGCCAAGGTCGCTGCAAAAAACAAATAGGTTAACACCAAGGTCGCGGCGGATGCAAAAGCTGAGTTCCGAAGCCACTTACTCTCTTCAGGCAGGACATCCGCTAAGCTCGCGAGCAGCGGAATGTAATGCTCAATGTCAAGCCTGGCGTTGGCCAAGAACTCGACAATGGCAGACTCTAAATCATCCAGTTGCACACTTTTGAAGGCGGGGTCCGCACGCATCTGCGGATAGGTGTGTGCGAACCATAGGTCGCCCTCAAAAATCAGGAACCTAGAGGTCCAGTTGTGGATTTTGTTGGGAATGCCCACAACCTTCATCCCCCTGCAGTAGAAGTATATCACCCCCTTGTAGGGGCGGCCTCCGGAAGCAGTGATGGAGCGGACAGAGAATATCTTGCGGAAGACATTCATTGAAAAAGCGATCTTTTCAGATCGTAAGTATGAGACAAAGCTGCATATCGCAGCGAGTGTATTCGGCACAAGCTGGCCAGGTACCATCCCGTAGTGCTCGAAGATGGCAGCGATTTCCCATAGAAGCAGAAACTTGAATCCGCTGTCAAAATGATCCACTGGGATGGCGATCTGGGTTGCAGTTGAAAAGTTTAATCTTTCTTGATGGGCGGGAAGGCGGATAAGGATATTTGAGTTCGCCATCTTCTTTTCGACAAAGGCGTCCAGGTCAGCCTCTGTCAATGTGCATTTCTGGTGATCAGCAGAGTGGAAGGCGACAGTAGCATCAGTCCGCGCGGACACCATTTTGCAGGCCGCAGGGTTCCTTGTACTTCAGCTGTTTCCTGCATAAGAGAAAGCAGAGGGCCCTATTTATAGCTAAAAAGTCTGACAACTTTTTGATCAGTCCGCATAAGCTCGCAGATTCAATCCGCACAGTCCGCAAAAAAATAAAAATCACAGCCAAGCAGTAACGCGGATAAAAAGCAGATTCATATGCCAAGGAAAATTCAAAGCAAAAGTTGTGGGTGACACAATTTGTTGTCCGCCCAGATCGCGCTTTTTTCTCCCGGCAAGGCACAAGGAGCGGATACATTTGCAATCTGCTTAGTTCGCAATATTGCCCACCTGCAGGTTAAATAACGAGAAGCGGACACAACATTAGTTCGCACAATTTGCCACCACGGATTTAGCTACATAATTTGCGGATACATAATCTGAGTCCGCACAGATCAAATAGAGTTCAGTTTACAACACAACATTGTTTGAAGCAATCATACAAACAAGTATACAATTAAACAAGAGCTCAAGGCATTGCGAACTCAGCGGTCCCTATTATCGGTCCGCGCCGGCCTTTCTGCCCTGTCTCTGCATAAATGAGCTGCTTGGTCACTTATCTGTAGAATCTCGCTGTACACGCGGCAGATATGATGATGAATAACATTTATAGTCCGGTGCATATGAGCAGCTTCCCGATCTACCCGGCTAAGAGGCACCATTGGCTCCGCCGCCGGCCTTGGCTCCTCATCCGCAGACTGTTGGACACCGGCTACCGGTGCGGCGATCTCTAGAGCAGCGCGATCTGACGCTCGCGGCCTCTGCTCAGCGACCCCAACAGCCCGCTTCTCCTTTTCTTCGCGCACTGACGCCAAGTGCTTGCCTTTATAGAATCGGACGTCATCCGCAAGCCTCTTCTTCTCCCTTTCAGACCTCTCTAGCACCTGCGAGATGCTGGCGATCTGGTCTTTTAGGGCTTTCTCGCGCTCAGCGGACGCTTTCTCACGCGCTGCGGACGCCCTCTCGCGCTCCTCTGCCTTCTCTAACTCTGCTTTAACACACTACATTTCAGCTTGAAATTTCTTCTCTAACTCTTTAATCATATTCAGGCTGGGCGGCTCATCCCCCGTGGATTCCACGTGCGACACCGCGTCGGCACCAGTATTTGGTGTGACCGCGATCTCGCCACTCTCAATAGAGCCCGGCGGCGACTTTCTACCTGCAACAAACAAAGTCAACTTCGCATTTAAAGGCAGTTCGCGGCGGACTCAAAGAAAGGATGAAAGATCACTTTTAGACATAGCAGTAGCGAGTTGCCGACTATCGAAGATGATTGGCCGCCTTGCCCGCTCCGGGTCAAAGGCGCTTAACCGCTTTTTCCATTCGCGATGAACCTTTGCTCTTTTCTCAGCAGCCGAACTTGTTGAAACCACAATATCGTCCGTTTCGGTGATGATTTTGATTAGTCTTGACGTCCGCGGCGGCGACCTGTAAAGCCACTTACGCTGAAAGTATTTAGGCACCGGTTGAAGTTTACCTGACCGCAGCAGCTCCGCAGCAACCCGCAAGTCCTCAGCGGCTTTATCCGCCGCGGCCTGCTTCGAGGCCGCCCCCACCGCAGCAACATGAGCAACAATTTGTTTCTTCTGCTCCTCTATCTTCTCCTTCAGCCTCTCTCGCTCCTCTTCCTCCGTAGCGGACAAGGAAGGGAGTTCGTCACCCTTATTCCCAGTGGCCTCCACCTCAGATTGCTGCAGCACAATCAGCAGGGATTCGTTGATTAAATCTACTTCGTTGACGTCTATCGAATCTATTATCTCATCAGTGGTTAGACTGACCGTGGAGAGGGAATTGTCTCCCTGAATTTGGGCCTCGGGTGTAACCAGTTCGCTGTTAGGAACTTCTTTGTCGCGCTATCTATATTGTAAGTCCGCATCCCCAGTCCGCTTGGAGACATTCTTCTCCTTCATTGCGCGCAGTTTCTTCTCCACCCGCTCTGTGACGGTGGCCCCGTCCCTCTTCCTCTTCTTTCTTTTAGCAGTCTTCTCAGCAGAACCCGCAGCGGACCCCCATAAATCGGGTTGGTTTTTGCGGACAGGCTCAGGTTTCACAGCAGTCAATGCCTTTGAGGACACATCGTTCCCTTCCTCAGTCCGCCTGTCTTCTTCATCCAAGTCAACAATAGGCACCTGGGCATTGGGAGAACATATGTCAGCCTTAATGTGTTCGCCAACGGTGTCCGCCAAGGTTGCAGTTTTTTGAGAAGGGACAGAATCCGACAGGGTCACCATCTTCTCACTTCTCAATGGTTCGACGTCGACTGCGACATCCTCGCGAGCAGATATGTTGGCATGGCGGACTGCTTTCTCCGCAGGCTTCTGGCTGTGGGAACTCTCTCCTGTGGAGCGGACAAGATCCTTTCTTGTCGACCTCTTTACAATCTTCTTGGTCTTCATAGGTGTCGACAGTGCTGGGTCGCCCTTTGCAGTGAGAGTAGAGAATAAAGCTCCAAGCCTTGCCATACCGGACTGGAAAGTGGAGAACGCAAGTGGTGAGTAGAGCCCCGTGTCGATCGAGATTTTCAACAGTTCCAGGCTCTCCAGCGATATTTATAGCGTTGGCGGCATTTTCGAGGCTTGCGGACTCGGCGGTTAAAAAACATTTTCGAAGTTTTCTGGAAACTTAAAAATGTGCGGGGATTATGTTAACCCCTCAGTCCGCAATATCCTGCAAGATTCCAAAGCCCCACTTTCAACAGGCGCGGACGCGATTTGTCAGTCCGCCCAGTCCGGTAAGGTCACCAATCGGACACCAAGGATGGTACCCCAGCAGCGGACGCAAGGACCTGTCCGCTCAGTCCGCCAGGACTGGGATATCAGATTCTACAGCGGCGGACGCAGTGTCTCGTCCGCCCAGGCTGCCGCCCTCCAGCAGGCTCGCGCCCAGCAGCGGTGGAAGCTCCAGTCCGCGAGCCCAGTCCGCCCCTTCTGTACAGACTGGCGTGTTCTTTCTCTTTGCTTCCCGTCACTGCTGCCCGGTTCTCCTGTACCCCGGGCAGCCGGTTATTTTAGCCCTGCCCGTTTGGGCAGGCCCCCTATCCTATAAATACGGGGGAGGTGGTGCACCCAAGGCACGCTGACTCGGACCCAGGAGCCTACTTGTTACAGGCTGTGAACTCGAATCTTGTGCCTTGCGGACTCCCCCTCGCTCTGCTCTTGTCCAGCTTTTCCTTTCACTTGTAACCAAATCCTTCTTCAATCAAGGGAAAGCCCGTCGCAAAAGAGGCATTCAGGCCGCGACGGGCGAAGTCTGTTGTTGTCGTGGTTCACGGCACTGCTCTTCTTCCTGCCTTCATCCGCTTAGTAGATCACTACTCGCAGTCTCCCTATTCCCCGGTGTTCGAACCGTTAGCTAGTGGTGCTCGACCCCCCTTGTGTTTTCGTGCATCAACATGTAGATTTCTGGATGAAGACTTCTCTTCTTATTGTTAGCTACCCAATTTGTTGATAGAATATGTCTTTATATAGACTTCATCCGAGGTTACCGACTGTTCCAGTTCATAACGGCCTTCTGACAGCTCTGACAGATACAACAGCTGTATTGGTCATGATAGTTGTCAAGTCTCCAGTCATTACATCTGATACTTCAATGAACTTTATCTTCAGCAGAGAAGTGTCGAGACAATACTTTAAATGTGGCGACACAAATAGATCATGTGTCGACACAATCCTTGGTGATGTTGACATAGCTCACATAATGTCGACACAGCACTTCTCTATCTTCTTGACATAACTTCTGTGGAATGTGTCGACACAAGTCCTGTGTGTCGACACAATCACTTCTTGTCTTGACATAGTTGACTTTGACAGTATTCTGGAGTGTGTGTCGACACAAGTCCTGTGTGTCGACACAATTGTTTCTGACAGAATATCTGGGTGTTGACACAAGTACTGCGTGTCGACACAATTGTTGTCGACAGAATTCCTGTGTGTCGACACAAGTCCTGTGTGTCGACACAATCTGGTTTCTAGTGTCGACACAGTTGGTGTCGAAAGAATTTCTGTTTGTCAACATAAGTCCTGTGTGTCGACATAATTTGGCTTCTGGCGTCGACACAGCCATTCCCAAGTGTCGACACTTGTACTTAGAAAGTTTTCTTGCAATTCCTTAACCTGCACATTGAAACTCAACACACCATCAAATACACATTGATGAATATCATTGTGTTAGGTGAGGCTTATCCAAATCTGGTACATATTTTCCAATGTACCCAACACTTGGTAACAATACTTGTGCTCTACATAAGTAGGCCTAGCAAAGTGATCGTAGGACGAGTCAAGATCAAAATCGTTTGTTGGAAATATGACCTTCTTGAAAGAAGTCTGATCTTGAGGGGCTTTCTAGTTCTCTTTGGCTAAAGCCCTCTTGGTCGCCTTATTCTTTCTCTAAGCCTTATTCCTCCTAGAAGATTTACTAGGAGCTTCAACATGGCCTAGCCTAGCACCTTTGGCCTTAGCTGAGAATTCAGCAATGAAAGGAAGACAGTATTGGGCTTCGAGAAACTTTCAATAAGTTTCTTTTCTGCTTCAAGTTGTGCTTCCAGTTCTTTTATGATCTTCTCTTCAGGTGTAGGTGTTCAAGAGCCTTGTTATATTCTTCAATAGCAGTATTGAAGTTCTCTTTGAGTGAGTCCGTCTTAGCGACTTCCTCTCTCAAAGTGCTCTCTTCAGCCTTGAGAGACTTTATCTCTTTGGCTTGAGTTTTCATGACTCGTCCACATTTGTCGTAAGCCTTGATCAACTCCTTATACTGGGCCATGAGTTCAAACTCATCGTCAGAAGAGCTATCCTCATGATCATGTTCAGAAACATCAGGTTCAGAAAATAGGAGTATTTGAATTTACCTTCCCAGTGAACTGGGGTTCTTGTCATCATCACTTTGTGCCATTAGCCCAAAGTAGGCTTCCTCTTCTTCATAGACTCAGATGAGTTAGAGTCGCTAAAGGTCTTTTGCCCTTCTTGGCTATTATGCTCTTTTTGTCTCTTCTTATTATATGAGGATTTCTTTTCCTCTCTCTTTCCACCTTCCTTATTCTTGTGGGGCAGTCAACAATAACGTTACTTGGCTTATTGCAACAATAACAAACGATGTTAGTAGAAATATGTTTGTTCTGTTTAGTGTTATACTTGTCTTGGCTACTAGAGTCTTTCTTGTATCGATCACCATCATGACGTGATCTTCTATATGAGGCATCCTTGCCTCTCCATTGCTTCTTCTTATTTAAGAATTTCTTGAACTGTCTTGAGAGTAGAGAGAACTCTCGTTCAGATAGTTCTGAGCCTGAGGTACTTGGCTCTGAGATTTCTTCTTCACTTTCTTCTTGTGTGGGGCAGGAGAGGCAGCCTTGGACTTCCTTGAGGTGTCTGCCTTAAGAGCTATAGAATTCTCCTTGGATGAAGACATGTTCTTCTCTTCTTCAGCTTTTCTTGAATTAAGTTGCAGCTCCTATGACATAAGCTTTCCGAAGAGATTTTGCGGGTCTGTCTCAGCTAGCTTTCCAAATTCCCGAAGAGCACAAACCTCGTTATCCCATTCCTCAGTCAGGGATCTCAAGAACTTATCATTCAGTTCTCCGTTGGTGAAGACTCGGCAGTAGACTTTATGCCGTTAACTATCTTGAAGAAATTTTCAAACGTATCTGTAATTGTATCCTTGGGTCCTTGTCGGAAGGCTTTTTATTTTTGATTTAGAAGGGATCTTCTATCATCCCTAACTTCTTTTGTGCCTTCCATCAATGTGACGAGGGACTGCCACATTTCCTTAGCGGACTGTAGTGGATCAGGTTCTGTAGCATAGAGTCAACAATTGCACTTGCGATAATATTTTTGGCCTTCTTGTCTAAAGAGACAAGTGCAATCTCATCTTTGTCAAGATCCATAACCTTCTTAGGAACTTTCTTTGTAGGATCTATAGTGGAGACGGTCATAGGAACATAAGAACCTTCTTAACAATCATGAAGATCCTTGGATCCTCGCTTCCATGAAAAATTTAATCCTCTCTTTCCACATGGGAAAGTTGTTATTTGTACACATGGGAAGCTTAACAAAATCCTTGGCCTTGTCCATGCTTGGATAACTCAAAAGGCAACTTAGGGTGGATCAGGTCAAGGTGTTAACCTTTTAATGATCGACCTAGCTTGATACCAATTGAAGTTATTAGTTGTCTTACCTAAATCACCTAGAGGGGGTGAATAGGTGAGTTGTGCGTTGATAAGTAAATTTTGATTTAAAGAGGATAGATTGGTGTTATATAATCTTTTACGTATATAAGTCTATCTCTTTTTTACTTATATCCTGTGCATTAAGGCAAGAGTACCTATCGCATAGGAGTATATTATTTTGTAGAAAATATCAAGGTCGTATTTTTTTAGGATCATTGTTAATTATTCTACTTTTTAGAACAGACTATTATCTTATCGAAAGAACGGAGTGGAGTTTATAGAAAAAATATAAAATACAAAATATAATACGTGGTTTTATCAAGATAAGGACTCAGAAGGTAGTCCTTGATTTCAGAATTACTATGGGAGAATATTAATCACCTATTAAAGAACAACTCTATTTCTTGATTACCTAACATAACGAGAGGGTCCCTTTGGTAGCATCACTGACTCGAAAGTACGACCGGGGAGGATGCATTTAAAACGGGTTAACGTTAAACGTAGTGTCTATTCACTTGGTATATGATCAATTAACATTAAACCCTAGTTAGAATAACTAGAACGTAGAGTTGAAATAGTTGAAAATAATATCCAGCCCAGAGCTCATCTTGACCAAGTGCTAAGGGTTCTTAGCCTCTCATAAGGATGGGGGCGGTATAAAGTGCGGAAAATAATATCTACATATCTATCTTAATCCAGGACTTAAGTTTTTGCTTCGCCTTTCATTCGGGATAGGGTAGTAAAATTTAAACTATTGAAAAACTTTCACACTATCTTAATCCAGGTCATAGGCTTTTGCCTCGCCTTTCATTTGGGATAGTATGAAATAATAAGGTTTTGAAAAATAGTTTGAAAGCAGTTTCACGCTATCTTAATCCAGGACATAAGTAGAGCTTTGCCTTTCATTCGGGATAGTATGAGAAAATAAAGTAAAGTAAAATAGAAAATAAAACTGTAAAGTACTCAGAATTGAAATTGAAACATTCTATTTTATAAATTAAAAAGTTATTACAACTTCCTACAAAGCTAAAAAGAAAGCTGAAAAAAATTACAACTTACAGAACTTGGAATACTTGAAAGCTACTACCAGTTCTTTGTCAGAGAGCTAGGGAATCCTAACAGTTCTTAAGGAATCTGCTAGTGTTCGAATAATTTACAAAGCTCTGGCCCTCTATTTATAGAAAAAAATAATGTTTTTGGAAAAGCACTTTTTGAAAAATTTGCCAAACAGCTTATGGAAAAGCTGCCAAACAGCTCTTGCAAAAGCTGTAAATCAGCTTGTGGGATAGCTGGCTATTGGACAGCTTGACATGTGGCGGCTTGGATAAGGATGGAGCTGACTTGGTAGCTGAGTTGGCTGGCTGGATAAGCAGCTGATGGATAAGTTTGACAGCTGGCTGATTGAAAAGCTGGCGGGCTGGCGGGTTGCGGGTCCGGGTAGCAGGTCCTGGCGGGTTGCGGGTCCGGGTAGCAGGTCCTGGCGGGTTGCGGGCTGGAATAAATCCAAAAAAAACTGCGTTGTCCTGATCTCGATCCCAAGTAACTAGAGAGAACAAATAAATATCATTCCAGCAAGCTAATTGATCATTTTTGTAAAAAATAGAAACATATTACTTATATTATGTATTTCCAGACTTATACATATAGAATAATTATCTTAATTATGTATTTATTTTGTTATAAAATTACTTTATATATATAATTATACATATAATATATATATTGATATGATAAAATTATTTTGTCATAGACTTTTTATTATTATTTACATATATATATATAGTTTTATATAGTATATATTTTTATATATACCTAAATTTAATTATTGAATATAATTAATATATATGTTAATTTTAACTTTATATATAATGATATATTAAATATATATATAGTATTATTATATAAGTTATATTTATCATTATTATTAAATAATATAATTATTATTATCTAGTAAATCCTATAGTTATTTTATTATCTATATATATATAGTATTTAAATATCATTATAACAATACAATTATATTTAATATTTATTATAATAGTTATAATCTACTTTTATTTTTATTATTATAAGATATATATATTATATAAATACAACAATTATATATTTTATTTAACTTATATCTAAACAACTTATATTTGTTATAATATAGTATTTAATAGATACTTGAATTTATTTAGAACAAAAAATAGACCATTTATTCAATAATTTTCATAAAATATTAGAAATTATATTTAGAAATTAAACTCAAATGTGTAGTAAAATGTTTATAAATAACTACTCATAAAATACCTCCATACTTGATTTTTGCTATTCCAAAGCAAATGTAGAGTTAAGTATATTTACAAGTTATGAAATTTTCTATTTTCTATCAATTTAATTCTTCAAGATAAAACAGGTATAAAAATCAGGTGAATAGAGTAAATGCTATCGTATATATATCATTGATACCAGAGTTAGAATTTATAGTCATAAAAAGTTTGGAAAACAAATAGTAAGCACATATTAAAATCAGATATAACAAGGGTATATTGGCTTTATGATTACTATATCTTATACGAGATATGTTGGAAAATATACATCCTATTATTTATGCTCTCTCAAAATTTTAAACAAAAATAGATTATCAACTTTGGAATGGTGGAATTTACATATACAATAGGCTTTTGTAGAAGTGATAGATTTTTGTATTCTATCATCTTTTTATCTAAGTTATGTGTTGTTATAACTACTAAGGAATGTAATTCCAAAGTGGCAGAAAAAAAAACAATGCATACTTGAGTTTTTATTTGAATCCATGTATATTTAGAGGAGCACATACTCCTTTCCGTATAATCTTTTCATATTTATTGGATGCCTATGTGTGCGGAATGAAATTTTATTCACATTGACATAAGATCTTTTCTTTTACTAGGAGCACATACTCCTAGATACTTGCTTGCGTAAGAAACATGCCAAGTAGAAATAAATAAATATTCAAGAGTTGGATAAAAATTTTGAGAGCAACTATAATAGTTTGTATTTCCTATATTTCGATAAGAATGGAGTAAGGATAATTACAGTCTAAAATTGTTTGGTGAACATAATATGTTTTGCTTTTATTGTATATATATGTATTTTTTATATATTAAAGCAGGCTTGCTAAAATAATAACTCCGATTGTAATGAAATTTACAAGGTAGGGTTTACAAGTTTATTCCGGATATTTATATCTATCTAGATATGAGAAGGAGTAGTAAATTTGAAAATTGAATAATTTGCATTTTTATCGACTCAGATTTTTGGAATGTATATAAATAGTATGGTTTTGAAAGTTTTGACTTGTTTTGGATGAGTAATAAATAAACAAATTTTTTATTTAAAAGGAAAAATATAACATAAAAGTGATAAAAATTGCAGCTAAAAGCACCCCCATACTTATGTTAGGCATAGGTATGCAGTGACAAAATAAAGACAGAAAAAGCATATGTACAGAATATACAAAAGCATAAAAGATGGAAATATACAAGTGAATTTATATTTCGATGTTATGGAGTAGTGTTAGGGTTTCAGGTTCTTTTTGAAAAGGGTCCCCAGTAAAATATAGTTTTAAACGGTGCCCGTTTACTTTGAAAGTTCCTAGTTCAGGGTTAGAAATAAGAACGGTCCCATATGGCCAGATTTGTTTAACTGTAAAGGGTCCGGTCCATCGAGATTTTAATTTCCTGGAAAAATTTAAGGCGTGAGTTATATAGTAGGACAAGATCACCTGGTGAAAAAGATTTTGAAAATTTAATTTTCCTATCATGATAAAACTTAGATCGCTCTTTATAAAATTTATTATTTTCATAGGTGTTTGCACGTCATTCCTCAAGTTCATTGAGTTGAAATTTACATTGTTCGGTGGCTAAGTTTGTATCTAAGTTAAGAATTTTAGCGCCCAGTATGCGCGATGTTGTAATTCTACAGGTAGGTGACATACCTTTCCATATACTAATCGATAAGGTGTACAACCGATCACAGTTTTGAATGTTGTACGGTAGGCCCAAAGTGCATCATCTAATTTGAGGGACCAATCTTTTCGATTGGTATCTACAGTCTTTTCTAATATGTGCTTTAGTTCTCTATTGACTACCTCCACTTGGTCGCTTGTTTGGGGGTAATAAGCGGTGGCGAGTTTATGAGTAACTCCATATTTGGATAACACTTTAGCCATCTTGTGTTACAAAAATGAGTACCTTGATCGCTAACTATAGCCCTAGGCGTGCCAAAACGTGAAAATAAGGATTTCAGAAATTTAATGACGACTCTCGTGTCAGTGGTGGGAAAAGCTTGCACTTCAGCCCATCGTGAAACGTAATCGACCGCTACTAGGATATAACGATTTTAAAAGAAAGAGGTAAAGGGACTACAAAATCATGCCCCACAGATCAAAAATTTCACATTATAAGTCAAAATTTTGGGGCATTTCATCCCGACGGGAAATGTTACCTGATCGTTGGCAGCGGTTGCAAACGCTTACCAATTGTTGCACGTCCTTGAATAAAGTAGGCCAAAAGAAGCTTGCTTCAAGGGCTTTATGTGCAGTCCGATTGGTTGGTCCTTCGTGGCAGTGACGTAGTACTTTTAGTCCTTCCTCGTTCGAAATACATCTTCTGATTAGTTGGTCGGCACAGACTCGGAATAAATACGGGTCTTCCTAAAAGTAGTTTTTCAAGTCAGAAAAGAATTTCCTCTTTTCTTGAATTATAAAAGCTTTTGGAAGGACTCGGGCTACTAAATAGTTAGCCAAGTCCGCGAACCAAGGATTAGAAGAGTTGGTTACCTTTTCGAGGGCGAGGAGACTTCTTCAGGGAATTTATCTTCGATGTCGGCTTCCACAAGTGTATCTGTTACACCATTCTCTAGTCGAGAAAGATGATCGGCTGCTAAATTCTCTGCGCCTTTTTTATCCCGGATCTCTAAATCAAATTCTTGTAATAAGGGAATCAAACGTAATAAACGGGGTTTTGCGTCTGCCTTAATTAGTAAATATTTTAAAGCAGAATGATCCATAAAACTATAACTTTTGATAGTGTTATACAAGATCTAAACTTATCAAATGCAGATACAATCGCCAGTAGTTCCTTTTCCGTGGTTGTGTAATTGGTTTGTATGGATGTGAGAGTTTTACTTGCATGATAGATAGGATGAAAATATTTGTCTACTCGCTGTCCTAAGACAACTCCTACCACATAATCACTCGCATCACACATAATCTCAAAAGGAAAGGACCAGTCTGGGGCTACTAAAATAGGAGAGTTGATAAGTTTATCCTTAATAATATTGAATATTATTAAGCATTCCCTATTGAATATAAATGGGGCTTCTTTTTCTAATAATGAGTTAACGATTTTGTTATTTTAGAGAAATTTTGAATGAACCATCAATAGAAACTGCATGGCCTAAGAAACTTCAAATAGATTTTACATTTGTTGGCGGAGGAAGTTTTTTAATTATTTCTATTTTGGCCTTATCGACCTCGATTGCCTGGGAAGAAATTTTATGACCGAGAACTAAACCTTCGCGAACCATAAAGTGACATTTCTCCTAGTTCAACACTAAATTCGTGTCTTCACAGTGCTGAAGAACACGAGCGAGGTTATCTAAACACGTATGGAAGAGTCTCCAAATACGGAGAAATCATCCATAAACACTTCCATAACATCCTCTACTAACTTGCCTAAAATAGCTAGCATAAATCTTTGAAATGTAGCTGGCGCATTACAAAGTCCAAACGGCATTCGCCTATAGGCGAAAGTACCAAAGGGGCTAGTGAACGTAGTTTTCCCTTGGTCTTCAGGGGCTATAGGGATTGTAAATACCCTGAATAACCATCGATCAAACAATAATATGAGTGACCCGAGAGTCGCTCTAATATTTGATCTATAAACGGTAATGAAAAGTGATCTTTACGGGTGGCATCATTTAATTTTCGATAGTCGATGCACATCCTCCAACCCGTAACAGTATGTGTTGGAATTAGTTCATTATTAGCATTTGGCACTATTGTAATACTCCCTTCTTAGGGACGTCTTGTATGGGAATAACCCATGTGCTGTCTGAGATTGGATAGATAATTCCTGCATCTAATAATTCATTACTTCAGCTTTTACGACATCCTTCATATTAGGATTTAAATGTCATTGGGGCTGGATAGATTTACGAGGGTTATTTTCAAGAAATATTTTATGCGTACAAAAAGATGGGTTGAGTCCTTGTATATCAAAAATTTGTCATGCTAATGCATGGCGATGTTGTTTTAACACTTTTATTAATTCAGACGTTTTCTTATCATTTAATTCGGCAGAATTGATAACAGGGAGTTTAGATTCGTTTTAAGGAAAATGTATTTAAATGTGCGGGAAGTGTTTTCAGCTCGAGGGTTGGTGGTTTTTCATACGAAGTTGGGATTTTTAGAGTTGTAGAAGTTAAGGATATAAAAGGTCTAAAGGGTCATCAGTAGGCATTTCTTGTGAAAGGGGTAAGTCTGCCAAGTCCGATTCTTCTACAGTTATTGAAAGTAAATCAGAATAGGGAAAAACATTTTCCTCAAAAGAGGCTTCCGCAAGATGGAAGGAATCGTCGATTATTAAAGAATTTTTCATAGAGGGATCTATATCGATAGCAACCTCGTCATCTACTACTCGTAAGAGAATTCTACCGTTACTGACATCTATTATCGCACGAGAGGTTACGAGAAAGGACGACCTAGAATTATGGGAACATCAGTGTCTTCCTCTATGTCAAGTATAACAAAGTTACCGGGAAAATAAACTTATCGATTTTAACCAGAACATCCTCTACTATCCCTATTGGATATTTAATAGAACGATCTGCTAACTGGATGCTACATTTAGTTAGGCTGGGGTTACCTAATCCTAGTTTCTGAAAGAGCGAGTAGGGCATTAAATTTATGCTAGCACCTATGTCTGCTAACGCATCTTTTATTAATAGATTACCAAAGAGACACGGGATGGAAAATCGTCCCGGATCGTTTAATTTGGGGGTAATTTATGTAATAAAATGGCTGAACATTCGGCGTTAAGGAAAAACTCTCGAAATATCTTCGAGTTTCTTTTTATTTGAAAGTAATGCTTTAAATATTTTGTGTATTTAGGCATCTGTGCAATTGCCTCGCAGAAAGGTATATAATTTGAATTTGTTTTAGCATTTTAAGAAAAATTTTATAATGTTCATCTTCTCGCTCATCTTTTAATTTGAAGGATAAGGTAAAACAACAAGAGGTGGAACAATTCGCGGGGGTTAGGAGGCAGAGACGTAACAAGAGGTGGTGTAGGAGGGCTAACTGTAGTTTCTTTTTCTACCCTAACGGTTGTGGTAGCTCCCTGCCACTTCGTAGTTTGACGGCTTGTCAACTTGGTGGGTTCTGGAATGGACAGTTTCCCGCGGATTGGTTCCGTATTTCCTGGCAAATTACCAGGTTGGCGTTCTGATAGTATTTTTGATAGTTGTCCAATTTGTATTTCTAAGTTTTTAATTGATCCGGTCAGATTACGGATATTGGACTCATTGATACTGAGATATTTCGTTAATATGTCTTCTATCAGGGTTGGCCTAAATTGGTGCAATTGTGGTGGTGGTGTCTGTGGTTGTGGGGGTTGCGGTACAAATCCAATTGGAATTGCAATCGAAGGGCGTTGAGCATTATTGGGGTTGCTTCACGAAAACTTAGAATGATTCATATATCCTGGACTGTAAGAATTATTATTATTATCATTATTCGGATTATAGGAAGGTCTATATGAGTTCCCATATAGTAGACTTCTTCATTATTATTATTAGTTGAATTAGGCGGATTCCAAGATGTAGAGGCAGAGGAAGCACTCATCCCCGCCACTTGCCTAGTCAAATACTCTACTTGGAGAGCTAAGTTTGAAGAGGAGTCGAGCTCATAGAGCCAAGCTTGTTTAGGGCGTGACCTCGGCATGTTCCACTGGTACGCATTCATGGTCATCTCCTCAAACAGGCTTTGAGCGGACTCAGGGGTTTTGTATTGAGCGTACCCCAGCGGCATCATCAATGGCTTGTCAGGTCTGAGTGTTTAGACCGTTATAGAATGTCCGTACCTAGAGCCAAGCTGCCAGCGCATGATGTGGACACCGATGTAGGTATTCCTTAAAATGTTCCCAAGTCTCATAGAGAGACTCGGACTCGCCTTGCACAAAGGAAGAAATATCGCACGCAGACGTGCGGTTTTTGCAGGTGGAAAGTACTTTGTGAGGAATTTCTCGGTCATGTCAGCCCAAGTGGTGATAGATCCTCTAGGGAGAGAATCTAGCCACTGTTTGGCTTTCGTTCGTAGCGAAAAAGGAAATAAGCGAAGATGGATGGCATCATCAGTGACGCCATTTATCTTAAATGTGTCGCATATTTCTAAAAAGTTGGACAAATGCGTGTTTGGATCTTCGTCGGGCAATACATCGAATTGAACGAAATTTTGGATCATTTGGATAATACTCGATTTAATCTCGAAGTTATTATTAGCATTGTTGGCCGAACGTTACTAGACCCGGTGTCATCTAAATTGGGTCGTGCATAATAAGACATGGTCCTTTAGGGGACCACCTCTGGCATTTGTTGTGGCTCTGCTGCCATTTCTTATACGTGTGCGGTACCTACGGACTCTTCCAGATTTAATACCAGCTCTTGATTCAGAGATCGGAGGCGCCTGCGAAAGGTGCGATCGATTTCAGGATCAAATTCAAGATTTAAATCAGATGGAGTTCTGCAGGTCATATACTAAAAAGACTTTGATAAAAAAACCCTATTACTTAAATTTGATGTTAGGTTTTTATATATAAATAAAACTTAACTTACGTTTTTTTTTTTTTTTTAAAACAAAAAAAAATATACACAAATACAAACACACACAAAGACTTAAAATACGAAAATAACTAAAAATAAGTTTTTATATAAAATAAGTTTTATAATAAAAAGCAGTTTTATTTATAAAACTAATTTTATAATAAGAAGAGTTTATATAAAATACGTTAAAATAGTATGTTAGGTTTTGCAAGAATTCGTTAGTGGTTAATAAAATTGTTAAAAAAAGTTAGGTTTTATAAAAATAAAGTTTTAATTCAGTGAATTTTATGTTTGTTTTATTTTTATAAAACTAACCGTTTTTAAATAATAAGAAAAGAAAGATGGAATTAATAACGTTCTTTTATTTTGAAATATTAACACATATAAACGGTCCCCGACAACGGCGCCAAAAAGCTTGATAAGTAAATTTTGATTAAAGAGGATAGATTTGGGTGTTATATAATCTTTTACTTATATAAGTCTATTGATGAATTGTAAATATACCTAATTTTATGTACATTACTTAAGTCGTTTTATTTAATTTTTGTCATTTCTACTTGTTTTTATTCAATAAAATGCTCCTATTTTTGTAAATATTATACTAACTTGCTTTATTTTATTTGTCAGGAAAAAGTCAAAATCTGCAAAAATGACATGTCACGCCCGTGACATATTGGTCACGCCCGTGACCAGGGCGTGACAGCTCAAAATCCCGAAAAGAAGCCAATTTTGAAGAGGAAAGGCTGACACGCCCGTGTTCCATAATTCGACACGCCCGTGTCCATATGACACGGGGCGTGACCAAGCCGTGCCCCATCCCGCTCGACGATTCAACTCAACGTTCGTCGACCCAAGAGGGCCACGCCCGTGTCTGATGTGCGACACGCCCGTGGCAGCCCGACACGCCCCGTGCCAGCCAGGTCAATGTTTCGCGCTCAACGTTCGTCGAACCCAAGAGGAACACACCCGTGTCCGATGTGCGCCACGCCCGTGTCCGCCCGACAAACTGCCGCCGGCGAATCCCGAAGTCAACATCGCCTTAAAGCGCCGAATGACACGCCCACCGTCACGCCCGTGACCGGGGGCGTGACCGCCGCGTTTTCGGCCGGAAAGTCAAATCTCCGTCAAATCCGTCAGATCGCCGAATCCCGCGGTAAAATAGTGCTGACACGCCCCCCGACACGCCCGTGTCGGAGGGCGTGTACTTGGAAATTTTTGCCTATAAAAAGGCAGCTGCTGTATGAGTTCAGGGTTCCCAAAATCCGAACCATTTTGATGTATTAGGGCTGCTGTTGGAGTTGCTTTAGTGCTATGTAAGGCTCCCCCTCCCTCTCCTTTTTAAGTTTGTATGTTTGAACTCTTGTAATCACCCTTTTTTTGTAATAAAAAATCGTTGTTATTTCATCTTACATGCTTTGAAATTTCTCCAAATAGCCTCTTTTTCATCAATCTTATATACTTTAATTTTTACTTTCATTATGCGTGTGTGTGTATGAGCTTAAAATTGCAAAAATTATGTTTTAAAACGCAAATGTTCATGTTTTCTTTTCAATTATAACAAAATTTATAGCCGTTATTATGGCCGTTTTCATTCTCTAACTCTTTAAATTTGGTTAGACTTAGGATTTCATGCTTCAAAATGCGCTTTTTATGAACTTGTACAATATTAAAAAAGGTAGTTTTCATTCCTCTTAACTTAGCATTTACTTTGTTTTAACTATAAAACTACTGCTTCTTTTTAGCTTACTCCCTCTTTTTAAATCATTTTAAAAGGCTATAGTAATGTATAAATTGTTATTTTTATTTTTCATCAACTTTCATTTTAAGTAGTTACAAAAAATATTTTCGCTCGAACAATTTTTACTTTCACTTTTTAGCATTTCTATCAAAATATAACGGTAAAAATGTAACCGTTTTAATTTTTCGGGCACTTGCCTTTCTCTCTTTAATTTGAAAACTTTTTCCTCAAACAATTTTTATTTTGCTTTTTTATGCATTTCTACTGTATTCCAGCGGTAGAAATGCAGTCATTTTAATTTTTCGATAACTTTGATTTTTGCAATTATTTTAGCCCGAGTGCGTGAGTGTATGAGATAATCTTTATCGTCTTAGTTTATTCAAGTAGAGTGCGTGTGTTGTTTTTTTATTTTTCCGCCTACTCATTTGAGTTAATTGGCTGGATTTTATTCAAGTAGAGTGCGTGTGTTGTTTTTTATTTTTCCGCCTACTCATTTGAGTTAATTGGCTGGATTTTATTCAAGCAAGTGTTTTCATTTTTTTTTCCGCCTACTCACTTGAGTTAAATGGCCGGTCTGTATTTTCAGTCCCACTCGTTTGAGTAGGACTTGTAATTTTCAATCTTTATTTTTTCCGCCTACTCACTTGAGTTAAATGGATGGATTTGATTTTCCGCCTACTCGCTAGGAGTTTAATGGTCGGACTTTATTTTGATGTAAATATTTAAGAAAGCCCTGTAATCGCATTTATTTTCTCCTACTCGTTTGAGTAGGACTCGCTTTCATTTCAGTCCTACTCGTTTGAGTAGGACTTGCACTTTTCAGCTTTTATTTCCCGCCCCCACTCGTTTGAGTGGGACTTGCAAATTTCAATTATGCATTTTTCAGCTTTTATTTCTCGCCCCCACTCGTTTGAGTGGGACCTGCAAATGTCAATTATGCAATTTTCTCTTATGTGTAAATTAGTTTTATTTCTTCCTTTTGTTATATGTTTGAATGAGTGCGGGTGTGTTTATTTGTAACAACTTTTCTAAAATTAGGTTATTTTGCTTTTCTTCTTTTTTTCTTTATAACCTTTCAGCGAATAGTTTAGGACGCTCGCATAACTAAACATATAAGCTATCCCCATTCCGATGAGTGGCTAATTTCTTTTAGCACTCGGTATCGAAGAGCTTTGGGATCTAAAATGTTTTAAATAACCAAATGTCTAATTTTTCAATTTAATTAAAAACTTAAGGTTTACCCCGGGTTAACGACGCGTAGACCCACATATCGATGTGTGGGCTCTATTTCCGTTATCCATACGCTAGCTAGCCGAGAGGCCGTGCATATGGACAGATCACCCCTGGGTAGATAGAGTTCCGCACTAACCCTCGAGAGAGGAGGCGCGCTAACTCTACCGGATCGGGTTCCCCACCCAATAGCGGGGTTCTTAGCGTACTGCGGGCATTAAGGGGAATCCTTCGTCGGACGAGAGCCCGGTCGAATAGCCTTAATGTCTAGGTGAGCGATATTCCTAGAGATAGGTGAGCTCATTATTTTGAACCTCCACGGCCAAGTTTCCGCATTAATTAAATTGAAACTTTAGATATCTATTTATTCAAATCTATTTTTAATCCTAACGCAATTCGATACCGGGAGTTATCTCTTCATCGACTACTTTCTTAAAATCTATTTTCGTTCCTATTTTACTTAAAACCCTCAACTTCTATTTCGGTAAAATAATAGTGTTTTCGGAGGAGTAGGGGTAATCAACCCGTTCCCGGGAATAATACGACCTCGGTATTCTCCCGAATATCGAGTACTACTTGCGATAGGTGCACTTGCCTACCCTAGCAAGCCCGCGGCGATCGACTCACCGAACCAACCACAGTAAGAGTCTGTTCGCGGGCCAATCAAGTTTTTGGCGCCGTTGCCGGGGACTTCTCTTTGAGTTGTTATTCCGAATCCGAACTCTATTACTTTTACTTTTATTTCTAAAAACTAAAAAAAAAACTTAAAAAACTTTTCTTCAAAATCCGAAAAAAAAAAGAGTTAATTTTTATACTTTTCATTCGGGTGTATGACCCGTGGACAGCCTTCGTAGTCCGAAAATTTGGATTTCGATCCTGAGATCGAACGCTCTCTTGCACGTATTCGGTCTCAACGCCGAAATCCCTCTTTGGATCCCGCAGAATCCATCGGAGAACCCTCTGCCGTTCCTATGGCTGACCCCAATCCGAACGCGGCCCTCGAGCGTACAATGTCATATTACGCCCGGCCAAATTTGGACGATACTGGGTCCAGTATTGTCAGCCCGACGGTGGCGAACAATAATTTTGAGATCAAATCGAGTGTTATCCAAATGATCCAAAACGCCGTGCAGTTCGATGGACAGCCGGATGAGGACCCGAACGTTCATTTGTCTAGTTTTTTGGAGATTTGCGACACTTTTAAGATTAATGGCGTCACTGATGACGCCATTCGTTTGCGCCTTTTTCCATTCTCCCTCAGATCCAAAGCTAAGGCGTGGTTGAATTCCCTCCCACGAGGATGTATCACCACCTGGGCCGAGCTTGCGGAGCGGTTCTTAACGAAGTATTTTCCGCCCGCCAAAACTGCAAAGTTACGGGCGGACATTTCTTCGTTCGTGCAGAACGATTCTGAGTCTCTTTTTGAGACTTGGGAGCGCTTTAAGGAATTCCTCCGCAAGTGTCCGCACCACGCGCTGCCTGCGTGGTTGCAGGTCCAAATCTTCTACAATGGGCTTAATTATCAGACGCGTCAAATGATTGACGCGGCTGCCGGGGGTACCTTGAATAATAAGACCCCCGAGCCTGCCCAAGCTCTTATTGAAGAGATGGCTATGAACGCCTACCAATGGAACGTCCCTCGGGGACGTCCCAAGCAGGCGGCCGGCCTCTTCGAAGTGGATGCCACTGCCCACTTAGCCCTTCAAGTTGAAAGGCTGACAAAGCAGGTGGCGGAGATGTCTGCTGCCTCCACCACTCCTCCTTGGGCGATTCCACCTAATGCCGGCGTAGCAAATGAATTCGTAGACTACGTGGGAAATGCTGGGCGACCTTCCTTCAACCCCAATAACAACTCTTATAGCAATAACTATAATCCGGGTTGGAGGAACCACCCCAACTTCTCATGGAGCAATCCGAATAATGCGCAGCGCCCCCCCAATGCTTTCGCGCCTGGATTTCTGCCGCCTCCCCCTCTCCAAAACCCTCCCCGATGGAGGATAATTTTTCTATATATATAGCTTCCAACGAGTCAAATATCCGGAACATCACCGGATCGCTAAAAAACTTAGAACTCCAGGTTGGACAGCTAGCGCGAATGATGTCCGAGCGCGCGCTCGGGGCACTGCCGGGAAACACGGAGCCCAATCCGCGGGAAAATATCAACACTATAACCCTCCGTAGCGGAAAGGAGGTGATCGATCCAAAACGGACCGATCCTCAGGTACATATTTCACCTCCGACCCCTCTTCCCCCTTCTTTGATTACGCCGCCTTTACAAATTTTAAATGAAAAAATTATTAAAACGCCCTTGCCGTATCCGCATAAACTTAATAGTGAGCGTAAGGACGCGCAATTTGAAAAATTTATTTTATTATTAAAACAAATTCATATTAATGTTCCCTTCTGCGAGGCACTCTCTCAGATGCCTAAATATGCGAAATACCTAAAACAACTTCTTTCCAATAAACAAAAATTAGAAAATATTTCGCATATTTCTCTTAATGCTGACTGCTCAGCGGCTCTTACTAATAAATTGCCCCTAAAAAGAAATGACCCGGGACGGTTCTCCATCTCGTGCCTTTTTGGCAATATATTAGTAAAATACGCTCTTGCAGATTTAGGCGCGAGCATTAATTTGATGCCGTTCTCGCTCTTTCAAAAATTAGGTTTGGGCACTCCGGCCCCTACTAAAATGCGAATCCAACTAGCGGATCGCTCGGTTAAGTTTCCCGTCGGGGTAGTGGAGGACGTACTTGTCCGAGTTGATAAGTTTATCTTTCTGGTAGACTTCGTCATCTTGGACATCGAGGAGGACACTGATGTACCAATTATACTCGGTCGCCCTTTTCTCGCCACCTCCCGCGCATTAATTGATGTCAGTAACGGTCGTCTCCTCCTTCGGGTAGGAGATGACGAAGTTACTTTCTCTATTAATCCCTCCATAGGAGACTCGTCATCGAGCGATGACTTTTGTTATAATTTAGACACATATCTCGGAGATTGTTCTTCCCCTATTTTTGAGTCTACGTTTTTAAACGACGATCTTTTTGCGCTCGAAAATTTTAACTGCGATGAGGATACGTCTATAGACTTGCCTTTCGAACCAATTGGTAAGAAAGACATAGGAATTAAAACCTCGTTAGAAGAACCGCCCTGCCTTGAACTCAAACCCCTACCCGATTCACTCAAATACGCCTTTTTGGGGAAAGATGATACACTCCATGTTATCATTTCTTCGCATTTGAGCGAATCGGAGACTTCCGATTTATTGGGAGTTTTGCTTAAACATCGCCACGCAATTGCTTGGCAAATTTCTGATCTCAAAGGGATTAACCCGTCTTTCTGCACCAATAAGATTTTTCTTCTAGATAATTGCCGCAAAACTATTCAGCCGCAGCGACGTCTTAACCCAAACATGAAAGACGTCGTTAAGGCCGAAATTATTAAATTATTAGATGCGGGGATTATTTATCCCATATCGGATAGTACGTGGGTTAGTCCCATTCACGTGGTGCCCAAAACGGGCGGTCTTACCGTAGTGGAGAATGAGCACAATGAACTCGTCCCAACTCGTACTGTTACGGGTTGGCGGGTGTGCATCGATTATAGAAAACTAAATGACGCCACCCGTAAGGATCATTTCCCACTACCATTTTTAGACCAAGTTTTAGAGCGTTTGTCTGGTCATCCGTATTTTTGTTTTCTCGATGGATTATCGGGGTTTTTCCAAATCCCCATTTCCCCCGATGACCAAGAGAAAACAACTTTTACCTGCCCGTTTGGTACCTTCGCATATCGAAGAATGCCATTTGGCCTTTGCAACGCGCCCGCTACATTCCAAAGATGTATGCTGGCGATCTTTGGCGAGCTGGTAGGAGACATTATGGAAGTCTTTATGGATGACTTCTCTGTTTTCGGAAGCTCTTTCCCGTCCTGTCTTCATAATTTAGATCGTGTCCTTCAGCGATGCGAGGACACGCATCTTGTTTTAAATTGGGAAAAATGTAACTTTATGGTTCGAGAAGGTTTGGTTCTCGGCCATATGATTTCGTCTAAGGGGATGGAGGTCGATAAGGCCAAAGTTGAAATTATAGAAAAACTTCCCCCGCCTTCCAACGTTAAATCAATTAGGAGTTTCTTAGGGCACGCGGGCTTTTATAGACGTTTTATTCAAGATTTTTCAAAAATAACAAAGCCGCTAACTCGCCACTTGGAAAAGGAATCAAATTTTGTCTTTGATAGCGAATGCGAGTCTGCATTTAATTTCATAAAACAAAAACTTATCAATTCACCTATTTTAGTGGCGCCCGATTGGACCCTTCCGTTCGAGATTATGTGCGACGCTAGTGATATTGCTGTAGGAGCCGTTCTTGGCCAACGTATAAACAAATATTTTCATCCTATTTACTACGCTAGCAAGACCCTCACTTCCGCACAAGGAAATTATACGACAACGGAAAAGGAACTTTTAGCCGTCGTATTTGCTTTCGATAAGTTTCGCTCGTATCTAACGTTATCCAAAGTTATCGTATTTACCGACCATTCCGCCTTAAAATATTTGTTAGCAAAAACGGACGCCAAACCCCGCCTTCTTCGATGGATCCTCCTCTTGCAGGAGTTCGATTTAGAGATCCGGGATAAGAGGGGCGCGGAAAATTTAGCCGCCGATCACCTCTCCCGCTTAGAAAATCCCACTGCGGAAGCGCTCGTCGAATCTGACATAAATGATAGATTCCCCGAGGAACGCCTCCTAGCCATAACTACTAGTTCTTCTTCCCCGCCTTGGTTCGCAGATTTTGCAAACTATTTAGTTGCGAGGGTACTTCCAAAAGACTTTTCAAGCCAGCAAAAGAAGAAATTCTTTTCTGACTTGAAATATTTCTTTTGGGAGGACCCTTTCCTTTTTCGTCTCTGCGCGGACCAAGCAGTCCGAAGATGTGTCGCGGGTGTGGAGTGCACGCAAATCCTTAGGCACTGCCACGAGGGTCCAGCTGGTGGGCTTATCAAGCTAACCGGACCGCGCGGAAGGCGCTAGAGGCGGGCTTCTTTTGGCCCACTCTATTCAAAGACGCTCACAATTTTGTGCGCGCATGCGATAGCTGTCAGCGGTCGGGTAACATCTCTCGTCGCGACGAGATGCCCCAAAACATGTTTTTAGAATGCGATGTCTTCGATTTATGGGGCATAGATTTTGTTGGCCCCCTACCTCCGTCTTTCAAAAATATGTATATTTTAGTAGCGGTCGACTACGTATCGAGATGGGCGGAAGCGCAAGCTCTCCCCACCAACGATGCGCGAGTCGTCGTTACATTTATTAAAAAGCTATTTTCTCGCTTCGGCACTCCGCGCGCTATTGTAAGTGATCGGGGGACGCATTTCTGCAACACCCAGATGGCTAAGACGTTAGCTAGATACGGCGTCACGCACAAACTTGCCACCCCCTACCACCCGCAAACTAGTGGCCAAGTAGAGGTAGTAAATCGGGAGATAAAGCGCATATTAGAGAAAACCGTTTCACTTAATAGGAAAGATTGGTCCATCAAGCTCGACGATGCGTTGTGGGCTTATCGTACCGCATACAAAACCGCAATTGGTTGTACGCCGTATCGATTAGTGTACGGCAAAGCGTGTCATCTACCCGTCGAATTAGAACATCGCGCACTTTGGGCTTTAAAACTTTTAAATCTCGACGCTAACTTAGCCGCCCAAAATAGAAAACTGCAACTAAACGAGCTCGATGAATGGTGTGCCAACGCATACGAGAGCAATAAGTTCTATAAGGAGCATTCCAAGTTTTATCACGACCGAAAACTCAAGCCCCCAAAAACTTTTTCTTCGGGCGATCTTGTCCTTCTTTATAACTCTCGACTTAGACTTTTCCCTGGGAAACTTAGATCACGTTGGTCCGGCCCCTTCAAAGTTGAAGAGGTTTGGCCTTATGGGACCGTACTCGTCTCCCACCCGGATAAAGGCTCGTTTAAAGTGAACGGTCATCGCTTAAAATTATACATAGCAGGCGATCCTGTGGGCGGTAAATTCGAATCCATAACCCTCCTAGATATATAAACCGCCAACATAGTCAAGCTACGTGACTATAAACAAAGCGCTCCTGGGAGGCACCCCATGTTTATCTTTTTCGCTATCTCTTTACCTTTTTCTTTGCTCTCTTTCTTCCTAATGCAGGGTTCCTAAACTGCGCCTTCCCCACCTCCTATCAGGGAAGCTTCTACCCCCCCCCCCCCCATTTCTTTTTTTTCTTTGTATATATTATCTTACCTGTTTTGTTCCGCATACTTACGTTACAACATTGGGGACAATGTTGGACTTAAGTATGGGGGTGTTTTCTCGCTTTCTTTTTCATATTTCTATTTTCTGCACTATCTTTCTATTTTAACTTATGAACAAAAAAAACAACAAAACAACACTATAAAAAACAACCAAAAAAACTTACAAAAAAAAAAAAAAAAAACCTTGTTTTATGTCTTTAAAATGTTTTTGTTTTATGTCTTTTTAAACCAAAAATCCCCAAAAAATTGTAAACCACAAAAAAAATGCAAAACAATATATAAAACCAAAACCCCAAAAAAATTATAAAACCAAAACTTCAAAAATATTTTAGTTTCATTTTGTAAAATCTGTGTACCTATTTTTGTAAATAATCTTCTCTCTCCACCTTCTTTTCTCTCTCATTTCTGTGAATACCGTTTCTGTTTCTCGCACTTTCCGCAAAAACTAAAAAAACCAAAAATATTTTGAAAAAGACAAAAAAATGTTTTAAAAATGTTTTTTTAAAAAAAAAACAAAACACCAAAAAAAAAATAAAACCAAAAATATTTGAAAAAAAACAAAAAAATGATGATATAAAAAAAAACTCTAAAAAAAAAACCAAACAAATTTTTGAAACAAATAAATCAAATATACCATCCTTAATTTTCTTGCTATCCAAATATTTTGGTTTGAGTTTATTTATATGAGAATTTTATTACTTCTTTGTTTGTTATTCGTTTGTTAATTATTGATTGAAAAATTTAAATATTCGGGGTTAAGTTTTAAAGAATTCATTATGCTTTGTTAAAAATAGCGAACTCGTTTTAGGCACTACTTCTAATTTTTCATTAATAAGAGCACGTGTATTATGTTAGAAAATAACGATTATAGGATTCAATTATGTTTACTTTTAGCTTTCTGAAAAATTGGAACTTACAATTTATTAAGGTTGCTCTCAAAATTGTTTTTTAATAAAAAATCTAGTTTTCTTTTCTCACCGTCCTTATCATGACTGACTTGGCATGATAAAATTGTTATCCTTAAAAGATCCTATGTCCATGGGAATAAGATTTTGTTCCGTAAACATAGGCACCCAATAGATTGAAAGATTATATGCTATGGAGTAAGAGGATAAAATTCATTACTCCTACACATATACATTGGGTTAACATTTATTATGAAGTTGAAAAAAAAATCAATATTAGGAAAATAAGATTTCGTTTTCCTAATAATCCAAAAAAAAACATGGAGGTTCGAGAAAAAATTACCTCGCCTCAAAAATCAAAACTCTCTTCATAAACCAACATCAACCCCCTTAGTCAATTTCACGATTCTAGATTTAATTCAAAAATCGTTTTGAGAGCATAATTTGTAAATTGCATTATTTCCAGTAAAACTCCTATAGGCTAAAAGTTCATATAATTCCAAACTATTCTTGTTAATCTAACCTTTACAATTATTGCTTTCTATTTGATTATATCAAGAAGTCTTTTGGCCAAAACTTTTGCGCTATTTAAATCATCTTCATAAATTTAGGACTTAACTCTTACGCCCCGTTTATTTATTTAGATCTCTCTTATAATTGATTAAGCGGTAGCTAAACTTAGAGTTTTTTTTATTTCTTATAAGTTCATGTCAAACTTTTGCTCTGGAATAGCAAAAGCTTAAGTATGAGGGTATTTGATGAATTGTAAATATACCTAATTTTATGTACATTACTTAAGTCGTTTTATTTAATTTTTGTCATTTCTACTTGTTTTTATTCAATAAAATGCTCCTATTTTTGTAAATATTATACTAACTTGCTTTATTTTATTTGTCAGGAAAAAAGTCAAAATCTGCAAAAATGACATGTCACGCCCGTGACATATTGGTCACGCCCGTGACCAGGGCGTGACAGCTCAAAATCCCGAAAAGAAGCCAATTTTGAAGAGAAAAGGCTGACACGCCCGTGTTCCATAATTCGACACGCCCGTGTCCATATGACACGGGGCGTGACCAAGCCGTGCCCATCCCGCTCGACGATTCAACTCAACGTTCGTCGACCCAAGAGGGCCACGCCCGTGTCTGATGTGCGACACGCCCGTGGCAGCCCGACACGCCCCGTGCCAGCCAGGTCAATGTTTCGCGCTCAACGTTCGTCGAACCCAAGAGGAACACACCCGTGTCCGATGTGCGCCACGCCCGTGTCCGCCCGACAAACTGCCGTCGGCGAATCCCGAAGTCAACATCGCCTTAATGCGCCGAATGACACGCCCACCGTCACGCCCGTGACCGGGGGCGTGACCGCCGCACTTTCGGCCGGAAAGTCAAATCTCCGTCAAATCCGTCAGATCGCCGAATCCCGCGGTAAAATAGTGCTGACACGCCCCCCGACACGCCCGTGTCGGAGGGCGTGTACTTGGAAATTTTTGCCTATAAAAAGGCAGCTGCTGTATGAGTTCAGGGTTCCCAAAATCCGAACCATTTTGATGTATTAGGGCTGCTGTTGGAGTTGCTTTAGTGCTATGTAAGGCTCCCCCCTCCCTCTCCTTTTTAAGTTTGTATGTTTGAACTCTTGTAATCACCCTTTTTTTGTAATAAAAATCGTTGTTATTTCATCTTACATGCTTTGAATTTTCTCCAAATAGCCTCCTTTTCATCAATCTTATATACTTTAATTTTTACTTTCATTATGCGTGTGTGTGTGTATGAGCTTAAAATTACAAAAATTATGTTTTAAAACGCAAATGTTCATGTTTTCTTTTCAATTATAACAAAATTTATAGCCGTTATTATGGCCGTTTTCATTCTCTAACTCCTTAAATTTGGTTAGACTTAGGATTTTCATGCTTCAAAATGCGCTTTTATGAACTTGTAAAATATTAAAAAAGGTAGTTTTCATTCCTCTTAACTTAGCTTTTACTTTGTTTTAACTATAAAACTACTGCTTCTTTTTAGCTTACTCCCTCTTTTTAAATCATTTTAAAAGGCTATAGTAATGTATAAATTGTTATTTTTATTTTTCATCAACTTTCATTTTAAGTAGTTACAAAAAATATTTTCGCTCGAACAATTTTTACTTTCACTTTTTTAGCATTTCTATCAAAATCTAACGGTAAAAATGTAACCGTTTTAATTTTTCGGGCACTTGCCTTTCTCTCTTTAATTTGAAAACTTTTTCCTCAAACAATTTTTATTTTGCTTTTTTATGCATTTCTACTGCATTCCAGCGGTAGAAATGCAGTCATTTTAATTTTTCGATAACTTTGATTTTTGCAATTATTTTAGCCCGAGTGCGTGAGTGTATGAGATAATCTTTATCGTCTTAGTTTGTTCAAGTAGAGTGCGTGTGTTGTTTTTATTTTTCCGCCTACTCATTTGAGTTAATTGGCTGGATTTTATTCAAGTAGAGTGCGTGTGTTGTTTTTATTTTTCCGCCTACTCATTTGAGTTAATTGGCTGGATTTTATTCAAGCAAGTGTTTTCATTTTTTATTTTTCCGCCTACTCACTTGAGTTAAATGGCCGGTCTGTATTTTCAGTCCCACTCATTTGAGTAGGACTTGTAATTTTCAATCTTTATTTTTTTCCGCCTACTCACTTGAGTTAAATGACTGGATTTGATTTTCCGCCTACTCGCTAGGAGTTTAATGGTCGGACTTTATTTTGATGTAAATATTTAAGAAAGCCCTGTAATCGCATTTATTTTCTCCTACTCGTTTGAGTAGGACTCGCTTCATTTCAGTCCTACTCGTTTGAGTAGGACTTGTACTTTTCAGCTTTTATTTCCCGCCCCACTCGTTTGAGTGGGACTTGCAAATTTCAATTATGCATTTTTCAGCTTTTATTTCTCGCCCCCACTCGTTTGAGTGGGACCTGCAAATGGCAATTATGCAATTTTCTCTTATGTGTAAATTAGTTTTATTTCTTCCTTTTGTTATATGTTTGAATGAGTGCGGGTGTGTTTATTTGTAACAACTTTTCTAAAATTAGGTTATTTTGCTTTTCTTCTTATTTTCTTTATAACCTTTCAGCGAATAGTTTAGGACGCTCGCATAACTAAACATATAAGCTATCCCCATTCCGATGAGTGGCTAATTTATTTTAGCACTCGGTATCGAAGAGCTTTGAGATCTAAAATGTTTTAAATAACCAAATGTCTAATTTTTTCAATTTAATTAAAAACTTAAGGTTTACCCCGGGTTAACGACGCGTAGACCCACATATCGATGTGTGGGCTCTATTTCCGTTATCCATACGCTAGCTAGCCGAGAGGCCGTGCATATGGACAGATCACCCCTGGGTAGATAGAGTTCCGCACTAACCCTCGAGAGAGGAGGCGCGCTAACTCTACCGGATCGGGTTCCCCACCCAATAGCGGGGTTCTTAGCGTACTGCGGGCATTAAGGGGAATCCTTCGTCGGACGAGAGCCCGGTCGAATAGCCTTAATGTCTAGGTGAGCGATATTCCTAGAGATAGGTGAGCTCATTATTTTGAACCTCCACGGCCAAGTTTCCGCATTAATTAAATTGAAACTTTAGATATCTATTTATTCAAATCTATTTTTAATCCTAACGCAATTCGATACCGGGAGTTATCTCTTCATCGACTACTTTCTTAAAATCTATTTTCGTTCCTATTTTACTTAAAACCCTCAACTTCTATTTCGGTAAAATAATAGTGTTTTCGGAGGAGTAGGGGTAATCAACCCGTTCCCGGGAATAATACGACCTCGGTATTCTCCCGAATATCGAGTACTACTTGCGATAGGTGCACTTGCCTACCCTAGCAAGCCTGCGGCGATCGACTCACCGAACCAATCACAGTAAGAGTCTGTTCGCGGGCCAATCATCTATCTCTTTTTTACTTACTTATATCCTGTGGATTAAGGCAAGAGTACCAATCGCATAGGAGTATAGTATTTTGTAGAAAATATCAAGGTCGTATTTTTCCTAGGATCGGTGTTAATTATTCTACTTTTTAGAACGAACTATTATCTTATCGAAAGAATGGAGTGGAGTTTATAGAAAAAAATATAAAAGACAAAAATATAAATACGTGGTTTTATCAAGATAAGGACTCAGAAGGTAGTCCTTGATTTTAGAATTGCTATGGGAGAATATTAATTCACCTATTAAAGAACAACTCTATTTCTTGATTACCTAACTTAACGAGAGGATCCCTTTGGTAGCATCACTGACTCGAAAGTACAACAGGGGAGGCTTGCATTTAAAACGGGTTAACGTTAAACGTAGTGTCTCTTCACCTGGTATATGATCAATTAACAGTAAACCCTAATTATAATAACTAAAACGTAGAGTTGAAATAGTTGAAAATAATATCCAGCCCAGAGCTCATCTTGACCAAGTGTTAAGGGTTCTTAGCCTCTCATCAGGATGGGGGAGGTATAAAGTGCAGAAAATAATATCTACCTATCTATCTTAATCCAGGACTTAAGCTTTCGCTTCGCCTTTCATTCGAGATAGGGTAATAAAATTTAAACTATTGAAAAGCTTTCACACTATCTTAATCCAGGTCATAGGTTTTCGTCTCACCTTTCATTCGTGATAGTATGAAATAATAAGGTTTTTGAAAATATAGTTTTGAAAGCAGTTTCACGCTAACTTAATCCAGGACATAAGCAGAGCTTCGCCTTTCATTCGGGATAGTATGAGAAAATAAAGTTAAGTAAAACAGAAAATAAAACTGTAAAGTACTCAGAATTGAAACTGAAACATTCTATTTTATAAATTCAAAGTTATTACAACTTCCTACAAAGCTAAAAAGAACGCTGAAAAAAATTACAACTTACAGAACTAGAAATACTTGAAAGCTACTAACAGATCTTTGTTAGAGAGCTGGGGAATCCTAATAGTTCTTAAGGAATCTGCTAGTGTTCGAATAATTTTACAAAGCTCTGGCCCTCTATTTATAGAAAAAATAATGCTTTTGGAAAAGCACTTTTTGGAAAAGTTGCCAAAGAGCTTATGGAAAAGCTATCAAACAGCTTTTGCAAAAGCTGAAAATCAGCTTGTGGGACAGCTTGACATGTGGCGGCTTGGATAAAGATGGAGCTGACTTGGTAGCTGAGTTGGATGGCTTGATAAGCAGCTGATGGATAAGTTTGACAGCTGGCTGATTGAAAAGCTGGCGAGCGGCGGGTTGCGGGTCCGGGTAGCAGGTCCTGGCAGGTTGCGGGTCCGGGTAGCAGGTCCTGGCGGGTTGCGGGCTTTAGTGAGTTTACGGGCTGGAATAAATCCAAAAAAAAACTGCGTTGTCCTGGTCTCAGAATTGAAATTGAAACATTCTATTTTATAAAGTAAAACAGAAAATAAAAGTGTAAATACTTAGAATTGAAATTGAAACATTCTATTTTATAAATTCAAAAGTTATTACAATTTCCAACAAAACTAAAAAGAAAGCTGAAAAAAATTACAACTTACAGAACTTGGAATACTTGAAGCTACTACCAGTTCTTTGTCAGAGAGCTGGGGAATCCTAACAGTTCTTAAGGAATCTGCTGGTGTTCGAATAATTTTACAAAGCTCTGGCCCTCTATTTATAGAAAAACACAATGCTTTTGTAAAAGCACTTTTTGGAAAAGTTGCCAAACAGCTTATGATTAAGCTGCCAAACAGCTTTTGCAAAAGCTGAAAATCAGCTTGTGGGACAGCTTGACATGTGGCGGCTTGGATAAGGATGGAGCTGACTTGGTAGCTGAGTTGGCTGGCAGGATAAGCAGTTGATGGATAAGTTTGACAGCTGGCTGATTGAAAAGCTGGCGGGCTGCGAGTCCGGGTAGAAGGTCCTGGCGGGTTGCGGGCTTTAGCGGGTTAAGGGCTGGAATAAATCCAAAAAAAAACTTGCGTTGTCCTGGTCTCAATCCCAAGCAACCAGAGAGAAAAACTAGATACCATTCCACCAAGCTAATTGATCACTTTTGTCAAAAATAGAAACATATTACTAATATTATGTATTTTCAGACTTATACATATAGAATAATTATCTTAATTATCTATTTATTTTGTTATAAAATTACTTTATATTTATAATTATACATATAATATATGTATTGATATGATAAAATTATTTTGTCGTAGTTTTTATTTATTATTATTTTTTATTATTTAAATATATATATATATAGTTTTATATATTATTTATATTTATATATACCTAAATTTAATTATTGAATATAATTAATATATATGTTAATTTTAACTTTATATATATATAATGATATATTAAATATATATATTATTATTATTATAAGTTATGATTATCATTATTATTAAATAATATAATTATTATTATCTAGTAAAAACTATAGTTATTTTATTATCTATATATATATCTAGTATTTAAATTATCATTATAACTATACAATTATATTTAATATTTATTATAATAGTTATAATCTACTTTTATTTTTATTATTATAAGATATATATATATATATTATATAAATACAACAATTATATATTTTATTTAACTTATATCTAAACAACTTATATTTGATATAATATAGTATTTAATATATACTTAAATTTATTTAGAACAACAAAAAAACAGACCATTTATTCAACAATTTACATAAATTATTAGAAATTATATTTAGAAATTAAACTAGAACGTGTAGTAAAATGTTTATAAATAACTACTTATCATGCGTCTTTTTGCGAAATAAAAAATTTAGCGATCTATGCACAGAAAATCTACCAAACCATCACAGAGGACACAGAGATTTATAGTGGTTCCACAATTTTGGGTACTTTCACTTTCCACTCACCGATCTAGCAAAGCACTAGACTCGGCTACTCCACTATCTCGGATTGAAACCAATCCTACATCTCGGAACAACGTTCCTATAACTCGATCCACAAAATGGATCTACACTCGGAAGATAAAAACTTCCTACAACTCGGAGAACAAAGCTCCTACACTCGGAGAATAATTTCCTACAATAATAGATTGAAATAAGAAATACAAACAGTATCTTTTCTCAGATCTGGAAATTTCGGGCTAGGTCTTTCTTCTTGAACTTTGTGGTACAATCAAAAAACTTTGAAGAAGACACGACAGGATCAGATCTGAAAATTTCTTGATTCACAAGATCAAAGAGAAGATGAAGAGGTTGAAGAACAATCTTGATCTGCAAGTCGATTGGTCTGAATCTTCTTGAACGAAAGCCCTTGGCGATTTACACAATGAGCAGCGGCGGCGGCTTTCGTTTTGGAAAGAAATAAATGATTCAGAATTCTTAGAATATTTCTTTAACGCGCTTCTTAGGGTTAGTCGGAATGACAAGACCTTTTATAAGATCTCCCTAATGGTCATAATTATCATTAATGACGTCCACGTGCCCAATCATGTCAAGACATTTGAAAATCGCGTCAGTTAGGACTTAGTGAAATTTTCTGGAAAATGACTGAATTACTCGAGTGAAAGAAGAACTACTCGAGTACTTAAGATGAGTTCTCGAGAAGACAATATCAGACAACTCGTGATGAAGCCCTCCAGGAAATTTAGAACAGAATTCATTATCACTCGAGTGGAATGAGGATTACTCGAGAGGTGGAAGTGAACTTCTCGAGAAAAAGACTTAGAGAAAATTTTGGGAGTTAAAACTGATTACTCGAGTACTAGATCTAAACTTCTTGAGAAATAGACATACTTCTCGAGTACAAGGAACTACACTACTTGAATGGGGTAGATACATCACGAGAACTTTCCTTCTGTCACGCGAGTTAAAGTGCTCATCTACTCGAGTGGTGAACTTGACTACTCGAGTATAATACTTAGAAAATTTCTAAGAAGGAAAATCTGTCAACTCGAGAAAGAGAAGAAGTCTACTCGAGTAATGGACTTGGCCACTCGAGAACTAGATTCAAATTTCTTGAGATCCATTTCCTTTACTCGAAATTCAGACTAGACTTACTCGAGTACAACTAAGGTTCAACTCTTGTACTAGAATTCTACTCAAGTGAAACACTTAGAAAAAATTAGTTTATGAAGATTTTCCTTCCTTCAATGGAATCAACAACATGTCTTTCTCCAACAAACCTAGTGCTTGAAAAATGAAGTGTATCCCAATAGAGAAGCAACACATGAGTCAACACCATGGATCACACAATGAAGGATTACATTGTATGGTCCTGTGTTTGGTGACTCATTATAAACTGATATTGGTCTACATTTGGCAATTAAGTCCTGCAAACACATAACTCAAACAATACATCAAATACAACTTAATTCATCTTAGTTCAATGGTGACTTCACCAAATCTAGGTTATTGTGGATACAATACCCAACACCGAGCGACCTGACTTTCTTGCCAGCTAGTGAGAGCCCGGTCAGCGGGTCCCATCGAGGGTATTCTGTTTTGAACTTGATTCTATCTCAACCTCCTACCTGAACGACCTGCCTGCCCTGCCGGCTAGTGAGAGCCCGGTCATCGGGGTCCCATCGAGGGTATTTTGTTTTGAACTAGATTTTATCTCAACTTCCTACCTGAGCGATCTGCCTGCCTTACCGACTAGTGAGAGCCTAGGTCAACAGGGTCCCATCGAGGGTATTCTGGTTTGAACTTAATTCTATCTCAACCTCCTACACAAGAGACCTATTTGCCTTGCCATCCAGTGAGATCCCAGTCAGCGAGGTCCCATCGAGGGTATCCTATTTTGAACTTGATTTTATTTCAACCTCCTACCTAAGCGACCTACCTACCCTGCCAGTTAGTGAGAGCACAGTCAGTGGGGTCTCATCGAGGGTATTCTGGTTTGAACTTGATTAGAGGTGAGATGGAGTAAAAGGGTATCTGGTGAGAAGTGCATCCCTTCTTTCATTCATTTTATGGATAAAAGCACTTCAGGTCGTCACCTCTCCAAGTGTTGCTAAGGGGGTCCCTTCAATATTTTGGAGTTGATAACCACCTGAGGTAAGCGGCTCAAGGATTACAAAGGGTCCTTCTCAGTTAGGGTGGAGTTTTCCAATGACTTTGTTGGGTATATTGGTCACAATGTACTTGATTTGAAGAAGTTCTTTCAGCTCAATGATATACACATAGTTGTATTTGATGAATGTTAAATTCATGTGTGCAGACAGATAAAGCTAAGTACAAAAGTGTCAAGACACTAGGCAAGTGTCGACACCTTTGTCAAAGATGTGCTGAGATATGGAGAAAATTGTGTCGACACTCAGGACTAGTGTCAACACACATAAACAAGAAGTGTCGAGTCAAGGAGAAATTTGTGTCGAAGCCCAGGACTTGGGTCGATATTATGATACAAGAAAGCAACTGTGTTGACACTCAGGACTAGTGTCGACACACACCACACAAGTTGTGTCGAGATAAAGAACAACTATGTCGACACTAAGGGCAAGTGTCGACACACTCTATACAATCAATGTCGAGACTGAAGACAACTGTGTCGACACTCAGGACTAGTGTCGACACACTTCACAAGCTGAGTCAAGACTGGAAGCAAGTAGTGTCGACACTCAGGACTAGTGTTGACACATTCTACATCAGCTGTGTCGAGACAAGGTGATAGTTGTGTCGACATAATCAGAAGTATGTCGACACCACTATAAGAGTAGTGTCAACACCAGGACTGGTATCGACACATCCCACAGTCAAGTTTCAACACTTCAAGCAGAATTGATTCCTAAGTACAGAAATCAAGCCAGAGGTTCTGACAATTGTCAGAACTATCAGATGTAGTTATAAACCGGATCAGCTGGTTACCTTTGACAACCTATATAAATGGATCAACTCTTCAAAAAAAGAAGGAAAGAAATTGTAGAAGTGATTTCGAGTTGCAGCAGTTAGAAGAAAAAGATGATCAAGGAGCGCATCAATTCAATATCCTTCCCTGAATCTAAGAAGAAATCTGCTAGAATTCAGAAGGTGGAGAGAAGCCGGATCAAGAATCATCTTCAACATTCTCCATCCTAGATCTACCCTAATTTCAACTTCAAGAAGTTTTGAAAAGCTAACAAGGGTTGGATCAAATCCATCACTACAAGATCAAGGGATGCAAGCACATCATGATCAGATCAAGAAGAAGTCACCCATTTATCTCTTACTGGGTGACTAATTCTGAATTAATATCTTTTCACCTTTATTAATATCATAAGATCTACTTGTAGATCTGAGTGTAGGGGAATCATTTTATCTGAGTTATAAGCCTGTGTTATAAAGGCTGTGATAGGGCAGGATTTGCCTGAGGTAGGAGAAGTGGGTATTTCTCTGAGTTGTAGGGCAGGATTTGCCTGAGTAGTAGGAGTGTGGATACATTCTGAGGTAGAGTTCTTGGGAAAAAATTGAGGTGTAGGATCTTGGTGATCTGAGTATTAAGACTTGTAAAGTCTGAGTTGTTGGGGGCAGCTGAGCTCTGAGCTGTAAGATCTGAGGATCTGAGTAAAGTAAGAAGAAGGAGTTTGGCTGAATCTAGTTCATTGCTAGATAAGGGAAGGGGGAAAGTTGATGTACCCATAAATTGGGGAACCACTATAAAACTGTGTGTACTGTGCTATGATTGTTGTGATTGCTGTGCTATGATAGTTTGATGTTAAGTTTACCTTATTTTATCTGACTGAGATAATTAACATAAAGAAAGTATATCTCAAAATTAAAAAAGGTAGACAAGGTTTAAATTGGACCTATTCACCCCCCTTTAGGTCATTCTCAATCCTAAGACAAACATTTACAGACTCCCCTTCCCGCGAAACCAACCTTTTTGAGGACTAGATCTCCTTTTACAAAATATTTGATCCTGATGTTCTTATCAAAGTACATTGTCATCCGACGCTTGACCTCCTCCTAGTGGAAAGATGCCAGGTCACAGAGCTCTTCCAACAGATCAAGTGATAATCATTACTCTTCCTCATTCCCTACTCTTCATTTCTCATCGACATCTATCGTGGACATAGCATGCGGGGATCTCACCTCAAAATTCTACGGGAAGCACAACCTCTTACCCATGTGATAGCTTGAAAAGGGTTTCTCTGGTGGCCATGTTCTGGGAAGTTCTCAAGGCCCACAAGACCGAGGGGATCTACTCCACCCAGCTATTTTTTAGCTTCTCCACCTTCTTCTTCAATAAGTTGACAGTGATCTTGTTCGCGGCTTCCACTTTCCCGTTGCTCCTGGGGTGATGGATGGATGTGAACCTAAGATCGATTCACAATTGTCCTCAAAAACTAATAAACTCCTTGCTCGTGATTTGAGGCTCGTTGTCAATGACTATGGTCAGGGGCAGCCTATGCCTGCAAATTATATCCCCCATTTAATATTGTGAATTACTTGCTATGTTACCTTTGCCAATGCCTTGGCCTATATCTACTTTGAGAAATAGTCCACCATGACTAAGTGGAATTTCCTTTGACCACTTGCCTGCGGGAAGGGACCAACTAGGTCCAATCCTCCTATTGCGAAGGGTCATGGCGTCGTGATTGTCCTGAGCCTTTGAACTGGAAGAAGTTGGAGTGGCACATAGAGTTGGTATTTTTGGCATTTCTTTGCAAATTCAGCTGTGTCCTTGCTAATAGTCGGCCAAAGTATCCCTTCCACAATACTCACTTTTCCAGAGTTTGACCTCCCGAGTGGCTGTCACATTCCCCCATGTGGATCTCCTCTAAGACTCGATGGATCTCATCCTCAGCCACTCACTTGGACAAGAACCCAAAGAGAGTCTTCCAATATAGCACTCCCTCCCTCAATAAACAATGAGGCTACTTGTGCCTGAACTTTCTTTTAATTAGTATGTTCTCTAGGAAATTTCCTGGCGTTAGGAAATGGATGAATGAGTCCATCCACGAGGGTCGCTGGTCAATCTCCATCAACTCCCCCTCTTCAATTGAGGGTCGAAACAGTTCTGTCATAGTTCCTCCTGCTCGGGGCCAAACTTGGTGAGGTGATCTGCTGCCAGACTTTCCTCCCGAGGCACGTGCCGGATCGAGAAAGTGTGAAACAACCCAATGAGACCCTTGAACTTGGCAAGATACTTCTGGAGGGTTGGTTCCCTCGTCTTAAACTCTCCTCTGACTTGTGAGGACACCACCATAGAGTCTATGGAGACCTTCACATCTCAGACACGAGCTCCTTGGTCAAACAAAGTCCTACTATCATAGCTTCATACTCGGCCTGATTGTTGCGAGTAGGGAAACGAATGTCGACAACCTGCTCGATCCTTGTCTCATGAGGACTCTTCAAGATCACCCCTACTCCAAAATAATGTTTGTCAGACACACCATCTGCAAGCACGTCCCAGGTTGGCCAGTCAAGCTGCTCACATTTCTCCTCTTTCATGATATATTCTGCTAATAAATCTTCCACGGCTTGAACCTTTATTTACAAATGTGAGATGAACGAGATATCAAACTCACTCAGCTCCACAGACCATTTTGTCAATCTTCCTGAGTGTTCGACCTCCCTCCATGATGCTGCGAAGGGGATGGTCGGTCAACACCTTGATGGAATGCCCCTAGAAGTAAGGTCGAAGCTTCCTGACCGAGATGACTAAGGAAATGGCGAACTTCTCCAGGATGGGATAGTTAAGCTCCGCCTTCCTCAAAATCCTGCTTACATAGTATACCGGCAGCTGCCTACTTCCTTATTCCCGAACCAGAACAAAGCTCATAAATTTTTCCCGCACCCCGAGATATAAAGCCAATTCTTCACCATCCTTGGGACCCTAAAGCAGTGGAGCCTTGCTAAGTTGCTGCTTCAGAGCTTTTAAGGCCTCCTCACACTCTTTGGTCCACTCAAAATGTTGATTACCCCTTAAAACCTTGAAGAAAGATGAGCACTTCTCCCCTATTCGAGATAAGAATCTGTTTAGACCTGCTAGTTTCCCTGTAAGACGATGGACCTCCTTGGCATTTCATGGCGATTCCAGCTTTAGGATCGCCTTAACCTTATTCAGGTAGGGCTCTATACCCAAGGGGGTGATGAGGTGACCCAGAAACTTCCCTCTCCAGACCTCGAAGATGCACTTCAGGGGTTTAAACCTCATCTTTTACTTTCTCAAGGTGGCAAAAGTCTTTACCAAGTCTAGGATGTGAGACTCTACGTATTTTCTTTTCACCATCACGTCATCTACATAGACCTTAAGATTCCTCTCATTTTTCTCCTTGAAGACCCTATCCATCATCCTCAGGTATGTGGCCCCTGCATTTTTTAACCCGAACCACATCATTCTATGACTATAGCACTTGTCATCTGTGATGAAGGAAACATCCTTAACATCTGGAGGTGCATCCTGATTTGGTGGTAGCCTGAGAATGCATCTATGAAACTCATTACAAAAAAACCGACGGCTGAATCTACCAGTGTGTCGATTTGAGGTAGGGGTGGCAATCTTTGGGCATGATTTATTCATCAAAGTAAATTCAACGCACATTCTCCACCTCTCGTCCCATTTTTGACCATCACTACATTGGAGACCCAACTTGGGTACTGGATCTGCGATACAAAAACTGCCATCACCAACTTCTCTACCTCTTCTCGGATTGGTTCCTCCAGCTTGCTCCCCACAGACCTATTCCTCTGATAGATCGGGCGGGCGTTGGGATTAAGATTGAGATGATGACAAGCCACATCCGCCTCAATCCCTGGCATGACAGCTACATCTCAGGAAAGATGTCAATGTTGTATTGGATGCAGCTTCTGATCTTCTCATAATCTTCCTCCTTCACCTTCCCTCCGACCTTCACCGACTTGGGTTTCCCACTCAGGGTGACGATCCCCTTCTTCTCTACTTCTTCAGCAGCCTCCAACTTACCCTTCTCCTCTATCTCTTTCTCGAACTCTTCTGCTACTCCCATCCATGAAATCGTATTGATTGCCATGACGTAGCATTTCCTTGCTACCTTGGGGTCTCCCCAAATCTAGATTTGCACTCCTCTGTTGTTGTACTTCAAGCATTGGTGGAAGGAAGAGGGTACGCATCAAAACGTGTTGATAAGGGAACGTCTGAAGATAGCGTTGTAGCTGCTCGAAGCATCCACGATAACAAACCGGCAATTTCGGGACGTCCCACCTAAGGTAATATGGAGCCCCACTCCTCCTTCCTTCCTCTCGTCTAAAAACCTGAACAAAGGTCCATCTGAAGGCTATAACCCTCCTGGATTCCACCTTCATCTCATCAAAGTCCCTCTTGAAGTTCATATTTACCGAACTCTCATTATCTACCAAGATCCTTGAGACTGTTAAGTTTTTGACGACCATCAATATTACCAAGACATCATAAAATAGGTCTTCATAATTTGGGATATCTTTGGACGAGAAGGTAATCATCTTTACTGGGGGAGGGGCCAAAGATGTCGAAGCAACGTTTCGTCGGAAAATAGTTCGGAGGCTCCACTTTGTGGGCGGCCTCGATCCCACCCACCCCCTATGGCTTACTTGATCCCTCCTCGAGCACCCATATCTCCCTGGTCTTCAAACGATCCTCAACCTCAGCTCCCCCTTCTCCTCCGACTCTTGCCTCCACAATATTGGGTGGTACTGGTTGTATCCCTCCCACTCACGCCGCTCCTTGAAACTCCAAAAATTTAAGATAGGTGGTCATCATGTGCCCCTCCTCCTGATGGAAGTCACAAAAAATCAACGACCCAACCTCTCTTCTTCCTCCTCTGCCAGGTTGGTTCCTCGTTTTTCCTCCTCCTATACATTGAAATATCGTCATTGCACGCTGATGGGGGGGGGGGGGGGGGGGGGGGTTGTAACAGTCTCGGGCCCGGTCTCTACCCCAGAGGTTGAACTATCCCTGCCCTGCCTAGTTATTCCCCCTCCTTGAGCTACTCCTCTTCCTTGTCCCAGGAATGGTCCTCTCGCCGGTCTCCACACTGGTCGATTTCCTTGCTCCTGCTCTCCCCATCCCCGCTCCTTCCCCTTATGGGGTGCCTGAAAGCCTTGCCCCCTCGGCTCATCCCTTCTTCTCCCTTCCTACTTCCCAGTTCCTTGCTCTTTTTCTTCTGCCTCTCCAATTCTTGTCAGCTTCTTTGCAAACTCGGGGTTCGTGGATTCACCTTCGATTTCTTTTGCCGCTCTTTCATCAGCTCTTCGAAGGAAAGAGGTTGCACCCGTTTCAACTCCATCTTGAAGAATCCCTGATGAAGTCTTGTGTGAAGGCCATTATTAGGGTATACCCTGATGCTTCCTGGACTTGAAGTACCTCCTCTTAGAATCTATCCACATAACTCGTTAGAGTTTCTTTTGGCCCCTGCTTGATCTCGAACAAGAACTCAGCCCCTGTCTTCCTCTTCTTTAATGTTAAAAAGCGCAATAAAAAACCGCAGCTCAGATCCTCGAAGCCGTAGACGGTTCCTGAGGGAAGTTGATGAAACCAATCCATTGTCTAGTCTTTGAGGGAGATGTCTAACAGCTTGCATTTAAACGCGTCTATCATCTGTATGATGGAGACTATGTCCTCGAACCACAGCATGTGCTAAATTGGATCCTCTTTGTCAGAGTAGAAAGACATAACCGGATCTCTGAAACCATCCTGTATTGGAGCCAAGAGGATTAACTCACAGAAGGGACTCCCTGAGCCTTCTTGGCATCTTGCGAAATCTCGCCTAACCGTCTCGCCAGATGGAGGGGAACTTGGAGAGATGGGAAACAACTCGCAACCCAAGAGCTCTCTCTTGCCTTCTTCTACCCTTATCTCCTTGTCGACCCACTGACCCGACGCCCCCTCTCCCATAAAAGGTTGGGCGAGTACCGGGACCATGGGGGTCGAGCACTCGCCAACTCACATTGCGAGACAAGAATGAATGGTCTCCAGTACAACCTTCATGAACTCACCAAACTATTTTTGAGTCATGGAGCTGTCTGCGGGTAGGGAGCTACCTGGGTCAGTTCCTTTCCCTTTATCTCCAGCTATGACACTCACTTGAGATTTTCTTGATGAGCTACGGGTCCACTCTCACCGCACCAAAAGTGTTGAACCCAGAAACCACGGTTCAACGAGGAGTTCAGACCTCGGGGTAACGCGCTTTTACTTCCCTCAAGCTAATGCCTCAACTGTATACTTAGAGTTGAGAAACCTTCCCACCTGAACAACCTTAAACAGACCCCGAGTCATAACGAGGAGATTCCGCCACACACTCGAAAGATCTTAGATTACTTCCCCTCCCAAACCAAACCTGGACCGAGCACCTTTGGAGTGCTAAGCGGGCTTCCGACAACCAACCCAGAAACCACTTTGAGTGATGAGCTAAAGCTCCTGCCAATCAAAGCTATCCAGGGGAGAGGAAAACTCAGAAAGAGGTCCACTCCAAAGGTTCCCTTGGAGGTCTATTTATAATTTTTTGGGGATGGCCTTCCAATAGCGAGATCCCACCTTTTGGTAACTATTAAATGCAACTCAAAGTAGTCTGCTAACAACGTAACTCCATTATTTGGAGGGGCTAATGGCAGACCAAAATCGAATTATAGACAAACATAAAATGGGAAAGAAAATCCTCTAATGGCAAGTCGACGCCTTCGGCCTACTCGCCTTGGAGGCGAGTGCACGATGGTACTGGGCAATCGCCACCCGCCCAGCTGGCGAGTACCTGATGAGGCTGGGCACTCGCCATCTGTTCGCTCGCACATTGGCCAAACTTCGACTCGCCAACTCTGCACGCTCACCACCATATTGGGTAAACCTTTATCGCGCGGTGAAACTGTGTGCTTGCTCTTTGTCCTTGGGATAGCTAGTCCCACTCGACAAATACAGGTTTGTACATAGGCCATCTGTCTTGGGCAATAAGGCACGTACCAACCTGACCCATCTTGCTTGGTTAGTTAGAGGGTCTTACAATTGGATCAGAGCATTCACGATCCGTTCATGTGGGAGGCCTTAGAATCCTTCTATCTCACACTCCGTTCCTTGGTTTGGGACGAACCATGTAGCGGAAGCCTTGTGGACCCTTTAGGATAAAGGTTTAAGGATTCCAGGCTGCATGCTTGCACATCCACGCACACTTTGTTTCTGCTTAAGTAAATTTTGCAAATTTCCCTACTTTGGAAACTTCTGACTCCTTTCATGTTACTTCTCCAGATACCAGAGTCGTGTAACGAAAGATCTTCCTCAAGATATTAGAACCACCCTCCGACTCCATCACCCGTTCCTACAGTCCCCTTTAATGACATAGAGCTAGTACAAATCCTCATAGTTGTATAAGGCATGTTTCATACTATTATTGCCCTGCAACAACAATAGTTTGTTCATAAGTCTGACATGTTAACAACCATCCGAGGGTTGAGACCTCCTGCTTACCGATGTACTGACACAACCATACAGATGGAATAGTGGATAGAAAGAGTTCAGTAACTGCTAGAAGGAATGAGATGCCTAGAAGTGTTTATGGTATTTTTGGTGGTGACCCTACTTGAGGGATATTGTTTGTGACTAGTGGTGGACGACCATTCATTCTACTTTTATAGGATGCCCACTCTGCACTATTAAATGAGGAGAATTTTCTGAGGTGTTTTTAGAACACTTCATACCCGAAGTCGACTGAGCTGAGTTGCATGAGCAATTCCTATTTTATTCGTCAAGGGAATAAAATAGTGCTGGAGTACTAGAGAGAATTCATCCACTTAGCCCGTTTTGTTAGGATTTTTGCTGTAACAAATAGAGACAAGGCTGTTAGATTAAGGAAACTACGCGATGACCTCCACCAAACTTTAATCATGATTTCTCAAACCTCCTTTCACAACATTTCCACTTACGTGGCCACTTTGGAAATGGACCAGTTGATGGTGCTGCTGCAGTGAAGAAGGCATGTAGAGGCCCCTCGAGGACGAAAGAGGGAGGCAGTCCCCACAATTACAATATCGATATCAAAGACTGAGTCATCATCACCGACCATATCGACAAGCACCCCAACACCGACAGTAGCCAGTACAAGCACCACAAACTTCGCTAGAACTGCAATAGGCACCCCGACCAGTATACCAACCAGCATCGGTAATACGATGAGAAGTTCCCTTCACAGGGAACTGTTTCCTATGCCATCATACCGGACACATTTGAGCTTTTTGCCTGCAGGACATGGAAGACCAAGACTAGGAGCAGTGCAGGGAGCCGTGAAGAGGTGGTCGCAGAGGCCGGCCAGACACTAGATACCAATCGAGGAATGACAGAGCTGCACCACCAGAGGCCTATGCCCTATATTTGCACCAAGGATCATACCCTGATATGGTGATTGGTTTACTTATGGTAGAAGGTCAACCCACAAAAATCTTATTTGATACTGGAGCCACCCACTCCTTTGTGTCTCAATACTTCATCTCGACCAAAACAAATGTCTTTCGATCAGCTGGAATGTCGATCCAAATATAACTCCCGGACGGATCATATATGACCTCCACCGAGAAATGTTCTGTCCAAGATCTATTAGGAAACATGGAGTTTAAAATCTACGCAACTATATTAACAATAATAGGTTTTGACAACATTTTAGGGATGGACTACTTGTCCGAGCAAAATGCCCAAATCAATTGTTCGACCAGCGAGATCAAACTTCAAAACCCGAATGGACATTCTATTACTCTAGATGGTATTCCTTCTATCTCGTGTATAATTTTAACTTCTACACAGACTGCCAAATCAGTCAGGCAAAGGGATAAGGTATTCATAGTTTATTTTGAAATGGGAGATAGGACCAAGTTACTCGCAATGGTGTCAGTCATTTAGGACTTCCCAAACATTTTCCCCGAGTCTCTCCTAGGATTGCCTCCATAATGGGAGGTGGACTTCCAAACCAAGCTCGTGCCTAGAGCTCGTACGATGTCCCAAGCATCTTACTGAATGGCCCTGAATGAGTTAGTTGAGCTTAAGATATAACTTCAAGAGTTGATCGACGCAAGATTCATACACTCAAGTTCCTTGTATCAAGAAGAAGGACATATCTCTTTGTCTCTACATCGACTACAGGGAGCTCAATAGACTTACCGCGTGAAATACCTACCCTCTACCAAGAATTGATGAATTATTCAATCAATTGTAAAGTGCATCCGTCTTCTCCAAGATGGATCTACGATCAGGCTATTACCAACTTCTGATACTGGATGAAGGTATACCTAAGAATGCCTTCAGCTACCGATACGGCCATTATGGATTCACGGTAATGCCCTTCGAGCTAACCAATGCTTTGTCTATCTTCATGACACTGATTAACAAGGTGTTCAAGTCGTATCTAGACCACTTCGTAATCATCTTCATCGGCGATATCTGCATCTACTTGAAGAGCAGGGCTGACCGTGTGAAGCATCTTCAGATGGTATTGCTCAAGCTATGAGAACACTCCCTCTTTGCCAAATTTAGCAAGTGTGAGTTTTGGTCGAGGAGGTGGGATTCCAGAGGGAATACCATTAAAAAGAATGGAGTGGTCGTAGACCAAGCAAAGGTGTTAGCAGTGCTGAATTGGTTGCCTCTCAAGTTAGCAGCAGGCATCATAAGTTTCCTCGGACTCACCAGATACTATCGGAGTTTGTTGAAGGCTTCTCCAAGATAGTTCTTACCCCTCACCGCCCACACAAGGAAGCAATATGTGTTCCGGTGGACCCCAGAATGTGAGGCAACATTCATTGAGATAAAGAAACACTTGACCTCTACTTTGATTCTTACGATTCCGTCTAAAACCGAAGTGTTCCAAATCTACATTAATGCATCCTTGAAAGGATTGAGAGTCATGTTGATGTAGCACGACAAAGTAGCTGTTTACACATATTGACAATTAAAGTTACACGAGTTAACTATCCAGCCCACGACTTGGAGTTAGGCGTGATAGTCTTCGCCCTCAAGATATGTAGACATTACTTATACAGAGTTTGGTGTGAAATTTTCTCCGATCATAAAAGACTCAAGTATGTCTACACCCAAAAAGTGATAAACCTCCACCATCACCGGTGGTTGGAATTTCTCTGCAATTATGATTCCACCTTGCAATACCACTCCGACAAGGCCAACAAGGTCGACGATGCTTTGAGTCATCAACCAACAGTGGCTGAAATTTGAATGGAGACAATAACAGAGGAGTTGATGTGATCCTTAGAAGATCTGAACATTTTCTCTCTCACTCTAAGAGAACCAATGAAGTACCAAGCCCAGTTGTATTGGATGGAGATCCAGTGTGATATTTGGGATCAGATTCATGAAGCCCAATAGACTATCCAGAAGCGGCTCTAATCATCCAATCATTGCAAGATGGTGCGCAGTAGGACTACAACTTGTACGATGACATCCTACAATATAAGCACTGAGTATTTATTCCCTCCACTTGAGGTATCCGAGAAGAGATCCTTCTAGAAGCACACCAATCCAGGTACTCTATTCATCCTAGTATGGTTAAAATATATACTGATTTACGTCATACTCTATATTGGCCTGGTATGAAGAAAGATGTCACAAACTATGGCGCACTGCTAGTCCTGTCAAATGGTCAAGGCAGAGTGCTGAAATCTAGGAGGTTACTGCAACTGTTGCCAATACCAGAATGAAAATTTGAAGATATTTTGATGGATTTTGTCAAGGGCCTACCAAGATCACGTACACGAAACGACTTTATATGGGTCGTGTTAAATCGCCTTACAAAAGTAGCCTGATTTATACTATATCGACAAAGTGATGGTGTTGATGTGTTAGCTAGACTTTTCATAGAGTAACCAGTCTGATTCCATGAAGTACCCAAAATGATAGTCTTTGACTGTGATGGATGTTTTACTTCAAATGAATAGAGAAGAGTGCATCCTTATCTGAGTACCAAGCTAGCCTTCAACATGACATTCCACCCACAAACAACGGGCAGACCGAAAAGATGAATCAAACCTGAATGACCTTATTCGTCTATACATAGTAGAGCATAACGAGCCATAGGAGCTGCTTCCACTGCTTGTTGAATTCTCCTATAATAATAGCTTCCAGGACAACATTAAGATGACACCATACGAAGCTTTTTATGGGATACGCTGTCAAACACCTCTGTCTTGGGCTCAGGATGATAACCCTTAAGCCTTATGAGTCACATACATAAATGTTACCACTGCGACGATAGGATTAATTCGAGATCGGATGCTCGATGTGTAGATTCGACATGCTAAATATTATGATGCTCAACATAGACCGGTAGAGTTTTGCGTAGGAGATATGATTTTCTTGAAAATCAAGCTGATGCTTGGTATCTCAATAAAGAAGCAGAAGAAAATGGATCCTCGCTATTTGGGCTCTTACCCCATCATAGAGAGAGTTGGCTCAGTTGCGTATTGACTAGCTCTACCACCGGAGTTGGGAAATCTTCATGACATTTTCCATGTCTGTCTCTTCACTACGACGTGTCTTTCTGCAACTGGAACAACATCTTCCTATGCCGCCAGTACCTGTGTAATCTAACTAATCTCCGCATTTAGAGTCTGTATGAATTAATGATTCAAAAGACAAGAACCTATGAAACAAGACCATCACGATGGTTAAATTTCTATGGTTAAATTGTGGACGTGATGAGTACATGTTGGAACTTGAGAAAAGCATCCATAACTTTCCCCCGGGTATGTCACCTCTTCAAACCCCCTACTTTAAGTAATTTTTTAGGGACTAAAATCCTCATACTTTTTTATTGGATTGTAACAACCAGACTTTCAATAGGTCACTAGGACCCTAGCTAACCCAATAAAGATAACTCGATCACCTACATGATGTCTTAAAAGCTAGGAGGTGACCTAATTTAGAATATTGAGCATACGTGCTCTAAATTGAGTTCAGTTAGTTGCATTAGACTCGTATAATCTATATGGGTATAACAAAACTCATTTTGTCTCACTCCCAGGTCATATGGTGAATGACCATTTTGAGTATTGTAGTGCGTCACGACATCACTGTTTTAGAATATTGAACATATGTGCTTCGAATCAAGTTCAGTTAGTTGCATTAAACTCGTATAATGAATGCGAGTACAATGAAACTCGTTTCGTCTCAATCCGAGATAATACAGTGAATATGACTACTTTGAGTATTGTAGCACGTCTCGGTGGCATCATTTAAGAATATTGAGCATACATGATCTGAGTTAGGTTTAGTCAGTAATATTAGACTCGTTTAGTCGATACATGTGCAATAGAACTGGTTTGCCTCGATCAGAGGCCGTATGGGTAATATGACCATTTTGAGTGTTGTTGCACATTACGATGACGCCATTTTAGAATATTAAGCAAATAAACTCAGAATGGACCTCATTTAGTTGCATTAGACTTGTGTGGTCAATACGAGGCCAATGAAATTCGTTGCGCTTGATTTTGACATTGTTTGGTCAATAATAGTCAAATCAAGTATTGTGTGCATCAAAAAATGTGAGCACACAAATATTTCTCTAATACCCCAACACTAACTCGTCTCTCGATGATTTGACATTGACCTACACGGTAGACCCTACCCAGGGTTGACTTTGGTCAAAACCCTTCAAAGGGGCAATTTTATAAAAATGCTCATGAAATCCTCCACTCAATCCAAGCCTCCACTTGAAGCTCATTTACCAAAGTCATCATGGGCTCCTCTCATGGGCTCTTATGTCCAATAGAGCATCCAAGAAGTTGGGCATGGGACTAAAGAAAACAAAGCCAACCTTCTCTCTTTCTCTCTCTCACTTTCCTTCACGCGACTAATGGCCTAACTAGGCATATAGGTTTTACAATCCTCCATTAGGAGGCTGTCATATGTTCTAAACCTGCTAGGATGAAACACAAGCTTCTCTCTAGGGACTTTTAATCCCACACCGAGAAAAAGGGAGGGGAAGCACATCCAACCACTATAAAATGGACACTTCTGCCCTTAGCTAAACTCACACCTATCCCCTAAGCTCAGTCGATCTGAAGACCCCCTCTTTTGCGAACCATTACCCTATTAGAGAAGCCTAGTTGAGCTCTAAAAGACTTGATTTCAAGAGCCTAGACACCTAGAGGGGGGGTGAATATGTTCTAATTTTTCCTTCAAAATTGTAGGCAAATAGCAAAATCTATCTTTGCACAGAAAAAATGTAAACCACAGAACAATGAACACAGCACAGCATACAGCAGATTTATAGTGGTCCCCAAGGTCTGGGTACATCCACTTTCCCCCTTCGCCTATCCAGTAACGAACTGGATTCGTCCCAACTTCCTTCCACTTACTCAGATCCACAGATCTTACAACTCAGAACCAGATTGGTTCCTACAGCTCAGACTTATACAAGTCCTACCTCAGATTCTTCCCCAAGAACCCTACCTCAGGCCTCGGCCCTACCTCAGCCTATGTTACTAGGCTTACAACTCAGACTTTCCCAAGTCCTACACCTCAAGCACACAACCCTACCTCAGCCTTTATAATTACAGGCTTACAACTCAGATCTTACAACAGATCCTACCAAAAATTATTTGATTAAGAGATACAGAAATTTCACCACATAGATCTCTTCATTGGTGTGAGCTTCTTGATCAGTTCTTGAATAGACTGATCTTCTGATCCAACCCAACTTATCCGTTTCAAAGCTTCTTGATAGAACAAAATAAGGTTGATCTTCACTTAATGTAGAAGTTGATCTTCCGATGGCTTCCTCCTTGAATTCAGAATGAGATCTGAATCTTCTTTGCTGACAGTTCTGGATCTGCCTTCGTAAGGGTTTCCCCTTTTCTTGTTGAAGAAAACTCTCTCTGAAGGATTCACTTCTTAGTGTTGTGTGTGTTATTCATGTTGTATCAAAACATTCCTTTATATAGAGTTTCCTCCGGATTACCGGCTGATCCGATTTGAAACAATCTTCTGACAGTTCTGACAAAGGTGTCAGACCGGTTAGTTATGACGGCTGATTCTTCAAAAAACTTTCCAACTCAGAACCACTCAGCAAACTGCTTCACATGTGTTGACACAAATGGACTAAGTGTCGACACAAGTCTTGATGATGTCGACACAACACTCCATGTGTCGACATAGTCATTCTTCTGGTACTCGACGCAACATCTGTTAAATGTGTCGACACAAGTCCTATGTGTCGACACAATTCTGCTTCCAGTGTCGACATAACTCCTAGGTGTCGACAAAGCTTCTGCTTTCAGTGTCGACATAGCTCCTGGGTATCGACACAACGTTTGCTTTCAGTGTCGACATAACTCCTGGGTGTCAACATAACTTCTGCTTTCAGTGTCGACATAACTATTGGGTGTCGACAAAGCTTCTGCTTTCTGTGTCGACATAACTCCTGGGTGTCGACATAGCTTCTGCTTTCAGTGTCGACACAATTCTTCACAAGTGTCGACATAATTATTCACAAGTGTCGACACTTGTACTTAGAAAATTTTCTTCCATTTCTTAAACCTGCACAATGAAACTCAAACATACATCAAATACAAATTGATGTATATCACTGATTAAGATGAGGCTTCTCCAAATTTGGTACATAGTAACAGTGTACCCAACAATCTCCCATATTTGAAGAAGTCATAACCTTTAGTCAAAGATATACATCACCCATAATAAAACACATAAAAAGAAATAGATGTGCATACATTTCACTGCAGGGTAACATATAAACATTGTTAACAACTGAAATGAATACTGAAACAGATTTCATTTAATCAGAGAGGAATTTTAAGTTGACACAGTTTTCTTTAGAACAAAAGCCAGAAGATTATATTGTTCTATACATAAGAATAACTATCCTATAACTGACTAGGATCCTTAATCACAATGCCTTTTCCTGATCTGATCTGAGCCTGCATAGTAGGTTCAACATCATCAGCAGGTTTCTTTCCTTTCAGATCCTTCTTTTTCTGTTCTTCAGCCCTTATCCTTTGCCTTTCAAAATAATGAAAAGGCTTTGGGAAGTACTTGCTAGGCTCCAGAGCATTAGTAGGTAACTTCCCAGCTTTTGCTTTCCTTCTGTATTGAAGAATGGATTCCTGTCTGGCTTGATACTTGTTCCACTCTTGCTCAGTATACCATTTACCCCTTTCATGGGTCTTGTCCTTCACAGCTTTCCAGGCAGTCAATATAATGTTCCTGGAAGTAGGGCTCCATTGCTCAAAATCAGGCTTCAACTCAGCCTATTCTCTAAACCTTTTCTTGGACAGTTGTGCTTCCTTCTGAGCTTCATTGGCAGCCACTGACATTTCCACTTTTTCAAGAATAATATTTTTAACCTCCTGTGGAGAGCTGTACATTGACTGAACTTCTTGGTGAAGCATGTCAAAATCAGCTAAAGGGTAAATGACCTGAGCAACTTCAGGTTGATCTCCTTCAATATAGGCAGGTTGCACACCAGAATCAGCAACATTGTCATCATCACACAAGGGTGGATATCCAAGAGTGTCTTTGATGCTATTTGATATCCATTTAGCATGATCTGAGTTGGCTTTGACTAACACCCTCTCCCCCTTTATGACTTCTCTTACTACATGATCCCTGAGATCATCTTTTTGAAATCTAACTTGATCAGCCAAATAGATGGTGCCCTCTTTATAGTAAGCCCTGAACTTTTGCAACTGATCAGAGAGTAATTTCTGAGATGTATTCAGAGCAGTCTGGAATGTGGTTAAGTCTTCCTGAAGTTTCTTATCAAATTCTAATTTCTCTTTAGCCATGGCCTCATGTAATGATGTGGCAGTATTCTTCAACTCAGTGACTATCACATTATGTGATTCTGTCATATTATCATTCATTCTGATCTGATTTTCTAGAACATAGCCTTGTTTGACCACAATATCATCAATTTGTGTTCTTGCTTCTTGTTGCGGCTTTGCCAGAAAAACTACATCATTGCCTCCCTTATGGAAGCAATCTGTCATTTTTTTCTTATTCTGATTAACTTCAAATCTGATGGATTTAATATCTTGAGCCAAATCAAACTGAAGTGATTTGTGGCTTTCATCCACATATTTTTCCAAAGACTGCATTTGCTCATCTAATTTCACTTGCAATTGGACCAGTAGGGAACTGAAATCCATGCTTGGAGCAGGTGGTGGTATGACTGTTTGTAAGGCCTTTTTATAGCCTGAGCTATGTTTCCTTAAGGCAGCCAGCTTCCTTTTCTTAGCCATAGAGGCTTCTTCATCATCAGAAGATTCTGAGGAACTTTGTATATTCACTGGTTCCTTATCAGTTGGGACATGCTGAGACACCTCCCCCTCCGTTCCTGGTAGTTCTTTGTCTAAGTTTTGCTGCTCCCCCTCAGTCCTTGCTGTTGGTTGTTCAGGGAATAACTCTTCCATAGTTATCTCTTGCTGCATCTGAACAGGAGGAACAAAATTCGTTTGGAAAACAAAAGGTTCTACCTGGACATCCAGATCTTTGTCCAGGTCAGTCTCTATAAAGGAGATATTTACTTGATTATTTTGAGCAGTATCTTGTATCTGCTCATCTTGTGCTTCTTTATCAACATGTAGCAGTGCTTCAGTGTTGATTTCTGACACTATTTCCATAATAGTATCAGTAGTATGCTCACTCTTTAGAGTAGCTTCAGCAATACCTCCCTCGTGGGCAGGCAGCTCAACTTGTACAGTGTCTTATACTGCTGGTTTAGGATTTTCTCCCCCTATAGTGGAGACTACCTGTTGCTCTAAGAGCATACTGCTCTCCACTTGATCCTGTACTTCTTTTTGTTGCCTGTCTTCATCTGAACTGAAGACCACTTCTTCTTCAGAATCACTGGAGGATTCTGCTTGTTGAATAATCTGTTTCTGCTGTTTATCTTTCTTAACTTGTTTCTGTGGAGTAGATACTTCCTTCGCCAATAATCTATCCCATCTAGATAGAATTCTCACATCCATCCTCCTCATGTGGTTGATTTTAGTTCCTAGAAGTTGGCTCAAAACATCTGGTATTATAGCAGATAGACATAAACTCAAAATCCTTCCCAGATTTGGTTTCTTTATTCCTTCTTGAAGTTTGTCAAAAACTATTGATGCCTAGTCTGTTTTCATAGTGAAAATAGTCCTTGTCATCAGATTGAACATGTGAACTGAAATTCTGTCATGTCCACCAGTCTTACACAGAATTACCTTGCCAACTACCTCAGACAGAAACTTTCCTTGGGAATTCATCCCTTTCCGGGCAATAGATGATCCAAACTTGATATTAGGGTTCAGCCCGCACCAACTTAGTGCTTCTTTAGTCATGGATGAAATAATTTCTTCATCATCCTTAACCATGGAAAGTTGGAGTGATTTCCTGATAGTTTTGAGTGTTAGTCTAACTCGGGAATCCTGAACTGTGGCTTTGATTTTCTTCCCTTCTGTGACCACAGTAGCAGATGAATAGAATTCCAGTACTTCCTTGTGCCAAATTTTTGATGGTTCTGAGACCAAGAATTCTAAACCATTATCTGAAATTAGGATAATGACACCCTGGATTTCTTGTGAAGTTGTCGTGAATCCTCCACGAACCAGCTCATATCCTTCATTCACCTTATCATCCTGGTGAGGCGTCATTGTCGAGAGAGATGAAAGAGAAAAGATGAGAAGGTCTTTGTCGACTCAAGGTGCAGATCCTAGATTTTTGAAAGCGTAGTCGACTAGATTCTGGCTTTACCTATTTATAGTGTTAGCGTAAAGGGCAAGTCAAAAGATAAGCCTTAGTCGACAATATTTTTACATGTGTCAACAGAAATGACATAGGTCTCGACAAAACTTAGGTTTAGTCGACACGTCTAGGTGTCGACATACTTGTGTCAGAGTCTACACGGGCTGGTCATGTCTTGATATAGTTGTGTCAACACCAACTTTTGTGTGTCGACACAAAAAATCTTCTACATATAAGGTCTCGACAAGGTTGTGTCGACACCTATTCTTCTGTCGACACAAACTTTGTACTTAGACAAATTTCCTGAGAAAATTTGTACTTACATATTCTTCTTAGGGAATCTTGTGCTAACCTATTCTAGGTTCAACATACGTAATTCAATTTTAAAATAATTGAATTTAATTTCATCCAGAGGTTTTGTAAATATATCAGTTATTTGATTATTTGTATTCACAAATTCCAGACTAATATCTTCATTCTCAACATGTTCTCTGATGAAATGAAACTTAATTTCTATATGCTTGGTTCTACTGTGTGATACAGGATTCTTAGCAATAGAAATAGTACTGGTAGAATCACAAAACAGTGGAATTCTACTGACCTTGATGTCATAATCTTCTAGTTGGTGCTTTATCCACAACAACTGTGCACAGCAACTGCCTGCAGCTACATACTCAGATTCAGCTGTTGATATAGCTACACTTGTTTGCTTCTTGCTGCACCATGACACCAGCCTTCCTCCTGCCTGTAGCCTTTTGATACCAATCTGGCCTTGTTGTTGATTATAGTGTCATTCTCATCAAGTTTGTTTTTGTAGATCCACTAGGTTCCTATGATGTTGTGATCCTTTGTTTTAGGAACCAGTTTCCATACATTACATCTTTTGAATTGAGTCAGCTCTTCTTGCATAGCATCAATCCAGTTTGTGTCTAGCATGGCTTCTTCAAACTTTCTGGGTTCTATTTGTGACAAGAAGCAAGAACATAGGACTGAGTTCATACTTTTGCTTCTTGTTAAAACACCTTGACTTGCATCACCAATAATTTGGTGTGCTGGATGATCCTTCAAGTGTCTTCTTACTGGAGGAAATCTGTCAATCTCATGGCCTTCTTCATTTTCCTCAACCTGATGCTCCTCATTGTCTTCTTCATCCAGTGAGTCTTGTTTTCCCCCTGGACAACAAGCATCTTTTTCTTCATCCAACCTAGAAGGTACCTCTTCATTGAGGATCAGCTTGTCCAGTCTGTCTGTTAGACCTGTAGAACTAACTGAAGAACTAGACAATTCACTGCTAATCAACTTAGACTCATCAAATACAACATGGACAGATTTCTCTACAACTTGGGTAGTTATGTTGTAGATTCTGTATGCCCTACTATTATTGCTGTACCCAACAAATATCCATTCTAGGGATTTGGCAGCAAACTTTGTTTGGTAGTGCTTACCATTAACTAACACATAACACTTGCTACCAAAGATTCTAAAGTAGGAAATGTTTGGTTTTCTGCCCTTTAGAATCTGATAGGGAGTCATCTTATGTTTTTTATTGATGGAGGCTCTATTGAGAACATGACATGCAGTATTTACTGCCTCAGCCCAGAAGTACTCAGGGAGAGTAGTGTCACTAAGTAGTGTTCTACTTGCCTCAATTAGAGTCCTATTCTTTCTTTCAGCAACTCCATTTTGCTGAGGAGTTCTAGGTGAGGAGAATTCCTGATGAATCCCAAGTTCATCACAGAACTTTGTCATACATTTAGACTGAAATTCAGTTCCATGGTCACTTCTGATTTTGACCACTGAACTGTTATATTCATTCTGAATTTGTCTAATAAAAGTCTGGAAAATAATTAGGGTTTCAGATTTCTGCCTCAAGAAGAAAATCCATGTATATTTAGAATAGTCATCCATAATAACTAATATGTCTACTTTCTTACCAAGACTATGAACTGGCATAGGACCAAACAAATCCATATGCAAGAGATATAAACATCTCATTGAATCTTTGATATCAAGTGCATGGAAAGAGGACTTAGTCTGTTTGCCCTTTTGGCAAGCTGAGCACACACCCACTTTAATGCACTTGACTTGAGGGCCATTCCTTACTAACCCCATGCTGAACAACTGTCCTATTGACTTATAGTTCAGATGGGCAAGCCTCTTGTGTCATTTGACACACAGTGAAGCTTTTTCTCCTGCAACAAGACAAATGGGTGAGTTGTCAAACTCACAATCTAGGTTAAGACAGTATACATTCCCTTTCCTAGTGCCAGTCAAAATGATCTCTTGATCACTTGACCTTCTTATTTGGCACCCCCCTTTGAGGAAGGAGATGTCATAACCTAGATCACTAAGTTGACTTATGCTAATCAGGTTATGTTTTAGACCCTTCACATAAGACACTTTAGTGATAGTAATTGAATCGCTAAAAATGTTACCAAATCCTTTGATGATTCCTTTTTCTGATCCACCAAAGAATACTTTGGGTCCATTCTCTTTGGGTACATAGTCCCTCAACATTCTTCTTGTTCTAGTCATATGTTTGGAACATCCACTATCCAAGTACCATATAGGGGTATGGACACTTGGATTCACGTGCATCAAACACAGAATCACTTACCCTTAGAACCCAAATTGTTATTGGGTCCTAGGTCATTGTTAATCTGAAATCATGTAGCTGTTCTAACAGGTAGACTACTCTTGGTTTTAACACTTGTGTTGAACCAACAATCGATGGCAAAATGGCCCACCTTGCCACAACACCAACACTCAAACCTATTATACCTTATCTTAGGTACATACTTTACTACTTTGCTTCCAGCAGTTCTGTTGAGTGTAGGTGCTGGAGCAGTAAACCCCAAGAATTCCTCTTGAAACCGATGGGCTTGCCTATAGAGTGATCTATTGGCATTTGCACCCTTGCCCATAAGATCTTCATACTCACAGTGACCATGAGTACTATCATGATCATACCTGTTTGTAGGTTGCATCACTTTCCTAAAGGAAATAGGGGGCTTTGTAGCTAGAGGCTGTGCTGGGGCCTTACCTTTTCTATGAGAATTGGTGGCCCTAGTTATGCCCTTGAAACCTAGACCAGTCTTTCCTTTATGAGAAATGAAATTATCTATTAAGGGCAAGACTGATTTTGGCTTAGAGAATTTAGCCACTAACTCTCTTTCTTGCTGAAGTTTTGTCTCAAGTTTCTTGATGTGATTTTCCTTGAAAGAGATTGTGCTCATCTGAATAACAGTAATATTTTTCAGTTTGGCAATCTCCTTCCGTTTTGAGTCTATCAACACGGCTGGATCTGATGTAGCCTGCTTCAGAGACTCAATCTCCTTGGCCTGCTCCTTGACAAGAAACTTGCTCCTCTTCAGAGCTTGAAACAACCCACCATACTCATTAATGAGTTGATGTACATCCCCTTTAGATTCAGAACCATCCACATCTCTTGATGCAGAAGTTTTTGATTCTGATGCAGAGTAGTAATCTGAAGCTGAGGGAGAACTGTATACCTTACTAGGACCAGGCTGATCCTGACACTGATCATTTTCTGATAGAGCCATCAACCCTCTACATCAATAGTCTTCTGCTCCATTTATGCAGTCCAGCATTTGTAGGAATTCTAGTTCCCTAGAATCCTCTTCTGTTGAGATTAGCCCAACATATACTTCTGCATTATCTTCTTCTCCTGATCCTGAAGATGAAGAGTCTGTCCAACTCTTCTGCTTCTGAGCAACAAGGGATTTCCCCTTCTTGCCTTTCACTTGATGCTTCTTCTTATCTTTATATTCAGTCCCCTTGTCTGGACAGTCAGCTATGACATGTCCAGGCCTATTGCAACAAAAACAAACAATCTTAGAATTAGTTTGTTTACTAGGTTTTGAGGTATACCTGTCCTCCTTGGGAGTCTTCTTTTTCTTGAAATACTCATCCTTGGAAAAGGATGGTGATTACCTGGTTCTCCATTTCTTCTTTTTCATGAACCTTTGAAATTGCCTTGTAAAGGCAGCAAAGTCCTTATCAGAGGTGTGGCTATCTGATGTGTTGTTTTCAAGATTTTCGTCTTCATCCTCAGCACTCCTTCTGGGTGAAGAAGGAGACTTTCTCCAACCCTTTCTTGTGCCTTCAACCTTGAAGGCTACTGACTTTTCTTTGTACTCAGACCTACTGCTTTTCTCCTCCTCTTTTCTGGCAGTGATCTGCATTTCATATGATAGTAGCTTTCCAAATAGTGTGGGTGGAGGTATATTAGCAAGCTTGGCCACTTCTCTGATGGCACATATCTTTGTGTCCCAGTCCTTTGTTAGTGACCTGAGAAACTTGTCATTCAGTTCATATGTGCTGAAGACTCTTCTATAGGTCATCAGCTCATTGACAATCCTGAAGAACTTCTTGTAACATTCAGCTATGCTGTCAGACTTTGCTTGTCTAAGCTCTCATATTCTTGATTCAGCATAGATTTCATGTCCTCTTTGACTTCTTCTGTTCCCTCCATGTAGACAATCAGGGTGTCCCACATTTCCTTAGACGTTTTATAGTGCACCAGATTCTGAAATGTGGAATCATCTATAACACTTACTATAATGTTTTGTGCTCTTTTTTCTACTGTTGCCAGGATGATCTCATCCTTAGTCATTTCAGAATAGCTCTTAAGGGTTTTAACATTTGCATCCAGAGCAGATACCTTCATTAGAATGAAGGGACCCTCTTGTACTGTGATGTAGATTCTTGGATCAGATGCTTCCATAAACAACCTGACATGTTCCTTCCATATGCCAAATCATTCTTTCCTGCAGATAGGTAGTTTCATAGATCCAAATTCCTTCTTATTCTCTATTGAACTCATTCTCGAAATATGTTATCTGCCTTGGAGATTCACTCAGATTGTTAGGTCAATCTTTGAGTAACCTCGCTCTGATACCACTTGAAAGACTGATTTCAAGAGCCTAGGCACCTACAGGGGGGTGAATAGGTTCTAATTTTTCCTTCAAAATTTTAGGAAAATTGCAAAATCTATCTTAGAACAGAAAAATGTAAACCACAGAACAATGAACACAGCACAGCACACACCAGATTTATAGTGGTTCCCCAAGGTCTGGGTACATCCACTTCCCCCTTCGCCTATCCAGTAACGAACTGGATTCGGCCCAACTTCCTTCCACTTACTCAGATCCACAGATCTTACAACTCAGAACCAGATTGGTTCCTACATCTCGGACTTATACAAGTCCTACCTCAGATTCTTCCCCAAGAACCCTACCTCAGGCCTCAGCCCTACCTCAGCCTATGTTACTAGGCTTACAACTCAGACTTTCACAAGTCCTACGCCTCAGGCACACAGCCATACCTCAACCTTTATAATTACAGGCTTACAACTCAGATCTTACAACAGATCCTACCATAAATTATTTGATTAAGAGATACAGAAATTTCACCAGATAGATCTCTTCATTGGTGTGAGCTTCTTGATCAGTTCTTGAATAGAATGATCTTCTGATCCAACCCAACTTAGCCGTTTCAAAGCTTCTTGATAGAACAAAATATGGTTGATCTTCACTTAATGTAGAAGTTGATCTTCCGATGGCTTCCTCCTTGAATTTAGAATGAGATCTGAATCTTCTTTGCTGACAGTTCTGGATCTGCCTTCGTAAGGGTTTCCCTTTTTCTTGTTGTAGAAAACTCTCTCTGAAGGATTCACTTCTTAGTGTTGTGTGTGTTATTCCTGTTGTATCAAAACAATTCTTTATATAGAGTTTCCTCCTGATTACCGGCTGATCCGATTTGAAACAATCTTCTGACAGTTCTGACAAAGGTGTCAGACCGTTTGGTTATGATAGCTGATTCTTCAAAAAACCTTCCAACTCAGCATGAACCACTCAGCAAACTGCTTCACATGTGTCGACACAAATGGACTAAGTGTTGACACAAGTCTTGATGATGTCGACACAACACTCCATGTGTCGACATAGTCATTCTTCTGGTACTCGACACAGCATCTGTTAAATGTGTCGACACAAGTCCTGTGTGTCGACACAATTCTGCTTCCAGTGTCGACATAACTCCTAGGTGTCGACAAAGCTTTTGCTTTCAGTGTCGACATAACTCTTGGGTATCGACATAGCTTCTGCTTTCAGTGTCGACATAACTCCTGAGTGTCGACACAACTTCTGCTTTCAGTGTCGACATAACTCCTGGGTGTCGACAAAGCTTCTGCTTTCAGTGTCGACATAACTCTTGTGTGTCGACACAGCTTCTACTTTCAGTGTCGACACAATTCTTTGCAAGTGTCAACATAATTCTTCACAAGTGTCGACACTTGTACTTAGAAAATTTTCTTCCAATTCTTAAACCTGCACAATGAAACTCAAACATACATCAAATACAAATTGATGTATATCATTGATTAAGATGAGGCTTCTCCAAATCTGGTACATATTAACAGTGTACCCAACAATCTTCACCACCCTCCACCACCTCTAATGGTGGATCATTCGAAGAGCCTCTAGAATCCCCCAACTCAGGTGGACACTCTTCCTCTCCTCCTTCCTTACCTGCTTGCCGACGGATTGCATGGTGCTCCCGGCCGCCGGAGTGTCATCACCGCCACCCAAGCCATGAATAAAGCTTGGGTGGTGGTCAAGCACCTTGAGCCTCCCTAGCGCTCTAGGAGCGGCTGGGAGGTCGTGCCCCTTCGGAGAGGGGTCACTGCCCTCTCCAGGAGGAGTTAAGGCAAAGGCACCGCCTAAAAATAAAGCTCTGGCAGTGCCTGGTTTGGATAAGTAATCTCGAAGCAAGTATCTGGCAATGGCCGGTGGCGCCAGGCTGTCGGACCACTGCTAGAAGTTTCTCTGATCCCCGCCAAGTAGGTCGAGGGTAGAGTCGTGGCCGTCTGGTAGCCGGACGCCGACAGGTAGTGCCCATGAGTTTCCCGCTCATAGGAAGCTACAAATGTCGTCCGATGAGATCAGACGACCCTGATTTTATGGGTAATGATTAATTACCCCGACAACAGATCTACGCCCAATCCACTGTGGGGACGCTATCTCGCGCGGATGTGGCTAAATCTCAGTCGAAGAAGCAGATTAGTGATGGCTATCAACACCCTAGTTCTTTAACAAGGACTTCTTGATTTTTATAAGGTTTATAAGGACCTCTGTTGGAGATGTCTTGAATATGCAAGTTGTGTATTTTATTGAGATATATCTCCACAAAAATTTTGAGAATTTTTTTATGACATTTAATATTTGTAATTATTAAAATGGAGTTATTTCCTTTGATCTGGGGGCTTAAAATGATTGTAGAATCTTAAGAAATTCACGATGATAAGCAGAGCCCTTATACAGGCTCAATAATGTTTTGGAGATTTTTGGGTATGTTTTGAAATTTGTTTTAAAGCCAAAAAAGTGTGACAGTTTACCCTTGAAAATTAAAAGAGGTCAATTTTTTTGATTAAAATCTGTTAAAATTTCATGGATGATTTATATTTATTAAAGGCATGCTTTGTTGAAGTTTGGGAATTTTTCAAACATTCCTGCTATTTGTGGGATTTTAATTTATGTTCGAGGATTCTTTAAAATTAATAGAGGCGAAATTATCCGATCAAAATGCCTTTTATTTTTATGAGAGGTCCTTGATGGTTAAATTCATGCCTCTGAATTGTCTGAGATATTTTTGGGGTATTCTAGTATTTCATTTAACGAATTAATAAAGTGACTCAAGGTTACTCAAATAAATGCTAGAGGTTATGTAAGACTTCAAAACGATTTTAAAATATTTTGAGGCGATAATATTTTGCATTGTAAACCGTCATGATTTGGTGATTTTTTAAAGGTGGCTTATTTTTAAATATAAAATAAGGATTTATTCTAGACAAATAAATTATCAGAGTACGAGTTAGAGCTCGAAATGAATTGAGGAAATTATGATGTTCATGTTAGGGCAAAATCAACCTCAGGTTCATGTTTTAAATTTTTCTGACGCCTTCTGGTAATTTTGTATAAAAGAGATTTAAATTGGAAGAAATAACATCAGACATATTATAGAAACTTGATTCACCCTAATGCAAGCAATTGATGTTAAAAGAGCTCATGATAAACCTCTTGCGAATATTTTAATTCTCGATGATTGAATCATGTGATTATAACGAGAGGCTTGGATATATAATAAAGATCTAATCTATCAACATAAGTCTGATAAGTCATCCTAAGAGGGGCAACTAAAATTATCTATCAGACTCAAATAACCGACAGACCCTAACACGACCATGAGCACCAGCGTTCGAGCAATGTTCTGAGGGGTGAATTCCTGGGCTCGGCTGGAGCTATGTTCCCTGTGAGGGTTATCATGTTGGTCGTCATTCCTACAGTGTTCTGGAGGACTAGACTCTTGCTCCCTCTTCCAATTGGAGGTTCCCCCGAACTGATGGCAGTGTACTTCGATTGTCTCATCTGACGCGATCTGTGCCTCTACCCAGTGAACGAGGTATGCGTAGCTTGACACCGTCTCTCACATCAGTGCGGAGTAGAAACCACTTTGACGGAGCCCTCCGAGGAATACACCGCAAAGGACTTTAGGGTCGACTTCCAGGACTTGTCTTTCCTTGGAAGTGAAGTGGTGGAAGAACTTCTTGAGCGTTTCTCCCTTGTTCTGGCAAATGCCTAAGAGGTGAGAGGGGTCCCTGGCGATTCAGCGGTTCACTATAAATATGTTAACAAAGAGGCGCGTGAGCTGCTCAAAGTTCTTGATCTCCCCCTCCCACAGAGAGTGAAACCATGTACATGATTGCCCCTTCAGAGATGTGGGGAATACTTGACACAATAGTTGATCTGACACGTTGAAAAGACGCATGACTATCTTGAAGTGATTGTCGTGTTCCAGGAGGTCATCCATCTCATCGAAGGCCTCAAAGTGGGGTCAGCTTGAATCCACATGGTATAGGGTGCGCCAAAAGTTGTGCAGCGAGGGGGGCCCATGGTGGAATGGGCGTCATGCATTCGCGTGGCAGTGCCTACCCCGGGTGTACTCCTCCTCAATCATATCCTTTAATTCTCGGCGAGTCAGTCTTCGACCGTCCTGGCTGGCATCCACCTCCATTAGACGAAGGTTGAGTGGAGCATTTCCTGACAGCTCTAACCGTCGTGCAACGTGCATGGATCTTGCTTCTTCGGACAGCTCGTTTGGGGGAGCCTCAGGATGAGCCGCGTCTCAAGGAAGGGCGTGCAAATGAACTTGTGTGGATGTTGTAGTTTTGCTGTTGTTGTTGTGTTTTTGTTTCATAATGATTGATTAGTGTGGATGTGTTGAGGGTGAGAAATAGAAACAGGGTGCAATTATATTGAAAGATAAATGTAGAAGAGCGTTGGTCGACAATTTGAGTGTGAAAGAGGAAAGTGGTTGATGTTTTTTTGGTTGTTCCCAAGAAAACGAAATATCAATATCTTGTCTGGACTTGATGGGGGCGGAGGGATAGGAAGTCAATGCTATATGGTATTAAGAGGTGGATGCACTTGTTTTACTTTATTTTGGGGTTGTGCGATCGGCCTAACGTGTCAGTACTAAAAAGGAATGCTGTTTGAAATTTTGGTGTTGATGTGGGTTTAAGGGACACAGGGACACAATGTATTTGGAAGGGGTTCTTAAAATCTTTTTTATGGGGGTGTGAAACCAGCATGCACAATTTTTAAAAATGAAGGGAATGGCAGAAAAAAAATAAGGGAGGAGATATGTGTGTCTATATTAGGGCTGTGCATAAAAACCGGGTCTAGGGGGCCGGGCCGGGCCCGGTCGGTAAAAGCCCGACTATGCCCCATATATGAGCATTTGCCCGGCCCGGTACCTGGCTTGGGCCGGGGCGGGCAAAGCCCAGTTTCCTAGGCTCGGGCTAAGCCCGGGGCCGGGCCGGGTAAAGCCCGGTTTCTAGGCCGGGCCGGGCAAAGCCCGGTTTCTAGGCCCCTTTAACAATCAACGGCTCTTACGAGTCTAAGAGCCGTTGTTAACAACGGCTCTTAAAGGCGTTGTTTTCCAAAGCTGTTAGCCTTATTTAATAGGGCTGGCAGCTATAATAATTAATAATTAATAATTAATAATTAATTATTAAATAATTAATTATTAATTATTAAATAATTAATTTTAAAAATATTAAAAAAAAATTTTATAAATTTTTTTAAAATAGGGCTGCCAACCCTATTTTTTTATTATTAACAGGGCCCGGGCTAAGCCGGGGCCCGGCCCGGCCCGGGGACCTTAGCAGGCCCCCTCCCGGAGCCAGAAGCTCGGCCCGGCTGTAATCAGGGCCCGGGCCCGGTTTGGGAAAGCTCGGGCCCGGGAGGCCCGGTTTAGGCCCGGGAGGCCCGGTTTAGGCCCGGGCCCGGGGGGATTTATGAACACGACTAGTCTATATCCATATTATACTTGATGGGGCTCCCCCAGATGAGTCATAAAGCAGAGTGTGCATAAAGCAGGTTGGAGACCGCGCGGTCTGTTGCTGTTTGGAGACCGGGCGGTCTGGCGGTTTCTCCTAACCGGTCTGTGTGCCGGGCTGTTGCTGTTTGGTATCCCAGCGGTCAGGCGGCTTGTCTCAGTCGACTAGGAGACCGAGCGGTCTAGCGGTCTCCTGTGGCGGGTTGATCTCTCCTCCTGTTGGTAGTCGGGCGGTTAGCCGGTTTGTCTAACCGCACGGCTTGTCCGGTTTGTCTTTTGTAAAGCCGCATACACTTGTAAATTTTTAGTCTCACATTGATTATTTGTAATCTCTCTCATCTCTTCCATTCTATAAAAGGGACGCTATACCATTGTAATAGATACCTTTTTCTGATAATAAAGTTTCAGTTAAAACCATTTCGGTTTGTTTTCTGTTCGGTTTCTACATGGTATCAGAGGACTCGATCTATTCCTCCTGATTGTGTGCGCTCTCGCTGCTTTCGCGACTTGACTCTCTGTCTGTCCGCGCGACCTGTCCGCGCGGCTTGCTCCTTCTTTTTCGCGACCTGTTTTCGCAATCTCCTCTATTCGCAGCGATCTGCTTCTAAATCGTCGCGACTGTTGCCTTCGACCCGCTCCTGCTTGCTAGTCGCCGCGGCCTCATCTTTCACCGTGCGACTTGTTCTCCTCTGTTCGCCCGCCTTTTTCAAGTCGTGCGACTTCTATCCCTTTGCTTTGCTCTGCTTCTTGATTGTGGCCTTCCTAGCCGCGCGGCCTGTTTTCTGTTCGCCCGGCTTGGTTCTCTCTTCTCTTCTTCGCTTTACCGTTCGGCTTCTTTCTCTTACTCGCGGCTTGCTCTTATCGTCGCGGTTTGCTCCTCTCTTTCTTCCATGGCTTCCCCCTCCTCCAGACTGTCCGCCTCGGTGGTCACCTCTTCTGGTAGTGCTCACGTTGTTACTCGCGGAAGATGGCTCATCGACTCTAGTGCTACAAATCATATGACAGGCAATCCTCAATGTTTCTCTCTTCTTAACACACATGCTCAGTTGCCTCCGGTCATTTTTGCGGATGGATCTCCCTCACCGGTCCATGGGACGGGCATGGTTCAAGTCACTCCATCTCTTTGCCTGGCTGATACCCTCTATGTGCCCAAGTTTCCGTGCAATTTATTATTAATTACTTCTTTATGCAAGCAACTACGGTGTTCTGTCATATTCACCCCTACCTTGTGTGCTTTTCAGGATCCGGACTTCCTGAAAGTCCACTGAGTGTCAACTACTTCACCTATGGGGGGGGGGGGAATAGGTGACGTGCAGCGTTTTTGCGGAATTAAAATTGCACCTGCACACGAAAACAAAACAGCACAGCAAAGAAAGTACACACGCAATTTATAGTGGTTCCCCGATTTGGGTACATCCACTTTCCCCCTTCGACCTATCTCCCAACAAGGGACGACTCGGTCACTTCACCAACAGGATTGAAATCCAATCTTGCACTATCGGAAGGAACCCTTCCACACGTAGGAGACAACACTCCCACAACACGGGTTGCACCCAACCCTTACAACTCGGAACCAACGTTCCTTTACAACAAAAATGAACTAGAATGTACAAGAAATACAAACTACTTTTGGAGACTAAGGTGTCCCTCTTCGTTCGATGACGTGTCCTAGAATTGAACGAAGAGTCCACAACCCTCGATCTCACTTGGAGAGAATCTCCCCGGAACCGGCGGCGGCAAGAAGGGCGGCGGCTTGGTTCTCGGGATCGGCGGCGACAACGGTGTGCGGCTGCAGTACTTTGGAGATTCAAACTTCGTAGCAAAGCTAGCAAGGTCTTCCAACGGTCACACTAGGATCGATCGTCTCGATAGATTCGGACGGGGAAGGTTTTCCCGATCAACAAATCAAGAGACAAGGGATCTCTGGTTAGACGCGTGAGACGCTACGCTTGGCTAAGCTTCTGTCGCCGGAAGATCTAGAAGAATCACGATCAAACTGGAGGCGATCGACTACCACGAGCGGCGACGGCGACGGAGCAAGTATCGCGATCTAGGTCAAGGTCGGCAGCTCGTGTATTTCTTTTCGTGTGTTCTCACTGTTCAAAAATACGCGTGTATTTATACACAAGTATACTCCTTAATGACCGTTGTGGGTCCCACCAGAAGAAACCCTAATTCCGGTTCAAAACAGTGCCAGCGGCAGAGTCCGGTCCAGCGGTTTCCAGAAAAGCGTCCAAGTCAGATTCGTCGAGAATCGAAGGTGATTCTCGACGAGTCGGTGAGAATCAGCCGGTGATTCTCGACGATTCGGCGAGAATCACTAGTGATTCTCGCCGAATCACTTGATGATTCTCGCCGAATCACTTGATGATTCTCGACGAATATGACTTAGCGCCAGATTTGCATGCTTTAATGTAGCTGGAAAGAAACGGCGAGAATCAGCCAGTGATTCTCGACGATTCGGCGAGAATCACTAGTGATTCTCCCCGAATCGGCGAGAATCACTTGGTGATTCTCGTCGATTATCACTTAGAAGATTTTTCGTCTTTCTGCCCAAAAGCTGCTCTTTGACCCATCCTTGCTCCTTGTCTGCTCTTGCATAATCACAACCTGTACTTGAAAGTAAGTACACTCCAATAGAGAGAGTACACGTAGGCCAACACACTGATCTGCTCAACGAGGGATTACGTCGTGCAGACCCGTGTATATTGACCTACTGCACCCTGACATTGGTGTGCACTTAGCGTGGAATAACTGCAAGCACAACTTGAAATATTTTGTCAAATACATTGTCTATTTACCTTAGCTTGTTCAGGGGCTTCTTCAAATCAGGTACGTTGTGGATACAATACCCATCAATCTCCCCCTATTTGAAGAAGCCTAAACCCTACAAGCTAAGGTGAATAAAGCGTATGGGAATGAAAATCATAACCTTGAAATTTAGTTGAGAGAGATATTCATTACCAATACCAATTTTTTGAGAGCAAACTTGGAGCCACCTTAGCCAACTTGGAGCCACCTTAGCCAACTTGGAGATATTCATACCCAACAATCTCCCCCTTTTCGGCTTCTACAAATCTGGGTCTGTAGCATTTGACCCCTTGCTCCCCCTCAGTTCTTGCACCTGTGCTCACACTTGAGTTCCTGGTAGAGGCTCCCCCTAGAGGCACGATCCTGGAGCTTCTGTAGTCTTCATTCCTCATAGTTTAGCATCCCCAATTCAGTTTTGAAAAGACTGAACTTGGCCTCGTCTAAGGGCTTTGTGAATATATCTGCAATCTGCTTGTCCGTGGGGACATAACAGAGAGAGATGTCCTTGTTCTCCACGTGCTCACCGAATGAAGTGGTAGCGCACTTCAATATGCTTCGTTCTGCTGTGTGATACCGGATTGTTGGCAATAGCAATTGCACTGGAGGAGTCGCAGTACATTGGTACTTCTGTGAACTGAAGGTCGTAGTCGGCTAACTGGTTTCTGATCCATAGGAGTTGTGCGCAACAGCTTCTTGCCGAGATGTACTCAGACTCTGCTGTGGAGGTAGCTACACAATTCTGCTTCTTGCTGTTCCATGAGATAAGCCTTCTGCCGAGGAATTGACACGTCCTGGAGGTGCTTTTCCTGTCATCCCTACTCCCTGCAAAATCATCATCTGAAAAACCTATTAGCTCGACATCATTGTTTCTCGGGTACCACAAGCCAAGATTGGGAGAACCTTTAAGGTATCGTAGAATTCGCTTTGCAGCGACATAGTGAGATTCCTTAGTGTTCACTTGATATCTGGCACAGACACATGTGGAGAACATGATATCCGGTCTACTGGCAGTAAGGTAGAGTAGGGATCCAATGATGCTTCTGTATTTGGTTTCATCGAAAGGTTTACCTTTCTCATCCTTATCCAGAGACATAGTGGATCTCATTAGAGTCCTCATAGAGGTTGCATTCTCCATACCGAATTTCTTGAGGAGTTCATTTGTGAACTTCGTCTGAGAGATGAAGATTCCATCGTCAGACTGTTTCACTTGAAGTCCCAAGAAATAATTTAGCTCTCCCATACTGCTCATTTCAAACTTTCCTTGCATAAGTTTAGAAAACTTTTTGCAAAGATTGTTGTCCGTTGAGCCGAATATAATGTCATCGACATAGATTTGCACCAGCAAAATCTTGCCTTTGACTTCCCTGAGAAACAATATCTTATCTATTTTACCTCTAGAAAACTTGTTCTCAAGAAGAAAACTAGATAAAGTCTCATACCAAGCTCGTGGAGCTTGTTTTAACCCATATAGAGCTTTATTAAGAAAATATACATGATTGGGATAAGTAGGATTGACAAAACCTGGGGGTTGAGCGACGTATACTTCCTCTTTCAGGTCGCCGTTCAAGAATGCTGATTTCTTATCCATTTGATAGACTGTGAATCCTTTGTGCGAAGCATACGCCAGGAACAGTCTGATTGCCTCGAGCCTTGCCACTGGTGCAAAGGTCTGGTCGAAGTCAATCCCCTCCTCCTGTCTGTAACCTTGAGCCACCAGCCTGGCCTTGTTCTTTATGATGACACCATGTTCATCCAGTTTGTTTCTGAAGATCCACTTGGTGCCAATCACATTCTGCTTGTGTGGTCTGGGAACCAGCGTCCAAACGTTGCATCGTTCGAATTGATGTAGTTCATCTTGCATGGCCAAAATCCATGCCGCGTCTTTGTTCGCCTCGTCGAACTTCTTTGGCTCAACCTGTGACAGGAAGCTAAGATGCAAAATCTCGTTAATACTACCTCTTCGAGTTCTGACACCGTCACGAGGATCTCCGATTATCTGATCTCTAGGATGATCCCTCACGTGCCGGAGCTCTAGAAGTCTGGCGTCTGGGGCTTCGACTACTTCTTGGGCTTCTCCTTCTTCTAAGAGATTTGTTCCATGTTGATCTTCAACATTCCCAGTTAATGTTGAGGTGGAAACTTTGACGTACTTAGGAGTTTCATCTTTAGCGATCTCATCGATACTCAGCTGATCAAGTCGTGCACCTGCATCTTCAAGAATACCACTGGAAGAATTGCAGTTAAGCAAACTTCCTTCATCAAATACAACATTAATTGATTCTTCTACCACTAGGGTTTTCTTATTGAAGACCCTATAAGCCCGACTGTGGGAACTATAGCCCATGAATATGCCTTCGAAGCATTTTTCACCAAATTTAGTACGCGGGTACTTCCCATTATTCAATACATAGCATCTGCAACCAAAGATCCTCAAGTAGGACATGGTTGGTTTCCTGCCTCTCAGTAGCTCATAAGGCGTCTTACGATGATGCTTGTTGATCAATGCTCGGTTTTGTACGTGACAAGCTGTATTGACCGCCTCAGCCCAGAAGTATTCTGGGAGAGAAGCGTCTTTCAACATTGTCGTGCAGACTTCAATGAGAGTTCTATTTCTCCTCTCCGCAACTCCATTTTGCTGAGGAGTGCGCGGGGAGGAAAACTCATGAAAGATACCTTGTTCTTCACAAAACTCTGTCATAGCACCAGATTCGAATTCTGTTCCATGGTCACTTCTGATTTTGACCACTGAGCAGTTAAATTCGTTCTGAACCTGCTTGACAAAACTAGTGAAGATGTCAAACGTATCTGACTTTCGTTTTAAGAAGAACACCCATGTAAACCGAGAATGATCATCAACTATCACTAGCGTATAGGACTTGCCTCCCAAGCTATGAACTTGCATGAGACCAAACAAGTCCATATGTAGAAGATAAAGGCACCGGGAAGAGTCTTTGTCTGCAATGCTCTTAAAGGTAGCCCGAGTCTGTTTGCCCATCTGGCATGCAGGACATGGGCTATCTTTGATGCACTTGATAATGGGAGCATCCCTTACTAAGTTTTTAGAAAACAGCATACGTATTGTCTTGAAATTAATATGTGACAATCTCTTGTGCCATTGATCACAAAGAGATGCACTGCCAGCTGCCACTAGGCATACGGGGGTAGATGAATCTAAACTAAGAAAATTTAAGCAGAAAATATTTCGGCTCCTAATGTCTGTTAATACCGTCTCAGAAGAGGCACATGATATTATCAGGCATTTATCCTTGCAGAACTTAACGTCATAACCTTTGTCACATAACTGACTTACACTGATCAGGTTATGGTTTAACCCTTCAACATAAGCCACGTCGGTGATAGAGATTATACCGTTGGAAATCATACCGTAACCTCTGGTGACTCCTCGATCTAACCCCCCAAAGATGACTTTGGGTCCATTCGCGACAGGAGTGTAATCACGCAGCAGGCTTCTTGTCCCAGTCATATGCCGGGAGCATCCACTGTCCAAGTACCAGATCGGCGTTTTGGTGGCCTTTGGACATTCCTACAAAACAAAATTAATTTCCCTTAGGAACCCAATCGAACTTGGGTCGTAGATTCTTGGTTAGCATACTCCCCCTCAGGGTGGTTAACCCTACGAGTGGTCGGCCTCGCATTGCTAACATAGGCAGTCTCGTCATACCTCGGATTAAACCAGCAATCCACGACAAAGTGACCGACTTTGCCACAACACCAACAGTCAAATCTGTTGTACCTCTTCCTAGACTCCTGCTTTACCCTGGGAACGGTGGGTACAGCCGGGGCTTTGGATCTGGAGGTGGGGGCCTCATAGTGATTGCAGTCACATGACTTCTTCACCTTCTGTTCCTTCAGTATAACAAGCTTGGCTCTTGGTGCCTGCTTTCCATTATGGCCGCTAGATAATTGACCATAATTTCCCATATGGATTTCCTCATAAGGTGCCTTGAAGGCAATCTCACCGAATTTGCGGGGAAAAGTCCAACCATCATATCGGCTCTTTGGCTTTGCAACCGAGGGCCGGAAATGATGACCAAAGGTTGATTCAAAGTCATGTTGGTTGCAAGTAAAGCTAGGCTTTCTGAATGCAACAGGACTGAGCGGAGCCTTTCCCTTTTCAGCAGCAGAGGCCTTCTTGGCGGCCTTATTCTTCCTCTGGTTCCTGTTTCTCCTGGATGAGGAACCAGATACCCCTACATGCCCCAAGCCAGCTCCTTTGGCCCGAGCAGAGAAGGTATCAACTACTGGAAGAACTGTTTTTGGCATAGAGAAGCTCTTGACGATCTTCCTTTCTGCCGCAAGTTGTTCTTCCAACTTGTCGACTTCCTCCTGCTTAAGATCAAGGAGCTTAAGAGACTCTGAATGCTATGAAGTCAGGTCAAGGTGCTCATGTCGGAGAGAAATCAAACTGGTGATCTCTTCCCTTAGGGAGACACTCTCACCCTTAAGGAATTTCACTTCCTTTTTCTCAGCCTTCAATCTCTTACGGCACTCCTCGAAAGTGTTGAGCAGAAGCTCATACTTCTCGAGGAGCTCCGCTTCACGGGCCGAAAGGCTATCCTCAGGGTCATCATCCTGAGACTCAGGATCAGATTCAGAGTCGGAGAGAGGGGTGTGAGCTTTTACCTTCCTAGTAAATGGGGGGCATTCTCCTTCTGAGTCGGAGCGACCCACCAGCCCGAAGTAGGCTTCCTCATCATCACTGGAGTCTGAGGAATCAGACTCACTCAGTGTCTTTGGCCTTTTTGCGATGTAGCTCCGCTCTTTCTTCTTATCTCTAGAGGATTTGTGCTCCTCTCCTTTCCCTTTTTCTCTCTTGCCTTGGTAGCAGTCGGCCACGACGTGTCCTGGCTTATTGCATCCAAAACAAATAATGTCAGAGGAGAGATGTTTGTTCGGTTTAGAAGCATACCTGTCAAAAGAATAATTTTTCTTCTGATGCCTGGAGGAGGAGCCGTCTTTCTTTCTTTGATTCCTCATCTTGAGGAACTTCTTGAATTCTCGGGTGATGAGGGAGAAATCCTCCTCAGACAGCTCTGAGCTGGAGGAGCATGGCTCGGAGTCCTCCTCCTCATCCTTTTTCCGGGCACGGTATGAAACCGCACCCTTGCCTTTTCTGGAGTGAATGGCTTTTAGAGCCACGGTCTTTTCTTTGGCTGCAGCCTTCTCTGCTTCTTCTTCTGCTTTCCTGGTGTTCAGTTGAAGCTCATAGGACATCAGCTTCCCAAACAGAATTTGTGGGTCTGTTTCAGCTAGTCTGCCAAACTCTCGGATGGCGCAGATCTTTGTGTCCCATTCCTTAGTAAGGGACCTAAGGAATTTATCATTAAGTTCACCATCAGTGAACACTCTTCCATATCCTTTGAGGGCATTGACAATCTTGAGGAAGTTCTCGAAGGTGACTCTGATCTCTTCCTTAGGCCCTTGTCTGAAGGCCTCATATTTCTGGTTCAGAAGGGATCTCCGATCATCCCTCACTTCATCAGTGCCCTCCATTAGGATAATCAGGCAGTGCCAGATCTCCTTTGCTGTCCTGCAATTGCAGAAGTTCTGCATCATTGAGTCATCGACCGCGCTGACCAGAATGTTTTGCGTCTTCTTGTCAAGTCCCACCAGCACCATCTCGTCCTTGTCCATTTCAGAAATTTTCTTTGGCACTTTCTTGGTAGGATCTATGGTGGATACCTTAGCGGGGACATAAGGTCCCTCCTCCACGATCATGAAGAGTCGAGGATCAACTTCTTCCATGTAGAACCTGATCCTTTCCTTCCAGATAGGAAAGTTGAGCCTGGTGCACACTGGGATCTTGCCTGTGAACTTAAGCCCGTCCATAGTAGATGTTTGCCTTCTTCTTGACACTAGCGGCAGGATTCTGCTCAAGGTGTTAACCTTTTTGATGAGCAACCTCCCTCTGATACCACATGAAAGTCCACTGAGTGTCAACTACTTCACCTATGGGGGGGGGGGGGAATAGGTGACGTGCAGCGTTTTTGCGGAATTAAAATTGTACCTGCACACGAAAACAAAACAGCACAGCAAAGAAAGTACACACGCAATTTATAGTGGTTCCCCGATTTGGGTACATCCACTTTCCCCCTTCGACCTATCTCCCAACAAGGGACGACTCGGTCACTTCACCAACAGGATTGAAATCCAATCCTTGCACTATCGGAAGGAACCCTTCCACACGTAGGAGACAACACTCCCACAACACTGGTTGTACCCAACCCTTACAACTCCAAACCAACGTTCCTTTACAACAAAAATGAACTAGAATGTACAAGAAATACAAACTACTTTTGGATACTAAGGTGTCCCTCTTCGTTCGATGACGTGTCCTAGAATTGAACGAAGAGTCCACAACCCTCGATCTCACTTGGAGAGAATCTCCCCGGAACCGGCGGCGGCAAGAAGGGCGGCGGCTTGGTTCTCGGGATCGGCGGCGACAACGGTGTGCGGCTGCAGTACTTTGGAGATTCAAACTTCGTAGCAAAGCTAGCAAGGTCTTCCAACGGTCACACTAGGATCGATCGTCTCGATCGATTCAGACAGGGAAGGTTTTCCCGATCAACAAATCAAGAGACAAGGGATCTCTGATTAGACGCGTGAGACGCTACGCTTGTCTAAGCTTCTGTCGCCGGAAGATCTAGAAGAATCACGATCAAACTGCCGATGATCGACTACCACGAGCGGCGACGGCGGTGGAGCAGGTATCGCGATCTAGGTCAAGGTCAGCGGCTCGTGTATTTCTTTCTGTGTGTTCTCACTGTTCAAAAATACGCGTGTATTTATACACAAGTATACTCCTTAATGACCGTTGTGGGTCCCACCAGAAGAAACCCTAATTCCGGTTCAAAATAGTGCCAGCGGTAGAGTCCGGTCCTGCGGTTTCCAGAAAAGTGTCCAAGTTAGATTCGTCGAGAATCGAAGGTGATTCTCGACGAGTCGGCGAGAATCAGCCGGTGATTCTCGACGATTCGGCGAGAATCACTAGTGATTCTCGCCGAATCACTTGATGATTCTCGCCGAATCACTTGATGATTCTCGACGAATATGACTTAGTGCCAGATTTGCACGCTTTAATGTAGCCGGAAAGAAACAGCGAGAATCAGCCAGTGATTCTCGACGATTCGGCGAGAATCACTAGTGATTCTCGTCGATTATCACTTAGACGATTTTTCGTCTTTCCGCCCAAAAGCTGCTCTTTGACCCATCCATGCTCCTTGTCTGCTCTTGCATAATCACAGCCCTGTACTTGAAAGTAAGTACACTCCAATAGAGAGAGTACACGTAGGCCAACACACTGATCTGCTCAACGAGGGATTACGTCGTACAGACCCGTGTATATTGACCTACTGCACCCTGACATTCGTGTGCACTTAGCGTGGAATAACTGCAAGCACAAACTTGAAATATTTTGTCAAATACATTGTCTATTTACCTTAGCTTGTTCATGGGCTTCTTCAAATCAGGTACGTTGTGGATACAATACCTAACACTCCCAACAGACGATTGCTACCGGGACTGAGAGTGGTGGCCTCTACTTCCTCGACAACGTTTCTGCTCTATCCGCCTTCTTCTCCTCCTCCTCTACAGATCTTCTCCAATGGCATCTTGCCTTGGACATGCTCCTCCCCGCATTCTGCGCCAGCTCCTGCCCCACCTCCCTCCTCATCATCCTCCTCTAAACTGTGATGCATGTCAACTTGGCAAACATCACCGCTCGTCCTTCCCACCAACGCAAAGTCGGGGCTCTTCCCGTCCGTTCGACCTCGTTCACTCTGACATATGGGGTCCCACTCCTACCCTCACCATCGGTCGGTGAAGTTCATATTTTTTCACATTCATTGATGATTTCTCTCGGTGTACGTGGGTGTATCTTCTCAAGGATCGCTCCGAGCTGTTCTCTGTTTGGACCTCATTTTATTCTACTCCCGCTTCCTCCTCCTCTCCTTCTTTGACAATGCCTCTTCGCAAGCAATTTGTCTCTGCGGATGTCTCCTTCTTTGACAATGCCTCTTACTTCTCTCCCGCTTCCTCCTCCTCTCCTCCTGATCCTACTTCTCATACCAACCCATCCATTCCCTCTGCTCCCACTGATGTTCCGCCATCTCCACCCTCTCCACCATCTTCACCATCCCCACCATCTCCACCCTCTACTCCGCTTTCTCCCTCCACTCCGCTGCCATATCTCTCTACTCCCGGACCAGCTCTCTCCACCACGGATACTCCGGATACTGAGGCACCTGCTGACCTGGATCTCCCGATTGCTCTTCGCAAAGGGGTTCGGGCATGTACCCAACACCCGCTTGCTGCAGTTGTTTCCTATGATCGTCTTACCCCTTCTCGCAGAGTTTTTGCACTGGATATCTCGGCCACTGCCACCCCCCATTCCTACCAGGAGGCCCTTACTATTCCTCATTGGAAAGCTGCCATGGATGAGGAGATTGATACTCTCACAGAACGGGGTACCTGGACCCTTGTTCCTCCTCCTTTCGGCACAGATGTTGTTGGTTGTCGATGGGCCTTCGTGGTGAAGTTTCTCCCGGATGGCAGTGTGGATCGTTATAAGGCTCGCCTGGTTGCCAAGGGTTTTACGCAAACTTATGGCGTTGATTACTTTGACACTTTCTCTCCAGTGGCTCGTCTAAGCACTATTAGGGTTCTTCTCTCTATGGCTGTCAACAGGGATTGGCCCATCTCGCAGCTTGATGTTAAGAATGCTTTCCTCTATGGTGATCTGAAGGAAGATGTTTACATGGAGCAACCTCCTGGGTATGTTGCTCAGGGGGAGACACGGGTATGCCGGCTAAAGAAGGCTATCTATGGCCTCAAGCAGAGTCCTCGTGCCTGGTTTGACAAGTTCAGTGGCATTGTTGCGACCATTGGTTTTACAAGAAGCTCAGCAGATCACTCCTTGTTTGTTCGGAAAACCGCCTCTGGTCTTGTTGTTCTTGCGGTTTATGTTGATGACATTCTTCTTACTGGCGATGACCAGGATGGGTATTGATGACCAAGAAACACCTTCGTCAACATCTGGTCACAAAGGATATGGGCTCCCCGAAATACTTTCTGGGGATTGAAATCTCTAGAAAGTCCAACTCCATGGTCCTTTCCCAACGGAAGTACGCTCTTGATCTTTTAAAGGAAGCAGGACTGACTGGTGCTAAACCTGTACGTTGTCCTATGGCTGCTGGAGAAGACAAAACTTGGACAGATGACTCGCCTCTTCTCTCCGATCTTACGAGATACCGGTGTCTGGTGGGCAAGCTCATATATCTCACGGTAACCAGACCTGACATCTCTTATGCTGTTGGCAAGGTGAGCCAGTTCATGCAAGCTCCGCGGGAGTGTCATCTCCAATCTGCACTGAGGATATTAGAGTATATTAAAGCTGCACCGGGGAAAGGACTCCTCTTTCAGAAGAATGGTCACCTAAGGGTTGAAGCTTACTCTGATTCAAGTTATGCGGATGACAAAGGGGACCGCAAATCAACATCAGGTTTCTACACATTTGTTGGAGGCAATCTTGTGAGTTGGAAGAGCAAGAAACAGTCTGTAGTTTCTAGGTCTAGTGCAGAGGAGAAATATCGCAGCATGGCATCGACTACATGTGAGTTGAAGTGGTTGCGGGCTCTCATGCTTGACTTAGGAGAGGTTTACAACTATCCTCTTCCTATGTTCTGTGACAATAAGGCCGCGATATACATTTCCAAAAATCCGGTCTTTCATGAGAGAACAAAACACATAGAAGTCGACTGTCATTTTATTCGGGAAGAAATATTGAAGAAACAGATTTGCACTCTGTTTATCACTTCCAATAACGAGTTGGCAGATGTCTTCACCAAGCCGGTGTCTGCTTCCTTTTTCCACATCTGCGACAAGCTAGGCATGATTGATATATATGCTCCAGCTTGAGGGGGAGTGTTGCAGGTTGGAGACCGCGCGGTCTGTTGCTGTTTGGAGACCGGGCGGTCTGGCGGTTTCTCCTAACCGGTCTGTGTGCCGGGCTGTTGCTGTTTGGTATCCCAGCGGTCAGGCGGCTTGTCTCAGTTGACTAGGAGACCGAGCAGTCTAGCGGTCTCCTATGGCGGGTTGATCTCTCCTCCTGTTGGTAGTCGGGCGGTTAGTCAGTTTGTCTAACCGCACGGCTTGTCCGGTTTGTCTTTTGTAAAGCCGCATACACTTGTAAATTTTTAGTCCCACATTGATTATTTATAATCTCTCTCATCTCCTCCATTCTATAAAAGGGAGGCTATATCATTGTAATAGATACCTTTTTCTAATAATAAAGTTTCAGTTAAAACTATTTCAGTTTGTTTTCTGTTCGGTTTCTACACGGAGCTCCCCCGAAGGCTCAAATACGCCTAAGAAGAGGGCAAAGTAAAACACGCACCCGCACAAGCGGCATGCGCGCGGGGGCGGCGCTCCCCCGTGCGCGTTACTAGCCCGCACCCGTGTGCGCGGCCAGCCCCCGTGCCCGCGCACGCTTGCGACCAGCACGCGAGCGCCCGGCCAGCCCCAGCGCGGGCGCCGGCGGACACCACCGCTCCGGCCGTCGGCACCGTCTCCACTGGACGCCACCGCTCCGACCATCGACACCGTCTCCGGCCGCAGCCGCAGCATCCAGGAATTGCCTCAACTCCTGTAAATTCCAACGAAATAGTGGATTTTGGCCCGACAAAGATCTAACCAGCTATTTTTTCACCCTTTATGGGTTTTCTTGGTAAATAAAAGCCTTTTTTTGCTACAGGATTTCATTGACTATTTGCACACCCAGTCCGACTCTGAGCTAAAGTGGCCTGATTCTCCGGACCAGAGAAAAATCGGATGAACCACAACAGTTGGCTTCATTGGTGGGAAAGTTGTTCTCCAAAACTCTAATGAATCTCAAGACAGCAACACCAGCAGCAATGATGAAGAGAAGCACATGAATGGCCAGTGATGCGATACTAGAGGAGTGCACCAATCCAACCCCCCAACTCGCACGCAGGCAACACCTCGCTTCAGGGGGATCCACCATCACCGCATCCCAAGTATCGGGTAAAGAATACATGCGCCTGATAAGGATGCGCCACGCAAAGGTGCTTACCTTGCTAAGTGACGTAAGGGCTCGTCGCGCCCCCAACACGGACATTGCACCCAATGATCAACCACCCCATATCCCAAGTCAGATAATACCTGAAAACACTGGCAGCTCTAAGGATCCCATCACAGGAAAATCGTTCTGCATTGTCAGCTTCACACACCCCGCAATACCTAATGGGCTCCGCAGGCACACGGGGGTGGGGGTGGGGATTTTAACGCAACGAAGGAAGCTGTCGCTTTGACCAATAGAAGACTCGCTTGTGAGTAAGTGAGACACATAATAGAGTAGTAGTATGGGCACGAGGGGCACCAACACAGTAACATACAACTCCCAGTCCACCTCATCTTGTTGCTAGCTCCACTGATCTTAACGTATCCCGTTCTGCCCGGGATCGATCTCCACGACTTTGAGATGTTTGACAAGGTAGATGATCCTCTAGAGCGCATCAGGTGCTTTATAACTATCATGTGCATGTACAATGCCCACACCCACTCCTGTGTCTAGTGTTTCCAGCAACTCAAATAGGAGAGGATCACACATGGTTCGACTCCCTAAAGGAGGGGTAAATCAAGAACTTCGCGGAGCTAACTCAACTTTTCACTGAGCAGTTTTTCTCCAACCAGCAAATCATTCGAGACCCATCGTACCTCTCAGGGATCTGACAGATTGAGGGAAAGTCTCTTAAGGATTTCATTCACTAATTTGCTACGATGGTGCGACGAATTCCAGGGTCAACCACTAGTTCGTACACAATATTTTCCTCGAAGGACTCAAACCAAGAAAATTCCACTCCATGATAATGCATGAAACGATGCCCATCAACCTCGACCTCGTCCGCCGAGTTAATCAGAGCACATCGACAATGATTCAAAGAAAGCTCGAAGATGAAAAGGAATCTAGAGCCACTACGAGATCCTAGGGGAAATGATGAGCATCAAGACAATCCCCGTGAGGACAGAGGAACTCATCCACATCAGAACTACCCACCCTTGAACACCACCCGAATAGATGTGTCCTTGCCATCCAAGATAGAGATGAGCTTCGCAGCCCGAGCCCTTTGCGCCATGCAAAGGAAACCAATCACAATATTGTGACTTCCATCACGGGTACGTACACAGGATAGAGGGTAGAAACTAGTTGAAGGACGAGATTGAGCGTCTCATTCGACAAGGTCTCTGTTGAGAAAAACCCTTATGATTTAACTTAACAAATTATATTTTTAGTGATTTTACATTCTAGGCTTATTACCCATATTGTATAGAGAGGGTAATGTAGTCTTACAAGTCTTAAGATCTCTATAGAGTCTTGGACATGAGATAAGCATACTAAATTCTGGAGGAACGTCATGAAAAGCTAACATGTGTCGACAAGAAGTCGACTCAACATCAACTTGATATCGATGTTACTTCAACTGCAACATCGACTTGATATCAACGTTACTTCGACTGGAAGTCAGAGCAACATATAAGAATAGTCAACACTACTTCAACGTACATATCGACGTATACTTCAATATGTTATCGACGTAATGTCAACTATAATGTTAGGTCGACAGATATTTAGTATGAAGACAGATTTCGACGCAACTACTATATGAAATCGACAATACGTCAAATAGATTTTGAAATGGATGTATCTGAGAATTAATTCAGGCTTATTAAAGAAAGATCTAATGAAATAAATGATTCTTAGAGACATTGGAAGATAATGAATATAATGAAATGACTCTCTGTCTCTCTCTCTCTCTCTCTCTCTCTCTCTATATATATATATATATATTAATATATATATATATATATATATATATATATATATATATATATATATATATAATAGGCCTATTTTCATAGGGGCGGAACTCGGGCGGAATTATGCGATTCGAGATCTACAATTTTCATGTTGAATAGTTTTCCTAAAATTGTGATATAGTAGACATATTTTCAAAAGACGCATGAAACTCGTATTTAGGTAAATCGGGTTCCACATTTTTACACACACACACACACACTGATATATATATATATATATATATATATATATATTATATATATATATATATATATATATATATATATATATATATATATATATATATATTCATTACATAATTGGAAAGACATTGACGAATAAAGGCAGAGAGATCATACATAAACACAAAAGTGCTTTTGCAATTTGAATCGACAGGGCTGATTTGAAAGATGATCATTTAATTCCTGATAAACATTTTTCTTCCAAAATTGAGTCGATCAAGTGTTTGAATCAGATTAAAGGGCATGTTCTTCATCTTCTCCAGGGCTCTCAAAATGGTGCAACAGATTCAATGAAATCAAAGGAGAAATCATTTGGATCAAAGGACAAATTATCCTTGAATCTTCTCAATCAAGGATTCATCAGAGATTAAGGATACAATTCGCTAAGTGTCTATTCGTCCTCAGATTTTTGTTGAGAGGACTCATCAAGAAGATCAATTGTTCTACATTTCTATTCTCAATCCCCTTCTATTTCTCTTTTATAGATTGAAAAGAGTTTTTAGAATCACTCTTCAAAAGATTCAGATTGTGGTTCTGAGAGCCTCCTTGCCAAAAGACTCAGATTGTTTTGGTTCCAGATTTTCTTATCAAAATATTTACAGATTTGTTCTGATACTCCTTACCAAGGTGGTAGAAGAGTGGCAGACACAGATTTTAGGAAACCATTATAATTTTGTGTCTTTTGTGATTGTTCAATTTCTGTGTTTATTCCTTTTACTTGTTGTGATATATATTGCAGTATTTAAAATTCTAGTAAGAAATCTGTGTGTGTGTGTGTGCAAATTCAATGAAAATTATAGTTTACATAAGGATAAGTTTTAATCTCTATTCACCTCCCCCTCTAGTGAATACTCAGAGGATTTATTCAACTGTTCACACTTTTAATTGATATCAGAGCCAAGTTGATTAAAAAAAGTTAACATATTGATCATAAAGATCTGAATAGTTGTAAAGTTACACTAATATATATAAACCTAATTTCAAAATAACATCTAATACTATTAAAGGATTTGCATCCACTAGGACTCCAGTATGTAATCTTGAAAAGTTTACACTCTGGAAGATCATAATTAAATTATACATGAATTCTATTGATGAAGGTATATTTAGTTCTATTTTGACATGACCACCTATGCCAAACAGAAAAGATGTGGATGACAATATCACCTCAGAACCTGTGTCTAGATCTGAATGGACAGAAGGGTAAAAGAAAATGAAGGATTGTGATGCAAAGGTCATGAACATCCATGTCTCATCAATGTCTGATGATATATTATGAAAGGTAGTTGAATGTCAGTCCGTAAAAGAAATATGAGAATCTTTATAACAGATTGTTGATGTAAGTTCAGATGAGAGAAATGCTAGAAGATATCTTCTCATATCTTAGTATGAAAATTTTCAGAAGAAAGCTGATGAATCTTTGACTAAGATTTATGACATGTTCATCATTATTATTAATGAACTCAAAGGGTTGAACAAGGAAATCCACTCACAGAGATCAATGATAAATTTCTCATATGTTTCCCAAGTATATGAGATTCAAGAATCTAGGCTATAAGAGAGTCCAGATACCATAAGGAAATTACTAATGATGCGATGTTAGATAAACTCAAGTCTTATGAACTTCTCCTAAGAGTGGGGCTAAGTCAAAAGCAAAGGACGGTGTCACAACCCCTAGAAACAAGTCCATTGCATTAAAAGCTACTGATGGAGAACCCTCCATTTCAAAACAAAAAAAATATTCAATCTCTTAGCCAAGAGATTCAAAAGGTGGATTAAGGCATAAGATTCCAGAAAGAGAGATAGGAGCCTGAATAAGCCTAGGTTTGACAAAACTCAAACAAGGAGATATTCTATCTTGCTTGCAGAAAACTTGGGCATATAGCACCTAATTGTCCTGAAGAATGGAAGGACAAATCCAATAAAAAGGATCAAAAAAAATTCCTTAAGAAAAGAGATAAGAAGAAAGGTAAAGGTTTCATTACTGAAACCTGGACTCAATGCTGTCAATGCTTTCTGCGTCATGGCGTTGAGTGCACTCAACACACTCAACGCCTAAGACCAGATTCATCGAATGGAGTTGAGAGACCCCAAAGCACTCAACGCCTAAGGCCAAATTCGTCGAATGGTGTTGAGTGAGTTCAATGCACTTAATGCCTAAGACTCAGATCTGTCAAGTCAACACTTTGACTCGACGAATCGTTGAATGGACTCAACACACTCAATGCTTAAGTGCAATACTCGACGAATCAACACTTTGACTCGATGAATCGTTGAATACACTCAACTCACTCAACGCCACCATTCGTCGAGTAAACTCTTAACTTGACGAAGGCATTGATTTGTCTCGACACACTCGACGCTTTTGCCTTAGAATATTTTAAGTCTTTTTCAACTCATCCTATGTGTTATACCATATAGATCTAGTCTCTTAATTTCTTCACAATCTTATGTGCGACCCTGATAGGCTCATACTGAGTTGGTAGTGAGACTACATGCTTGATTACTTCCAGATCATAATGGTAACACCAATAAAAATCAACACTTAGAGAACTTGACATATAGTTGACTCCTCCTCAAGGTATTCAAAATTATGCGTAAATGAACTGCATGGTCTTCTTCTGACTGAGAATACACCATGATATCATCAATAAATACTATCATAAATGATCCAAATACTCTTTAAACGTTATGTTCATTATGTCCACGAATACTAATGACATATTCATTAGCCCAAAAAACATCACGGTAAACTCAGAGTGACTATAACAGTTATTAAACACTATCTTGGGAATATCACATTTCCTGATTCTCAACTGATAATAACCATACTTCAAATCCATCTTCGAGTACACAGTTGATCCAACTATCTGATCAAACAAATCATCTATTCTTGGAATCATATATTATTTTTTTCATCAGCTTATTTTTTAGGGTTACCATTATAAGACCCTCTCCCCTTACTAAGGAGGTTACCTGGTCTTATGCCCAGAACCGGCACTTTACGGTAACACTAGCATACGAGCTAGTCGACACCGCATGATGTCGATCCTGCAGGCTAGTACGATCACTCAACCTATTGGCAAATCAAGAAAAGAAGTACACTATAGCAGTAAATGAAAACTAGCAAGTCCACAAGTCACAGCAATATCATCATAATATATAAGATAAAAGTACATCAGTCCACAATGAGTACGGAAAAATAAAGTTAGGGCTTATGCTTGGTACATGCCAAAATGGAATCAAATCTCTCTCCCACACAACAACACTATGTGGAAGTGTTAACTGAAACACTCATCATCACCTGACGCTGAGTTGCGGTAGTAGTACGTGGTATCTACTCCTTAGGTCCTACCACCTCATCCTGTTGGTCGTACTGGTGCTCCAGATCTTCGAGCTCCTAAAATGATACGGTCACAATTGACCGTTAGTCATAAAGACTAAGCCATTTTGTCCTCTCCTCACCCTCGCGACTCCTAGGCACCGAGTGGGAGGACAACAAAGTAGAAAAAAAATGAAAGTAGGTGACGGTGGATTTATTCTATTATGGTTATGTTTTAACAATTATATCATTATACTAACAGTTCTTATAGCACCAGTAAAGTAAGTGAGTAGTAATGAAAAGAAGTGCAATAAGTAAAGTAGAACAGAAATAAAGTGTTGTAAGTAAAGTAAAGAAATTATGTAAAAAGTAAAACTAACTACCGCTACACTAATATCACAGGAGTATTTTAATTTATATAAATGCTCATAAAAACTTATAAGTTACGATTTCAGGAATATAACTTACCATATAAAAGAAATCATATTAATTTATATGATAAGGATCCGTTGTGTGTATGCCCTAAGTATGTATGTATGTATGTTATGATTCATACAAGTGCAACTCACACACACGAATCTGTTATAACAAACCTTTAGTTACCACTTTTTGGAGTTAGCTGAATTCTCTAGTACCACCGTTGTGGCTATAGTAGCAATGGAGCGGGTGTCTCCACTTCCTAGGCAGGTATACACACACTATCAAGCCTAGACATCAACGCCTTTGTACACGTCCTAGGTGCACTCTAGAGTCCATGCGTACTAATTTGCTGTCCATCTCCACCAGTCTTTTTGGTCGGGTGTGCATTTTCGGGGATAGTCCTCCAGACCGTAGTGTAAAATAATCCACTGGCCCCTCAAACCCTCACACCTCACCAGAATCACCGTACTGTCATCGGTGTGACGACTGGTCAGTACTGCATGACCCACCACTAATATATTCTATGCACATGCAAGGTATTTCAAACCCGAGCCTTCAGCTTGTAGGACCATCCCATCCTGAAGTAAACCTCATGAGCCTCCAGCTCGCAGGACCAAACCCGTCCTCTATCAAACATCCGAGCATCCAACTCGCAGGACTAAACCTGTCTTATATCAAACACTCGAGCATCCAGCTCGAAGGACTAAACCCGTCCTGAATCCCTCCAACCCTATACAGGGAGAGTTTGTCAGATAATTCTCTTAACCTATTAGACTACTCTTGTCTAATTCTTGTTATACATAGCAGCTTAGGGTTAATCCTGGACTACCCAGGGCATGCCGGGTGAAGGGCTCTCTGGGGCACTAGGAACTACGATGGGCTGAAGCTCAAAGCTTCCTTTCATAAGTACACTTACTTTTATTAATGTCTACTCATTATTAATATCCCAATCCCATTAATGTTCTTGAGTAGACCTAATGATTTAAAGTACATATTTGGAAAAACGACGATCCTTCGCCGGACCCCATTGTGATTTTTCTCTTTGTGGCTTGTGCTCTAACAATCGTTACTATGTAGTGATGTAATTGTGATCCCGACCAAAGTTTCAAGCTTCCTAATACATCTCTTAATTCAGCCACATCTCGTTACTCTCGGAGCCCTAATGTTACACGTCACTTTTACTAAACCCAGCCCATGACCTAATTCAAACCCATATGAGATGGCTTCCAATTCCATGGGCCAAAGGCCTCTAAATTTTTTATCATGGGTTTGTCATGTTTATAATATCGATTTTTCAGAATTTCATCATTTTTTTTAATTATTTTGGACCATAATTTAAATTAATTAATTAAGTGACCTAGGCCACTTCGAACAGGAACTTCTCTCACCAGTGGTCCATTATATCTAAATAAATTATCTAAACTTTATCTAGGTCAAAAATGTCTGTTCACCAGATATCTTAATTTTCCAACTTGATTTGGCCACTGATTTCTATTTTTGATTAAAATCTCATTATCTTTCTTTTTTAAATGAAGTACTAAAATTATTATGTAAAAATTCAGAGAAAATATCTACTCACTAATATTAACAAGATAATGGTCAAAATAGATTTTCATACTCCTAGTCAGTGATTTGATCTAAGATATTCACATGTTAACATAATTACAAAATTGCCACTATTGTATTATTCACCATAAATAATCATCCAAAAATCTTATAAAATTTACAGGGGTTCATATTGCATAAATAAGGGCCTAGATATTTTCTCATAATTTTCCATAAACCACTACTCATGTTTTTGATCAAAGTCCCATAAGGGTAAAAATGTAATTACACTATTTATACATGGAATAAATCTCCAAAATGCTCATAAAGTTTTCAAGAGAAGTGAAATGACCTATTAGGGCTTGGATCAACAATTTAGAATTTTCTAAGTTCAATAGCCCTATTTTCATTTTAATACATAAATGTGTTATTTTATAAATAAATCCAACTTATGAGATTTTTGATTCCAAAAATACCAATTTTCTCATGAAAGGACTATTTTACCTCCATAAGCCTCTTTCCAAAATTTCATGGATATGCATTGGGCAAAATGGGCTAAATCCTCATTTTACCCTCATTTTACTATTTACACACTATTTACAAATCTACCTTCACCATGCATGATGGATCCTTTAACATGAAGAGGTCCAAATGACTCCAAATTTGTATCAAGGCAATAGGATGACCTTAGAGCCATGCCATCCAAATTTTGGGGTATTTGGAGTTGTAAAACTCCATAAATTACATTTATTTAAAAAATCAAATTTTGACTAAAATTATAGGAAAGTTTCCTCCAAAAATTCTGATTTTTAGGCACAGTCTAAGTCTAGTGTACACACATTTATGACATGAATTTCACTACATGTGGACTTATGGTTTAGCCTAAGCATCCATTTGAAGTTCAGTCCTAGTATAGGAGCAGTCCTAGGAGAATGACTTTACAAGGAGCTAAATTGCTCCAAATTACGTGTTTAGGATTTCAAATTAAAGGTAAAACTTAAGTCTACAGTTTTAATGCTGATGACCAGTTCTGTATTTGCCTCTAATAGACCTAAAATTAACATGCAACATCTCTGTAAAAGTGTGATAGAAAAATACATTTAAATAATTATATACTATAGTTTACTAGGATTATAAAGGACGAGATTGGTTCATTTTTCCCGATAGACAACGGCTGCAATTGATCCCGCTTGTAGCATATCAATCTTTTGTTTCCGGCCAACTAGGTCGTCGCTACCGCCGATGATTGTCACCACCACCTCCGTTGAGGTGGTAGCTAGTGTTTCCCAGCGATATGGCCACCGGAGGCGGCTCCTCCGGCGAACCCGAGCAAGAAGAAAAGCTCGACATTTTCACACTTTTCTTACGTGGCATCAGACTCAATTGAGCCTGATTTCTCTCCTAAAAGATCTAGAAAGCTAGCACATAGGGAGAGGAGGAGAAACAAACCCTTAAATGAGCTTGGCGGCGAGTTCGGTGGTGTTGCACCGTGGCCGACTTCTCCTCCAGCGAGCTTGCTCGATTTCTAGTTTCTTCTGCTAATTCCTTGCTCTAGTAGATGAATTCCACTCCCTAGGATGTTCTGAAGGTGATGATGAGCTCGAATGAAAGTGGTGTGGGTTGGTTGTGTGGTTTTGCTTAAGGGGGTGATCAGCCTCTACTTTAGATGCTTCACCTTGGCTGCCAAGTGTCCATCATCCCCTAATTCCAACTATAAAGATGCTTGGGGAGTTCAACCAAAGGCTTGGGCAGGGAGAAGGAGGCCAAGTGGCCTCTACTCCTTATTTTCCTCTTCTTCTCTCTCCTCCACTTAGGCAATTTCCAAAAACACCCCCACCCCCCATGCATGTCACTACCGTCCAAAACCAGAGGGTAGAAGCTGTAATTAGAGTTTAAGTTTCTTTGCCACATGTCACCCCCATATTGGAACACCTATTATTACTTTAAATAGTCTATTGAAAGGACCGGGTCTAAATAAGTTAATTAGCACATTTCCCGAAAACCCGGTTCAGCCCATTTATATGAACCAGCAAACAGTGTGCCGAAAATCTTCTAAGTCAAAAGCATTGAGTGGTGTTGAGACCACACAACATCTCGTTGAGTCCTGAATTTTTTAAGTCAAAAGCGTTAAGTGGCGTTGAGACCACTCAACGCCTCGTTGAATGGAGTTGAGACCACTCAACTCTCTCGACACTTTCTGAGTCCAGAAATATTCTAAGTCAAATCACTCAATGCCTCGTTGAATGACATTGAGACCACTCAATGCTCTTGACGCTTTCTGAGTCCAGAAATATTCTAAGTCAAATCACTAAACGCCTCATCGAATGGCGTTGAGACCACTCAATGCTCTCGACGCTTTTTAAATCTAGGACAATTTTTCTAAGTTAAACTGGAATGACGTTGAGACCACTCAATTCTCTCGACACTTTCTGAGTCCAGAAATATTCTAAGTCAAATCACTCAACACCTCATCGAATGGCGTTGAGACCACTCAATTCTCTCGACACTTTCTGAATCTAGGATAATTTTTCTAAATTAAACTGGAATGGCGTTAAGACCACTCAACGCTCTCGACGCCTGGTGAATCTAGAGCAATTCCTAAGTTAAGGTTGACTTTTAGGGTTGACTTGAACCCTATAGTGGGTCCTAGGTGAATCCACCCTAACTCATCGGGCAAACCTAGTCAAACCCCATTCATCCACCACATGTCTTACCCTAATCTAATTTAAGCGGTCTAGAAGGAAAATGAGATGTTACAACCATTGTGATCTAGAAGTGGTCAAACAGGTAGTCTTACTATCAACACAATATGAGCATATGGGGTCACACATAAGAGTATTAGAGAAGTTGGAAAAGTTTGTGTTGTCATTGCTCATATGTGATATGAGTGAAAGGTCAAGCCTGTGACATTATGAATTTGGAGGTTTTTCAGCCCGGGACATATATTGTGAATATAGATGACTAGGTAAGTTATCAGAAGACTCGAGGGTAATTCATTGAATGATATCTTGATGTTTCCAGGAATCCGTCTGAATTCGTCGAGTATACTCTTGACATCTTGATGAATTAGACTTGGATTCGTCGAGTATACTCTTGACTTCTCGATGAATTGGACTTGGATTTGTCGAGAATTCACTTAATGTTTAGACAAATTGGTCTGTCTGGATTCGTCGAGTATTCTCATGTTATCTCGATGAATGGATCCTTGATTTGTCGTATATACACGTATTATCTCGACGAATACTGTTAACTCCGGTTTGATTCTTTTAATCTGATTTCAGCCTGGTCTGCGGGTAACATCTGTTTCGATATATAATAGACAACTGTTATCTTGGTACATACTTGACCTAATCAATTGAGATCGTGAATATGACTTCTTCTTCCCAAAGAAATAGTTCCGCAACCTAGAAATCGTGGTCACAGCTCCATGTCGCCGATCGTCCTGATCCACTCTCATTGTCGGAAAGTTTTTCCAAAGCTTCGTCTCCGTCATCGTCGTCTCCCTTTTAACAGATCTAGCAATCCGTGAAGATGTTGAGGGCATTCCTTCTTCCAACCTAGATCTTGTGTGAGAAAACTCTAAGGGTTCTTCTTGCTCATATGGATACCCATAGAGGCATTGATATACTTCTACACTCAGAAATCCAGCCGCAAGTGTTCGTCGGACTACCTTAGAGCATCTTGATTGAGTGGTGACTCAATCCCGCTAATGTACACTTTTATTCAAAGTTGTTTTTTACTTCTTGATCAATGATTATCGCAAGATCCATTTATCTTTGGGTTTTTCTTGATTTTCTATTGCGCACATGTGATGTGCATCCCTCCTAATAAAACCCAACATTATTCAGTTTTCGGTAGTCGATATACAAATGTAAGCTTTTGTCCTTCTTCTTTACAAAGAGGAAAGGTGCACTCAAAGAGGATGAACTTGGATGTGCATAGTTTTGCTCTAATAACTCCTGTAACTGAACTTTCAACTCTGTCATCACTTTTGGCGCAATTTGGTACGGAGAGCATGATATGGGTTTGGCACCTAGAACCAGCTCAATAGTGAAGTTGATCTCTCGCTGAGGTGAATTTCTATGGAGATCTATTGGGTATTGCATCCACAATAACCTAGATTTTTATGAAGTCACCCATGAACTAAGATGAATTAAGTTTGTATTTGATATTATTTTTAGTTAAGTGGTTGCAGGATACAATTGCCAAGTGTAGACCAATGTCAGTCTACAATGAGTTACCAAACACAGGACCATACAATGTAATCCCTCATTGTGTGATCCATGGTGTTGACTCATGTGTAGCCTCTCTATTGGTACACACTTCTTTTTCAAGCACTATAGGCATAGGAGAAAAGTTGTGTAAATGTTTACTTTAGGATTGAAAATGACCTAGAGGGGGGTGAATAGGTCCAATTAAAATATGGCACCCCTTTTCTTTAAACAGAATACAACTTTAAATAAAGTAATTTACTCTATCAGATAATTAACATAAACGATATAACAATAACCAGAATTAACACAGCACAACACACCAGCACACACAGATTTATAGTGGTTTCCCAATTTATGGGTACATCCATTTTCCCCATTCGCATATCTAGCAATGAACTAGATTCAGCCAAACTCCTCTTTCCTTTACTCATATCTTCAGATCTTACACCTCAGAGCCCACTCAGCTCCTAAAACTCAGACTTCACAAGTCTTACCACTCAGATCACAAGATCCTACACCTTAAGTTCTTCTTAAGAACTCTACCTCAGAATAGTGGTGCGCGTAAAGCCCGGCGGGCCCGGGCTTGGCCCGAGCCTGCAGGGCCCGGGCTTTTTCGAACCGGGCCCGGGCTTAATAGTGTAACCGGGCCGGGCCGGGCTATGCTCCCTGGGGGGGCCTGGTAAGGACCCCCAGGCCGGCCCGGGCCGGGCCCAGGCTAAGCCCGGCCCGGTTATTTTTTTTAAAAAATTGTTATTTTATTTTTTTAATTCATAAAAAAAATTAAAACATATGATTTACAAAAAAAATAAAAAAACACAACATCGCAATATTGAAAAATAAATTTTTTATTAATATAACAAAATTATACAAATTTAGAAATGTGCAAATATACAAAAATTTGGAAATTCTAAATTATTAAAAATTACAAATGACAAAAATTCTAAATTATTAAAAATTACAAATGACAAAAATACAAGAAGTTGTCTAGTTTAAGTTGATCGCGTCCATCTCGTCTTCCATGTCCGACGAGCTATCATCGATCGTTGAAATATGCTGCTTCCTCTTCATCACATCCAGGTGGTCCTTGTAGCATATGCAGATCTCGAGCAATTCTTCGCTTAGTCGACTTCTCCGCTCGTTCAAAACCTTGCCACTAAGAGAAAAAGCAGACTCTGAAGCTACCGTGCTAGCTTGGATCGTTAGTAAATCTCGGGTCATATAGGTCATAATAGGATACGTATTTACTTTACCTTTCCACCATTTTAAAATATCAAAATTTTCTAATTCGTCCATGGACATAAAATCACGAAATTGTGTTTTTTTTGTACAACCCTAATTCATTTAAACTACTAGATGTTGTGCGCGCTTTTTTCCTAGAGGCTAACTCTAACATTTTATTTTTAAAACTACTAGATGTTTTTTGTTGCGACACATCCACTCGGGGCCGCGATCCGTAAAAATTATCGTAATAATTATAACATTCAGTAAAAATAGTGTTAAAATTTAAAATACTCAGATTATCTAAATCTGAATCACTTAGATTTATGCCTATATTGTTATTTATTTCTTCAATAAACTTTTCTATGCCGAAAAGAGGATTCAAAGCGGCGGCGCATGAAAACATAACTGGGATTTCTCTATAATATTTTAAAAATTTCCTTTTCATTATTTCTATTAATTCGCTCCATCCGACGTGTTGTTTAAAATAATTTTATTTTTGTGAAATATTAACAATATTTTCAAAAACTAGCGGGCTAGTAGGATAATATACGCCCGATAAACTATTTATCGCCGTATAAAAAACTTCTAATAAATCCATGTAATGTTCTAAAATTGTCCAATCAGACTCGATTAATTCATGTTGACCTAACAAAGTATAAAATTCCATTAGTAGTGTTTTTTGGCGAATCGCTCGTTTTAACATTATATACGTAGAGTTCCATCTAATTGACATGTCAAATAAAGTTTTCAAAAATTTTTGACCTTGCCCGGTTACGAATTTTTTAAAATCTTGACTTCGTTGTTTAGAACTATAAATAAATTGTAACATTAAACGTATTTTATTAGTGTATGGTTCCATATACGACAAACTATCTTGTACTACTAAATTTAAAACGTGACACGCGCAACGAGTATGAAAAAAAGTGCCGTTTAACATAGGTTTCAAATCACGTTTTAACCACTCAATTGAGGTGGTATTATTTGTGGCGTTATCGAAAGAAATACTCATAATTTTATCTTTTATTTTAAATTCGCGCACACATTTTGAAATTATTTGATAAATCGCCTCACCGGTGTGCGTGACTTCGAAACTTTTAAAACAAATTATTTGCTTATTTAGATCCCAGGAAACGGGATCGACCCAGTGACACATTATAGACATATACGATAATCCTAATTTTATACTACTTGTCCAAACGTCGCTCGTTAAACTCACTCGACCCTCAAATTTTTCAAAAAAATTAATTAAAGTTTGTTTTATTTCTAAATAATATTTAAGTGCGTCGCGCCTAATTGAAGATCGACTTACTTGGTGATATTTGGGTTGTAGCTCTTGGTGGATGTACTCAGTTTCTTATTCATTGTCATAGTGGCTGAACGACAACCTACGTCTGATGATGTTCTTCACCTGTAGCTCCCGCTGCCGACCTTGATCGTACGTCCAGATTTGTCCGGATGCCGATAATTGTGCCTGGGTCGACTCGGGAGGAGCTTGATTGGCTGTGCAAGACTTAACGTGTCTTGCGAGTGTCGAGTTGCCAGCGATCAAAAGTAATTTCGAGCACTGTTTGCACCTCGCCTTTTGCTCCGCGCCGACTTGCACTAACTTGAAATATTCCAAACCGGCGCCGTACGCTTGTGCTCCACCACTTCATGAGCGACGGATGATGAAGAAGACGCCTGCATTGACGACATATTCGAGAGAATAGAGATTAGAGAGAGAGAGAGGGTGGGGGATGAGGGGGTAGAAGAGGGAAAGAAGGAGGGGGGGGGTTATAGTTTTTAAAAAAATATTTTAAAAAAATATTTTTTTTAATAAAATAATGGGCTGCAAATAGCAGCTAGGCTGCTATTTGCAGCCCATGTGGCATGCTGGCAGCCAACGGCTCTAAGAGCCAGCCCGGGCTTAGCCCGAGCTTTTCCAGTCCCGGGCTAAGCCCGATAATCGGGCTTTTCCCGGCCCGGCCTGGGCCAGGCATTTGCCCTACAATGGGGCCCGGAAGGGCCCCATGGCCCGGCCTGGGCCCGAGGCGGGCTTAGCCCGGGGCCGGGCCTGTCGGGCTTTTCACCGGGCCAGGCAGGTCTTGCCCGGTGGGCCCGGTGTTTTAGGACACCCCTACCTTAGAATGAATCCTCACTCCTACTTATCAGGCAACAAATGCCCTATAACTCAGAGAATTTTCAACTTCTCCTACCTCAGGCAATCCTAGCCCTACCTCAGTCAATCCTAGCCCTACCTCAGTCTTTATAACACAGGCTTACAACAACAAGTGATTAAATATCCTCCATTTAGATCTACAGACAGATCCTACAATCTGAATATAACAGAGAAATGAATCAGAAAATGTCACCCAGTATGAGATTTGAGTAATTGCTTCTTGATCTGTTCTTGATAATTGTGCTTCCTTTGATTCTGTCAAGGCAAATCTGATCAAACCCTTCTTAGCTTTTCAAAGCTTCTTGAAGTAGAAATTAGGGTTGATCTAGGTTGGAGAGATGTTGTAGATGATTTTTGATCAGACCTCTCTCCACCTTCTTAATTATAGCTAGAGCTTCCAAGTTGTGCTGCTTCTTCTTTATTCTCTTGGTTCTTTTGTTTTTCTCTCTGTTCTTCTTTTTTCTCTTCTGAAGACATCATTCCTTTAAATAGGCTCTGACAGGAGTAAATGGCTGATCCGGTTAATAACTGACAGTTCTGACAGCTGTCAGTACCTCAGTCTTGATATCTATACTTAGGAAATAAGTCTGCTGAAGTGTTGAGACTTGGATGTGAAATGTGTTGACACAAGTCCTAAGTGTCGACACAACTTCTGTTGTGGTGTCGACACACTTCTGAATATGTCGACAAAACTCTTCAACATGTCTCGACACAACTTCTGTGCAATGTGTCGACACAAGTCTTATATGTCGACAAAATTGTCTTCAGTCTCTTTACAGCTTGATTATAGTGTGTCGACAGTAATCCTGAGTGTCGACACAGTTGTCTTTAGTCTCGATATAGCTTGAATAGTGTGTGTCGACACAAGTCCTGAGTGTCGACGCAGTTATCTTCAGTCTAGATATAACATGTATAGAGTGTGTCGACACAAGTCTCGAGTGTCGACACAGTTGTCTTTAGTCTCGACAAAGTGTGTCGACACAGTTGTCCTTAGTGTCGACAAAGCTTTCCTTGTCTCGACAAAATTTGTTTAGTGTGTGTCGACACTAGTCCTGAGTGTCGACACTTTGTACTTAGCTTTAGTTTCCAACACATATAAACTTAACATCCATCAAATACAACACTGTGTATATCATTGAGCTGAGAAGACTTCTTCAAATCAAGTACATTGAGACCAATGTACTCAACAATCTCCCATTATTTGGAGAAGTCATAACCCCAAAACAATGATATACAACAAGATACTACAATAATAAAAATAAATATATTTAAACATATAGTGCAATTTAGTAAGTGAAATATCACAGATAAACACACAAACTTACTAAAAAATGCTTAGTAGAACGTAAGACAAACAATTGCAATCCAATTTAATCAACACATGAAATGAATAATAAGCCATGATTTTCATTAATTATTTATCATAGAATTTATGTTGGGAACATTGGTTCAAATGTACCTGATTTGAAGAAGCCTCACCCAACTCAATGATATACATCAAAATGTATTTGATGTGTTTTGAGTTTACTTGTGCAGGTTAAGTATTTGCAGGAAAGATGTAAAAGTTTCTAAGTCCATGTGTCGACACCTAGAGGGAAAGTGTCGACACTTAAGAAGACTTGTGTCGACACCCAGGCAAGCAGTGTCGACACTTGGAATCATTGTGTCGACACTAGGGATGCAGAGTCGACACCAGACAGAAAGTGTCGACACAAGGAGCTGTGTCGACACTCAATGAAGAGAAGACCAGTGAAGCAGTGTCGACACTTAGCAGTTGTGTCCACACCCAGTGAGACTGTGTCTACATCAGAAAGTGTCGACACTTGGAGGCTGTGTCGACACTCAGCAAAAGTCAGCAGAGACTAAGTATAAGTGTCGACACAAGAAAGAATTTGTCGACACTTAGTAGAAGAGTCAACACTTGAAGAAAGTGTCGACACAAGAAAGAATGTGTCGACACTTAGCTGAAGACTCAACACTTGAAGAAAGTGTCGACACAAGGAGCTGTGTCGACACTTAGCAAAGTTTAGGAATATTCTAAGTACAAGTGTCGACACAAAGGAGATGTGTCGACACTCAGCAAAAGTCTCAACAGAAGAAGAATGTGTCGACACAAGGAGCTGTGTCGACACTCAGCAAGTATCAACACTGAAAACATGTGTCGACACCAAGAAGCATTGTCGACACTGACAGATTCAACACATGAACATGTGTCGACACAAAGGAGATGTGTCGACACTAACAAGAAGTCAACAAAGTGCTGAAAAACAAAGTGTTGTGTCGACACTTAATATCAGTGTCGACACATAAAGAAGAAGCAGTGTCGAGATATAAAATCTACAACACAAGTAGTTGTGTCGACACCTTGTAGGCTAGTGTCGACACTTAGACAACTTGTGTCGACACTTGGTCTATAAGTGTCGACACTTAAAGACAGACAGTCTCAACACTTTCAGACAGTTACAGAATTTTCAAGAACTGACTGGATAACTTGACAGCTGCCATTCCAGCCGGTCTTCTGCACCAGTCAGAGTTGTCAGAAATCAGTTATGAACCGAACCAGCCGGTTACCATGAAGAAGGCCTATAAATAGGCTTATACTGTCTACAGAAAGAGATTGATTAGAAGATCAACACATCAAGTAATACAAAGAAGATCTAGCTATCAAGTGAAGATCTAAGTAGTTGGAGAGAGAGAGCTCCATCCAAGAAGCCAGCCGTTGGAACTAGGCTGAGAAGAAGGGTTCAGATTTGTTCTGAATCTTAAGAAGCAGAGATCAAGGATCAACTGCAGAAGAGGTCAATCTTATTGTGTTCTACATTCAAGAAGCTTTGAAGAAAGCCAAGTCAGATTGATTTCAGCTGAGTTCTTCCAAGAACTCATCAAGAAACTCACAACTCTTCTCTCTTTTCTCTGAGTTGTTGAGTAAACATTTTGTATTCAAATTATCTTGTAGGATCCTTAGGGATCTGAGTTTTTTAATCCTGTAATTATAAAGGCTGAGTGTAGGGCCTGTGTGCCTGAGTGTAGGAGAGTTGTATCTCTGAGTGTAGGCATGTTGTGGCTGAGTGTAGGCCTTGGTGGCTGAGTGTAGGCCTTGGTGGCTGAGTGTAGGCTTTGTGAAGAGGCTGAGTTGTAGGGCCTTGGGCCTGAGTTGTAGGAACCTATTTTGGGGTTCTGAGCTAGTGGAGGAGTTTGGCCGAATCTAGTACACTGCTAGATAGGCGAAGGGGGAAAGTGGATGTACCCAACCTTGGGGAACCACTATAAAACTGTGTGTCTACTATGTGCTTGTGGAATTCTTTGATTGCTGCTTGTGTGCTGTGATAAAGTAGATTTAATTCAGTGTTATAAGTTGAATTCTGCCTAATAAGTCAAAAAGATTTAAGTCACCTATTCACCCCCCCCCCCCTCTAGGTGATTAGGTACAATATCTTTCAAGTGGTATCAAAGCGAGGTTACTCAAAAAGGGACATAACTGTCTGAGTAGATCCTGTTGGCAGATTCAATCTAAGTCAATTACAGAATCAAGAAAATCAAGAACCATGGGTTCCACTGAGAATCACAAGGAATTTGGATCCATGAAGTTACCCATATGTAGGAAAGAGATCTTTGGTATCTGGAAGGAAAGGGTGAGACTGTTTATGGAAGCCTCAGACCCTAGGATTTATATCACAGTGAAAGAAGGGTCATATGTGCCCATGAAGGTTTCAGTCTAAGATGCCAATCAGAGAACACCTAAGGATTTCTCTGAAATGACAAAGGATGAGATAGTTCTAGCCACTATGGATAAGAGGGCTCAAAACATCATTGTGAGTGCCATAGATGATGCAACTTTTCAGAATTTGATACACTGTAAGACAGCTAAAGAGATGTGGGATACTCTTATTGTGTACATGGAGGGTTCTGAAGAAGTGAGGCAAGACAGAAAATCTTTGCTCAACCAAGAATATGAAAGTTTTATACAACGTAGATCTGATAGCATAACTGAATGTTATAAGAAGTTCTACAGGATTGTGAATGAGCTCATGTCCTATGGCAGAGAGTTCAATAATTATGAACTCAATGATAAGTTTCTAAGGTCCCTTACAAAAGATTGGGACACCAAGATCTGTTCCATTAGGGAAATGGCAAAGTTGGCAGAAATTCCTCCACCAACACTATTTGGAAAACTGCTATCCTATGAGATGCAGTTGATGGTGAGGAAAGAAGAAGAGAAATCAACAAGAAGTGAACATAAAGAAAGGACAGTGGCCTTTAAAACAGAAGCTCCCAGAAAGTACAGAAGTAAGTCACCAACTCCACCACCAAAAGTAGCTGAAACAGAATCAGATGAGTCAGCAAGTAGAAAGCCTGAAAGCAGTGAAAGTGATGAGGACTTTGCTTCCTTCACAAGACACTTTCAGAAGTTCTTAAAGAAAAAACAGTGGAGGACAAGGCCATCTACTTCACAGGGTAAAGAAGACTATTATCAGAATAAAAAGTCTTCAAAGAAAGACAGGAAAAAGACTAAGTCTGGCAAAGCAACTCTATCAAAAATCGTATGCTATTGCTGTAATAGACAAGGACATGTTGTTGCAGACTGTCCAGAGAAAAGGAAGGAGTCTAATGACAAGAAAAAGACTCAATACAAGGGCAAGAAGGAAAAGTCTTTTGTTGCCAAAAAGGATAAGAGCCTGTCAGATATTTCTTCATCAGAAACTGAGTCAGATGCTGAGGCATACATAGGACTATTTGCTGAGGATGAAGAAGAAGATTTCATTCAGATTATGAACTCTATATATGAACAAGAAGACAGTCAGTGCCAAGGACTGATGGCATTGACAGAAAGTGACAAAATCCTGGAGCAGCCAGGACCTAGTAAGGTACAACATTGTTCTTTAAGTTCAATTTCTTGTGCTAGTACAGAATCAGATTCATCATCATCAAGTGATGAGAGTGCATCTGAGTCTGAAGAGGATATTCATCAGTTGATAGATGAATATAAAGTTCTGTTGCAAGCTTATAAGAAGAGCAAGTCCCTAGCCAAAAGTCAGGCAAAGGAAATTGCTAATCTCAAAGCTGCTGCAATTAATTTTGAGAAGTTGTTTGATCAAAAGCTTAATGAGATAGCCAGACTGAAGCACATAACTGTGATTCAGATGGGGACTATATCATTTAAGAATGATCAAATCAAGAGTCTGGAGATTAGTCTTCAGAAGGAGAGAGATCTTGTTGCTAGGTTTTCTAAACCTAAGTCAGTTCTACCCTTAATTGATGAATTTGTTCATCACAAAGGTAAAGCTGGACTGGGATTTACTAAACCTGCAAGGACTGTTCAGTCTAAGTCCAAGTCCAAGGGCAAAGCCCCAACTCTCAACAAGTTAGCTGTAGATAAAACAGCCAAGACTGTACCTAAGCAAAGGTATAATAAGTTTGAGTGTTGGTGCTGTGGCAAGGTAGGCCACTTTGCAATGGACTGTTGGCACAATGCTAGTGCCAAAGTGAGTAGCAAACTGCCTGTTGGAAAACCTGCAGGTAGCTTTGTTAGGAAGCAAACTAACCAGTACCAAGGACCCAAGAATTCTTTGGGTTCTAAGGCTCACTAATCTGTTTTGCAGGTGAGTCCAAGTGGCCATGCCCCAATATGGTACTTGGACAGTGGATGTTCCAGACATATGACTCGAACAAGGGGTTTACTAAAGGACTACACACCTATAAAGGATGGTCCAAAAGTCACCTTTGGTGGTTCTGAAAAAGGGATCATCAAGGGTTTTGGTAACATTTCTAACTCCTATATTACAATTACTCAAGTGGCCTATGTTAAAGGTTTGAAACATAACCTTATTAGTATAAGTCAATTGACTGATGTAGGATATGACATCTCATTTGTCTAAAATGGTTGTCATATCAGGAGGTCAAATGATCAAGAGATCATTTTGACTGGTTATAGAAAAAGGAATGTCTATTGCTTAGACATTATGATTGAGAACAATGGTTCTCCAGTATGTCTTGTAGCTGATGAGACAGTCTCTCATTGTGTCAAATGGCACAAGAGGCTAGCCCATCTAAACTACAAGACAATTGGCAAACTCTTTAGTAAAGAGCTTGTGAGGAATGGTCCTCAAGTTAAGTGTATTAAAGATGGTATTTGCTCAGCTTGTCAAATAGGCAAGCAGACTAGATCCACCTTTAGAAGCATTGAAAACAAAGATGCTGTGAGGTGTTTATACCTCTTGCATATGGATCTCTTTGGTCCAATGCCAGTTCACAGCCTAGGTAGGAAGGTCTATACCTTTGTAGTTGTAGATGACTACTCAAGGTTTTCCTGGGTGTTCTTCCTTAGACGGAAATCTGAAACACGTACTGTCTTCTATAGCTTTGTCAAACAAATTCAGAATGAATTAGCTAGTACAGTGGTCAAAATAAGAAGTGACCATGGTACTGAATTTCAGTCTGATAGTATGGCAAAACTATGTGAAGAATTTGGGATATTTCAAGAGTTTTCTTCACCAAGAACACCTCAGCAAAATGGCATTGCTGAGAGGAAGAATAGAACCTTGATTGAGGCTGGTAGGACCCTGTTAAGTGATACATCACTACCAGAATATTTCTGGGCTGAAGCAGTTAATACTGCATGCCATGTTATTAATAGGGCTACCATAACTAAAGGCCACAACAAGACCCCCTATGAGCTTGTGAAAGGCAGGAAACCAAACCTATCCTACTTCAGGATCTTTGGTTGTAAGTGCTTTATACTTAATAATGGAAAGTCTTACTTGACTAAGTTTGCTGCCAAGTCCCAAGAGGGAATTTTTGTTGGGTACAGCAATAATAGTAAGGCTTATAGAGTCTACAACTTGTCTACTCAAGTTGTAAAGGAGTCTGTACATGTAGTATTTGATGAAACTAGACTTATTAACAATGAGTTGTCTAGTAGTATATGCAACCCCACAGGTATAACTAAGAAGATGGACAAGCTCACTATTGAAGAAAAACCTACTGCAAGCCAGCAAGTAGCAGATAGTGGCTGTTGTCCAGGGGGAGTACTATATGTACCTGATGCAGAAGAAGTACAAGGAGTACAGCAAGATGAAGAAGTTGAAGAAGTTCAACCTGAAGCCAGGATGCCTCCAGCCAATAGGCATCTAAGAGATCATCCAGCAGAACAAATCATTGGTGATCCAAGACAAGGGGTACAAATAAGGAGCAGAAATCTGAATGCAGCAATCTACTCCAGTTTTCTATCCCAAGTTGAACCAAAGAAGTTTGAAGAAGCCATCCTAGACCCTCATTGGATTGAGGCAATGCAAGAAGAGCTGAATCAGTTCAAAAGGTGCAAGGTCTGGGAGCTTGTTCCTTAACCAAAGGACCACAACATAAATGGAACCAAGTGGATCTTTAGGAACAAAATGGATGAACATGGAGTCATCATTAAGAACAAAGCAAGATTGGTTGCTAAAGGATATAGGCAGGAAGAAGGTATTGATTTTGATCAAACCTTTGCTCCAATAGCCAGACTGGAAGCCATAAGGATGTTCCTGGCCTATGCAACTTTTCAAGGATTTAAAGTTTACCAAATGGATGTCAAGTCAGCATTTTTGAATGGTAATCTAAAAGAGGAAGTCTATGTGGAACAACCATCAGGTTTTGTTGATTCAACTCAACCTAATCATGTATATAGACTTAGGAAAGCATTGTATGGGTTAAAGCAAGCCCCTAGGGCTTGGTATGAAACCCTGTCTAGTTTCCTCATTGAGAATAAGTTCATTAGGGGGAAAATAGGCAAGACTCTATTCCTTAGGGAATCCAGATGCAAAGTAATACTAGTCCAAATATATGTAGATGACATTATATTTGGGTCTACTGAAAGTAGCCTTTGCAAAAAGTATGCAAAACTAATGCAAGGTCAATTTGAGATGAGTAGTATGGGAGAGCTTAAGTTCTTCTTGGGTCTCCAAGTAAGACAGACTGAGAATAGTTTATCCATATGCCAGTCTAAGTTCACCCTAGAACTTATAAGGAAGTATGGTATGGATTCATCCAGTACCATGAAGACTCCTATGGGGTCAAGTATGTCTCTTAGCAAGGATGATGCAGGGAAACCTGTAGATGAGTCTTTGTATAGAGGGAGAGTTGGCTCCCTATTATATTTGACTACAAGTAGACCAGATATCATGTATGCTACATGTGTCTGTGCAAGGTATCAAGCATGCCCTAAAAGTCTCATTTGACAGCAGTCAAAAGAATACTGAGATATCTAAAGGGCACCCCTTATCTTGGCCTCTGGTACCCTAGGAATGGGGATTTTGAACTAACAGGTTATTCAGATGCAGACTTTGCAGGATGCAAAGAAGACAGAAAAAGCACAACTGGAACCTGTCAATTCCTAGGTGGAAGACTGATTTCATGGAGTAGCAAGAAGCAAACAAGTGTGGCTATCTCCACTGCAGAGTCAAAATATGTGGCTGCAGGAAGTTGTTGTGCTCAACTTCTATGGATATAACATCAGCTTGAGGATTATGGAATTCAGGTAAGTAGAACTCCACTCTTTTGTGATTCTACAAGTGCTATATCAATTGCACATAATCCTGTTTCCCATAGTAGAACTAAACATATTGAAATAAAATATCATTTTCTTAGGGAGCATGTAGAGAAAGAAGATATTTTACTAGAATATGTTAAAACAGATAATCAACTAGCTGATATGTATACTAAGCCCCTAGAAGAAACTAAGTTCAATAGGTTTAAAATTGAAGTAGGTGTGATAAACTTAGAATAAGTTTATAGAAATGGCTAAGTAAAAAGGTGTCGACACATAGAGATATCTGTGTCGACACAGAAAATTGGTGTCGACACTTCAGTGAAAAGGTGTCGACACATCTAAGAAGTTGGTGTCGACACTTCAGAAAATTAGTGTCGACACATGACAAGTAGGTGTCGACACATCCAAGGTGGTGTCGACACTTAGTATTTACTCAGAATTATCTAGGTAGAGTCTCGACTAAATGTCGAGTTAAGTGGTGTCGACACATAAACAAGTGTCGACACATATAATCTGTTGACTAAACTTGTGTCGACACATCGGTGTCGAGACATTATAAGTCAGTGTCGACACTTATCGACAGTGTCGACACAATTTAAGTTAGTTAACCCGCCTTTTCATCTTCAAACCTAGAAAGGTATAAATAGGATTTTGCCTTTGTCTGTCGACATGCTTTCAAAAGTTTCGAGACCAAACTTGTGTGTCGACACCTCTCTTCTCTCCAGTCAAATTCTTCAAACCCTAATGGCTCCAAAGCTTGAGGAGAACGTCAATGAAGGATACGAATTGGTGTGGCATGCGTTTGACGATGCAGACCCAAAAATCAACAACGTGATAACCCTAGTTGCAGACTCCGGGTTAGAATTTCTTGTTTCAGAGCCCACTAAGATCTGGAAGAATGAAGTTCTAGAGTTTCTAAATGGAGCTAAGGTAGACGAATCTGGACTCAAGATCAAGTCCAGGGTCCATGGAGAAAAAGTAAAGGTCTCTCCAAAAAGTTTGAGAAAGGTTCTACACTTGCCTAGAACCAAGGAAGAAGAAGAAGTAACTGCTTCTAAGACCAGAGAAGGATTGACATGGTGTGGTCTGGATTCGAAGATGAAAATTGGATCTGTCTTCAATAGAAAGGGGATGAACAGCCAAGGGAAATTTCTGTCTGAAATTATTGGCAAAGTGATATTAAGTAAGCCTGGAGGGCATGATAGGGTATCTGCCCATATGTTCAATCTCATGACCAGGATAATTTTCAGCCTAAAACCTGATTGGTCTGTAGTGGTCTTTGAAAAGATCAAGGAAAGTATGAAGAAACCCAACTTGGGTAGAATAATAAGTTTATACCTTGCTGGTAGTATACCAGAGGTTATGAGTCAAGCTGCTGGAAGTAAAATCAATCATATGAGAAAAATAGACATGAGGATATTCTCTAGGTGGGATAGGGTGTTGTCTAAGGAGATGCCAACCCCTGAGAAAATAACTTCTGAGAAGGAAACTCCACTGAAGAAGAAGAAGAAGATAGCCCCAGTGGCTCAAGAGTCAACTAGCAGCTCTGGTAGTGAAGAGCAAGTTGTCTTCACACCTGATGAGAATGAAGAAGGAAATGCTGAGAAGTCTCCAGCTCACCAAGATGCTGCAAAGGGACAGGGGGAGCTACCACCAGCTAGCCCCTTACACCAGGATTCAGTCCAGGGGGAGCCTCTGGTTGTGGAAGAACCAACTACACTTGAGAGTGAACATGCAACAAACATCATCCTTGAGGTAATCACTGAGCTTAATGCTTTAGATTTCCTTATAGAGGATAATGTTTTGTCTGATTCCTTCATTAATGTTAATCAGCAAGTTCCAGATGTTGTCATGGAAGACACATCTGTTACAGTTCAAGTTGTATCTGATCCTGTGGTAGATGAGCCAAGAATTTCTCCAGCTCATTCTCCACAAGAATATACCATGGAAGATCTTTTCCTAAATCTGGATCAAACAGATTTTGACAAGGATTGTGCTGCTGCTGAGGGGGAGAATGCTCCAGTTGAGGGGGAGCAAGTAGTAATTCTGGAAGAACCTGCAAGGCAAGAGCCTGAGAGGCCCCAAGCTGTTGAAGAGCTACATAAAGAGAGGGTAGAAATTGCAAGCACATCAGCTTCTGAAGATAAGGAAGCTGCAAGGGCTAAGAAAAAGAAGTTTCAAGTATTCAAAAGAAGGAGCTAGAGTTATAAGAGGGCATTGCAAACCATAGCTCCACAGCCTACAGTACAACCAACACCATCCATAGATTACAGTGCTCTTATGGTTGCTATGCAGATAAAGCTTGATGAGCACAGGCAAGCCATTGAGAAATATGTGGATGAAGTGCAAAAATCATTACAGTTTGATTTGGCCCAGGATATAAAGTCTAAGATTTGAAATGAATCTTAATAAGAAGGAGATGACTGACTGCTTCCACAAGGGAGGGAATGCAGTGGTGTACTTGGCTACACATCAGGAGAAGATAAAAGTTCAAGTGGATGAACTTGAAGTCAAGCAAGGCTATGTACTTGAAAATCAAATTAGGATGAATGATAACTTGACTGCTTCTCACAATGCCATAGTAACAGAGATGAAGAATCTAGCTGCAGGGCAGACTCCAGCTAATGCTACAGCTAAAGCAAACTTTGACAAAGCCTTCCAAGAGGAAATTACTGCTGTTAAGACTGCCATACAAGACTCTCAGAAGATCATCACTGACAAACTCCAAAGGTTGAAACCTTATTTTAAAGATGGAGTCAACTATTTGGATGCCCAAATCAGATTTCAAAAGGATGATTTGAGGGATCACATGGTTAGAGAAGTCATAAAGGGGGAGAGAGTGTTAGTCAAAGCCAGCTCTGATCATGCTAAATGGATTTCTAATTCTATCAGAGCTACTCTTGGATATCCTCCTCTTTGTGATGATGATAATGTTGCAGAATCTGGGATTAATCCTGCATATCTTGGAGGTGAGCAACCAGAAGTAGCTCAAGTGATCTATCCTCCACCAGATTTTGATATGGTTCAAGCTGACATACAGTCCATGTATAGTCCACCTGATGGAAATCAGAAGGTTATTCTTGACAAAGTGGTTCAGCCAGTATCTGAGGCTTTACAGGAAGCTATCTTGAAAGAGCAAGCTGAACAAGAAGCCAGACTGTCTAAGAAGAGGTTCAGGGAACAAGCTGAACAAAGACCAGACTTTGAGCAGTGGAGCCCCACTTCAAGAAACATTATCTTAACTGCATGGAAAGCTGCAAAAGATAATATACAAGACAGAAACAAGTGATTTTCTGAAACAGAATGGAGGAAGCATGAGACAACGCAAGAAGTCATAGTCCAATATAGAAGAAAGGCCAAGATGGGCAAGCTACCTCCTACTGCCCAGGAGCCTAGCAAGTACTTTCCCAAGCCTTATCATTATTTTGAGAGGCAAAAGATCAAAGCTGAAGAGCTAAAGAAGAAGGAGCTTAAAGGGAAAAAGCCTGCTGCTGCTGAAGATACTGAAGCCTCAGTACAAGCCAAAGTACAATCTGGGAAGGGCATAGTAATTAAGGAGGCTGAACAGAAATAGAATTAGAATTTTCTTAAATTTACTATGTAATCTTTTGATGTAAAACATTCTGTAAACTTTAGAATTATGAATATGACAAAGTGTTAGAACAATGTGCTGTGTGATAAATTTGCTGTGTGATGAATTTATTTCATAATTGTTCTGAGATTATGTCTATGTATACATGTTTGATTGATACATGTTTATGTTTGCCCTGTGATATATTCCTGCTATACATCATGTGATGATTTTATTCTGTATGGTGTATATCATTGACTAAGGGTTATGACTTCTCCAAATAGGGGGAGATTGTTGGGAACATTGGTTCAAATGTACCTGATTTGAAGAAGCCTCACCCAACTCAATGATATACATCAAAATGTATTTGATGTGTTTTGAGTTTACTTGTGCAGGTTAAGTATTTGCAGAAAAGATGTAAAAGTTTCTAAGTCCATGTGTCGACACCCAGAGGGAAAGTGTCGACACTTAAGAAGACTTTTGTCGACACCCAGGCAAGCAGTGTCGACACTTGGAATCATTGTGTCGACACCAGGGATGCAGAGTCGACACCAGACAGAAAGTGTCGACACAAGGAGCTGTGTCGACACTCAATGAAGAGAAGACCAGTGAAGCAGTGTCGACACTTAGCAGTTGTGTCGACACCTAGTGAGACTGTGTCTACATCAGAAAGTGTCGACACTTGGAGGCTGTGTCGACACTCAGCAAAAGTCAGCAGAGTCTAAGTATAAGTGTCGACACAAGAAAGAATGTGTCGACACTCAGCAGAAAAGTCAACACTTGAAGAAAGTGTCGACACAAGAAAGAATGTGTCGACACTTAGCTGAAGACTCAACACTTGAAGAAAGTGTCGACACAAGGAGCTGTGTCGACACTTAGCAAAGTTCATGAATATTCTAAGTACAAGTGTCGACACAAAGGAGATGTGTCGACACTCAGCAAAAGTCTCAACAGAAGAAGAATGTGTCGACACAAGGAGCTGTGTCGACACTCAGCAAGTATCAACACTGAAGACATGTATCGACACCAAGAAGCAGTGTCGACACTGACAGATTCAACACATGAACATATGTCGACACAAAGGAGATGTGTCGACACTTACAAGAAGTCAACAAAGTGCTGAAGAACAAAGTGTTGTGTCGACACTTAATATCAGTGTCGACACATAAAGAAGAAGCAGTGTCGAGATATAAAATCTACAACACAAGGAGTTGTGTCGACACCTTGTAGGCTAGTGTCGACACTTAGACAACTTGTGTCGACACTTGGTCTATAAGTGTCGACACTTAAAGACAGACAGTCTCGACACTTTCAGACAGTTACAGAATTTTCAAGAACTGACTGGATGACTTGACAGCTGCCATTCCAGCCGGTCTTCTGCACCTGTCAGAGTTGTCAGAAATCAGTTATGAACCGGACCAGCCGGTTACCATGAAGAAGGCCTATAAATAGGCTTATACTGTCTACAGAAAGAGATTGATTAGAAGATCAACACATCAAGTAATACAAAGAAGATCTAGCTATCAAGTGAAGATCTAAGTAGTTGGAGAGAGAGAGCTCCATCCAAGAAGCCAGTCGTTGGAACCAGGCTGAGAAGAAGGGTTCAGATTTGTTCTGAATCTTAAGAAGCAGAGATCAAGGATCAACTGCAAAAGAGGTCAATCTTATTATGTTCTACATTCAAGAAGCTTTGAAGAATGCCAAGTCAGATTGATTTCAGCTGAGTTCTTCCAAGAACTCGTCAAGAAACTCACAACTCTTCTCTCTTTTCTCTGAGTTGTTGAGTAAACATTTTGTATTCAAATTATCTTGTAGGATCCTTAGGGATCTGAGTTTTGTAAGCCTGTAATTATAAAGGCTGAGTGTAGGGCCTGTGTGCCTGAGTGTAGGAGAGTTGTATCTCTGAGTGTAGGCCTGTTGTGGCTGAGTGTAGGCCTTGATGGCTGAGTGTAGGCCTTGGTGGCTGAGTGTAGGCTTTGTGAAGAAGCTGAGTTATAGGGCCTTGGGCCTGAGTTGTAGGAACCTGTTTTGGGGTTCTGAGCTAGTGGAGGAGTTTGGCCGAATCTAGTACACTGCTAGATAGGCGAAGGGGGAAAGTGGATGTACCCAACCTTGGGGAACCACTATAAAACTGTGTGTCTACTGTGTGCTTGTGGAATTCTGTGATTGCTGCTTGTGTGCTGTGATAAAGTAGATTTAATTCAGTGCTATAAGTTGAATTCTGCCTAATAAGTCAAAAAGATTTAAGTCACTTATTCACCCCCCCCTCTAGGTGATTAGGTACAATATCTTTCAATTTACTAATACAAGTTTTTTAATAGTTATAGATAAAAATGTCCATCAGAAATATAAAGCAAAGAAAATCCTAAGGCAGCTCGGGTTCCCTAATCACTATGTCGTTTTCTGATTGTATCTTGGCTTTCATTTCAGGCTCCTTGTCCACATCAACTTCCTTACCTTTGGCTTCCTTAGTTTTAGCTTTAGCTATTGCTTATTCCTTCATCCTTTGCCTCTCAAAATAGTAATATGGCTTTGGGAAATACTTGCTGGGCTCTATGAAATTAGCAGGAAGCTTTCCTATCTTCAAATCTTGCCTGAATTTCTGAATCACATCTTGCTATTTCAGGTGTTTAGCTCATTCCTGTTCAGAATACCATTTCCCTCTATCAGTAATATTAGCATTCACATCTTTCCATGCAGTAAGAATAATTGATCCAGAGGTTGGACTTCATTACTCAAAATCAGGTTTAGTCTCAGCCTATTCTCTAAACCTTTTCTTTGATAACTGAGCCTTAGTCTCTGGAACAGTAGCAGGCCTGTCCACTTTCTCAATTATTACATTCTAATTTATGTCATGAGGAGGACTATACATGTTGTGAACAGTTGCTTGAGCAGACTCAAAATTGGCTGGGGCTGCAGGAGTAAATAATTCAGCAGAAGGTGCATGAAGTAGAGGTGGTTATTGATAACCAGATTCAGCTGTTTGATCACCCTCATACCATAGGGGAGGAAAGCCTAAAGTATCTCTGATATTGTTTGCAATCTAGGTAGCTTGTTCAACACTTGCCTGAATCATGACTCTCTCCCCCTTTATGACTTCTCCCTCAATATGATCCCTTAGATCATTCTTTTGAAATCTGACATGTCCATCAACATAATTGATACTTGTAGTCACTATATTCTTAACCCTCGGTAAGTTGTGGTCCAAAGTTTTGTAAGAATCTTTGATATCTTTAAGGATGGATTCAGAATGACTTTGCAGTTTAATATTGATGTCTATGCCAGTAGAATTAATTTTGGTTTCCAAAGCAGTAGCTTTAGTCTTAATTTCTCCCAAGGTAGTGTCATGCATCACTAGCAGATTTTCATTCAGTATGTTCTGATTTTCAAGGATATAGCCTTGCTTGAGTGCCACATCATCATTTATTTGCTTGGCATCCTGTTGTTGCTTTGCCAGATAAACTACTGCATGAGCCCCCTTTTCGAAGAATGAAGTCATTTCAGTTTTCAAAATATTTACTTCAAATCTTATTGACTTGATCTCCTGGGCAAGCTGAAATTGCAACTCCTTGTTGCTTTCATCCACATACTTCTCTAAATCTTGTCTTTGCTTATCAAGCATAATCTGTAGTTGCACAAGCATAGAGCTGTGATCTATTGTGGAAGTAGAAGGTGATCCAGACTGAAGATATTGTTTGTAGCTCTTGCTCTTTTTCTTCATTACAGAAAGTTTTCTTTTCTTCTGTAGAGAAGCATCTGCATCCTCAGAGTCATAAGAACTAACCTCTTCAACCTGAGGTGTCTCTTTAATTTTCTTAGAAATAGGGGCCAACTCCCCCTCAATTCCTGCATCTTCTTGATGAATAGGAATATTATTCACTGTAGTATCTGCATGCTGAACTTCAGCATTAGGTATGCCAATCTGAGAATCTACAATTCTCTCCTCCTGAATATTTGTATCTTTTGTCATTGGAACTTCTTCTTTATTTCCTTATAGAGTTGCTTCTTCCATCACTTGATCAGAGAGTTCATGTGCAGGAGCATGTGTCTTTTTTAGGTCTTGAACTACATCCATGATGATTATTGTGGTTGTATCCATTGAAAATTCAGGGAGATTCTCCCCCTTATCTAATTCTCTTTCTGGGATGATCTCCCCTGCACTTGTGTACTGATCTCAGGGAATTGCCTAGGAGACCCACCTTGTACATCCTCTGGATTTTCATCTGAACTGAAGTTCACCTCTTCTTCAGATTCACTAGAGGATACTACTTCCTCTACCACTCTTTTCTTATCTTGTATTTCCTTTTTCTGCTTAGGTGTAGGAGTTTCCTTAATCAAGACTCTGTCCCACCTAGACAGAATTTTTAGGTCCATTCTCCTCATATGATTAATCTTAGTATCATGTTTCTTGATTGATGCAATCTGGAATAACCTTTACCAGATACAAACTAATGATTCTGCCCATATTGGGCTTCTGAATTCCTTCTACAATCTTATCAAACAACACTCTAATCCAGTCAGTATTGATTTTGAAGATAATTCTAGTCATCAGATTAAACATAACATTGGAAATTCTATCATGTGCTCCAGTCTTGCAGAGGAGCACCTTTCCTACAATTTCTGACAGGAATTTATCTTGGAAATTCATTCCCTTTCTGTTGAAAGAATGTCCAATACTAGTGGTTGGAGGTGGTCCACACCAAACTAGTGCCTCAGTTATCTGGGTTGAATCCAGGTCATTATCTTGTGAAATTCTTGGGATCTTAAAGACTTTTGCCAATCTTTTGGTATTTACCTTTATCCTTACTCCATTGACACTTGATTTTATCTTGTCAGAGTTAGAGTTTAAGGAGGCATTAGAGAAAAATTCAGATATCTCTCTCTTGCAGATCCTTGTTGGTTCTGAAAGACGATACTCCAACCTTGCCACATTCACAAGGTCAATTACTTTCTTGATATCTTAAGATGCGATGTCGAATGCATCCCACACCAGCTCATATCCCTCGTTAATGTGATCATCAATCTTTGGTGCCATTCTTGTTGAAAGATCTTGAGTTTGAAGGGTGTCGACTATGGATTTATAGGTCTCGACACACAATAATTAGTCTCTCAAGATTACTGACGAGTAAAGTCGACAAAACCTAACATCTACTATTTATAGTATCAGTCTTTTGAAGGCGAAAAGACGCGCTGCATTTAGTGATTTTCTCAATATTGGGAAATTTCTGGAGTAGACAAAGAAACCCTAGGCTGTCGAGATGTGTCGACATGTGTCGACACAAGGTTTATGTTTCTCGACACAGACCTAAAGGTCTCGATACACACTTATAATGTCTAGACACACATCTTCTTATCAGTGTCGACACACATCCGCTAATCAGTGTCGACACACCTTTCCTATAAGTGTCGACACATGCTGTGGTGTCTCAACATACCTGTACTATTAATGTCAACACACACCTTTGTGTCTCGACACAATTCTGTGACTTAGACAAATCTTGTGTTCTGACTTATATGTCCTGACTAATTAAAGTCAAAAATTAAAAATATTTGCATTCCTAATTAGCCACCCTTTTAAGTGTAATTATTTATTCTATATTCAACATGGCTAGTTCAAACTTAAAATAATTGAACTTACTTTCATCTAGGGGTTTTGTAAAGATATCAGCAACTTGTCTTTCTGTTGGAATGTGGTGTAAGCTAATATTTTCTTTTTCTACATTCACTTTGAAAAAGTGATATCTAATTTCTATATGTCTAGTTCTACTATAAGAAATAGAATTATTGGCAATAGAAATTGCACTAGTAGAATCACAGAACATAATAGATTTACTTAGCTGAATACTGTAGTCCAGTAGTTGATGTTGAATCCACAACAGCTGTACACAGAACTTCAGGCAGATATGTACTTAGATTCTGCTGTAGAGATAGCAACACTTGTTTGCTTCTTAATACTCCAATTGATTAGTCTTTTCTCTGGAAACTGGCAAGTTCCAGAAGTGCTTTTTCTGTCTTCTTTATACCCTACAAAATCTGCATCTGTGTACACAGTAAGTTCAAAATCTCTATCCCTAGGATACCAAATCCCAAGATTGGGTGTGCCCTTAAGATATCTCAGTATTATCTTAACAACAATATAAAGAGACTCTTTGGGGCATGCTTGGTACCTAGCACATACATATGTTGAGAATATAATATCTGGCCTACTAGCAGTTAAATACATGAGTGCTCCAATCATGCCACTATACAAGGTTTCATCAACTAGTTTTCTAGATTCATCCTTGTGTAGTGACACTGTAAAACCCATTGGAGTTCTTATGGTAGAAGAATTCTCCATACCATATCTCTTAATCAACTCCTTAGTAAACTTAGATTGAGAGATGGATATTCCATCCTCATATTGTCTAACTTGGAATCCCAAGAAGAACTTTAGCTCACTCATGCTGCTCATCTCAAACTACCTTACATAAGCCTTGTAAATTTGCTACATAGCATCTCATTGGTAGACCCAAAAATTATGTCATCTACATAAATCTGGACTAATATGCTTGAACCTTTGATGTTCCTAAGAAATAGATTCTTATCTATCTTTCCTCTAGAGAACTTGTTCTCTATAAGAAAGGTAGAGAGGGTTTCATACCAGGCTCTAGGTGCCTGTTTTAACCCATACAAAGTTTTGTGTAACCTGAAAACATAGTTTTTGTGTTTAGGGTCAACAAAACCTGGTGGCTGCTCTACATAGACTTCTTCCTTCAGTGTACCATTTAGGAATGCTGACTTTACATCCATTTGATAGACTTTGTATCCTTTGAATGCTGCATGGGCTAAAAACAATCTAATGGCTTCTAGCCTCGCTACAGGTGCAAATGTTTGGTCATAATCTAATCTTTCCTCTTGTCTATATCCTTTAATCACTAATCTAGCTTTGTTCTTGACTATAACCTCATACTCATCTAATTTATTTCTATAGATCCACTTAGTGCCTATGATATTGTGATTACTAGGTTTAGGAACAAGACACCAGACTTTGCATCTCTCAAATTTATTTAACTCTTCTTACATAGCCAAAATCCAGTTGGGATCTGAATTGGCATCTTCAAACCTTTTAGGTTCTACTTGTGAGAGAAAACTGGAGTATAGAACTTCATTATGATGTCTACTTCTAGTAGTCACACCTAATCTGACATCACCTATTATTTGATTTATAGGATGATCTCTAAGGTGTATAATAGCTACAGGAAGGTGTCTATTGTCACCTGGTACTGCATGAGGATTAGTGTGAATCTATTCCTCCCCCTGAGCTGATGCAGTATCTTCTAAAGGAACTTCTATATTGTCCCTAATGTCTAGCTCTATGTTAGGTGAGTCACTAATATTTAGTTTTTCCATTCTAGACTTTACACCATCTAGACTAGAACTGTTAGATATATCATTACAGAAAACAGATGATTCATCAAATATTACATTAATATATTCATCTACAACTTGATGTTTCAAGTTATAGATCCTGTATGCTTTGCTATGAAGACTATATCCTACAAAGATTCCTTCATAGGATTTCTCTGAGAACTTGGTTAGATTTGTTTTCCCATTATCCAAGACATAGCACTTTCTTCCAAAATTTTTGAAGTAGGATAGATTTGGTTTTCTGCATTTCATTAGTTCATAGGGAGTCTTATTGCGATACTTATTGACCAGTGCTCTATTTTGAATATGGCATGCTGTGTTTACAGCCTCAACCCAGAAATATTCTGGGAGAGATGTATCACTCAGCATTGTTCTAGCTGCCTCAATAAGAGTTCTATTTTTCCTCCCAGCAACTCCATTTTGATGTTGTGTTCTTAGAGAGGAGAACTCCTGAAGGATTCCTAGTTCCTTACAAAAATTTTTCATCCTTTCAGATTGAAATTCTATACCATAGTCACTTCTAAGTTTGACCACAGTACATCCCATCTCATTTTGAATTTGTTTGACAAAATCATCAAGGATGCCTAGTGTTTCAGACTTTTTCCTTAAGAAGAAAACCCAAGCAAACCTGGAGTGATCATCCACAATGACATAGGTATAAGACTTCCTACCCAAACTAAGAACTTGCATAGGACCAAATAGATCCATATGAAGTAAGTACAGATACCTCTCAGTGTCCTTGGACTGAATGCTCTTAAAAGAGACTTTTGCCTGTTTGCATTTTTGACATGCAGGACATATGTCTACTTTGGAGCATTTTAGTTGTGGACAATTTCTAACTATGTCCAAAGAAAATAGTTTACACATAGCTTTATAGCTTAAGTGAGTCAGCATCGTGTGCCACTGTACACATAAAGTGTACAACCCCGTATCCGGTCGAGCGGGATCCTCCCTAAGTGGCGCGCTCGGGACATGCTATGAGCGGCAGTGAGGTACAGCCCGTTTGAAGACATGCAACCCCGTGCATGCGTGCGGAGGTTTATGTGCGTTGGCCTTCATAAATATATATATATTTATATATATTTAGGGATAACGTTATAATAGATATATTATATTATATATGATATAGAGGGGATATATTGGTGGGGGGATGGGTAAAAAAAGAAGAAAAAGGATGAGGCGGGTGAGCTGGATTCCCCTACTAGGGTTCGACCAAGGAAGGAGCAACCCTCGCCCCTCTCTCTCTCTCTCGGCCTGGAGCAGCACAACCACAACCCCCGCCCCTCTCTCTCTCTCTCTCTCTCTCTCTCTCTCTCTCGGCCTGGAGCAGCACAACCACAACCCCCGCCCCTCTCTCTCTCTCTCAGCCTGGAGCAGCACAACCACATCCCCCGCCCCTCTGTCTCTCTTGGCCTGCAGCAGCACAACCACAACCCCCGCCCCTCTCTCTCTCCCGTAGGCTGCCTGGAGCAGCACCCCCTCGCCGCTCCCTCTTTCTCCGGCCGCCTGAAGCAACAGCCCGACCCCTCCACTTTTTCCTGTCCAGACCGCCACCTGGAAGTGTAGCCCGACCCCTCCACTTTTTCCTGTCAAGGCCGCCGCCTGGAGGTGTTGTCTGAGCCTCTTCTTTTTTTTTCTATCCAAGCCACCTCCGGCAAGAAGAGGCCGCCTGCTCTCGGCCATTTGGAAGAGGCTACCCGAGCCACTCATGAAGTGGGCTATTATTACCGAGATCCACAACGAGAGGAAGAATCAGAGCTCATACTGCGACATCCGAATCCGTGCGTGTACAGTCACTACAGTCGTTATTCATCGAGCCTCATGCAAGATACGCGGCTGCGGCTCGGCCAACATACGCGTCAAGGGTAATAAAATTTCTACTTGGGCAGGTGAAGCCTTCATTTTCCATATTTGCATGGAAGCCCCTCTCCACCAACTGGTGGGAGAAGGGATCTCTCCGACGGGTTGACGTGTACGTCCCTGCAATTAATTGCATTAGCACCCAGAAGCGTGGGTACGGGTTTAGGCATGCTGTGTGAAGCCCATCGGGACGTGTGAGCCGGATTGGTGATGTTCTGGGGTTCCCGGAGAAGACTCCGAGGAAGTTGTATATTATCCATTTGCAGGGAATGCGCGCCGCAGCCCCCGAAAAAGGGGTGGGTGCGATGTTTTTGCTTCAATTTTAGTCGACCTATGTATGGCTTGTTGTCGTCATTCGAGACGTTGGCGTACAGGTGTTGCAGTACCAAACGGGAAGTAGCGGGCCTAAGCCCAAGCTTGTGCCGGCCCTCGAAGGCCTATTTTTGCTTATATTGTCGGCCTGCGTGCCGAAGTATGGAATTCGTATTCCTGTAATTATTTATAATATCTGTGATGCTCTGTGTATGTGTAGTTTACTTCTTCTGTCTTGGGTGAGTGATGTGCTCGTGAACCACTCGCCCCGTGGGGGCCCCGAGGTATAGTTGCCGGGAAGCCCCTGATGTCCTGTTGACAGCCTTTTAGGACAGCGGAGTCGCGCTGCTTGCAGCCCAGTTGGAGCTGCGTAAAGAAGAGTTGCTCGGCGATATTTCGCCATTGGTAGGGCGGGTGAGGAGCATTTTGTGTAGACCCAATGTGACACATCTGGGTAGGAGGGAGTTGGTCTTGAGTTCCTCCTTAGATGTTCCGGTCGGCCAAGAACGCCCTCCGAAGGTGTCTTAGCTCAGTCTTTGGCTTTGGAGGGGAAGAGTTTGTTAGTCTTTCGGGTATGCGGTGGGTCCCCCACACTGAGACCTTGGGTCTGTCCCTTATGTTCCTATTCTAGTGCCTAGATCGTTCGCTTGAGGGTAGTAGGTGCTCGTTCACCCCTCTTTTGGGACCCCAAACTCCACAGAGGTCATTTTTGGCTTCAACATTATGGTGCGGTGAGCGTGGAGAGTGACCAGCACAGAAGATCTCAGGAGGGTGACATGGCTGGAGGTCAAGGAGGTAGTGATGATCTCGGCGAGCTCCCCAGCCCAGGACTCTTTGTGGGGAGGCAAGAGTTCATGGTCTCCATCCAAGGCATCATGGAGATGCTGCGAAGCATTGCTCCTCAGGGTGGGAGCTCCACCCTGACCCCCCAGGAGCTAGCTCCCCCCCCCTCTCGGGGAGACGGCTTCAAGGGATCTCGGCGAGACGGCTTCAAGGGATCTCGGCGAGACGGCTTCAAGGGCTCTCGGCGAGACGGCTTCAAGGGATCTCGGCGAGACGGCTTCAAGGGATCTCATCGAGATAGCTTCAGGGGATCTCAGCAGGACAGCCCCAAGGTGGTCGGGCGAGAGTGCCCCAGGGAGGCAGGCACCCAGGAAACTCCTATCTCCACCACATCAAGTTTTGGCGGTCAGCCAAGGGAGAAAAAGGCGAAGGAGGAATCGCTCAGGAGGGAGGAACCGAGGCCCTAGGGAAAAGGGAGTGAGTGGAGAGACCTCATCCTAACTCGCCCAGAGTTCCATTTGTATTTTCCTTGTAATGGGTATCCCCTGCCAGGTTAGGTCAGGGTAGGTTGTATGTAATGTCTTTTTCCTTTATCAAGTACTTTTTGCTCCGAGATGGTTCAGCTGCCAGGCTCCCACTAGCTGCCAGGGCTGGTTGACCTCTCTTGGAGGTTACGTACTTTTTGCTCCGAGATGGTTCCGTTGTCAGGCTCCCACTAGCTGGCAGGGCTGGTTGACCTCTCGTGTAGGTTAAGTACTTTTTTCTCCGAGATGGTTCCGCTGTCAGGCTCCCACTAGCTGGCAGGGCTGGTTGACCTCTCGTGGAGGTTGAGTACTTTTTGCTCCGAGATGGTTCCGCTGCCAGGCTCCCACTAGCTGGCAGGGCTGGATGACCTCTCATGGAGGTCAAGTACTTTTTGCTCCGAGATCATTCCGCTGTCAGGCTCCCACTAGCTGGCAGGGCTGGTTAACCTCTCGTGGAGGTTAAGTACTTTTTGTTCCGAGATGGTTCCGCTGTCAGGCTCCCACTAACTGGCAGGGCTGGTTGACCTCTCGTGGAGGTCACATACTATTTGCTCTGAGATGGTTCCGCTGCCAGGCTCCCACTAGCTGGCAAGGCTGGTTGACCTCTTGTGGAGGATAAGTACTTTTTGTTCCGAGATGGTTCCGCTGTCAGGCTCCCACTAGCTGGCAGGGATGGTTGACCTCTCGTGGAGGTTAAGTACTTTTTGCTCCGAGATGGTTCCGCTGCCAGGCTCCCACTAGCTGGCAGGGCCGGTTGACCTCTCGTGCAGGCCAGTACTTTTTTGCTCCAAGATGGTTCCGCTGCCAGGCTCCCACTTGCTGGCAGGGCTGGTTGACCTCTCGTGGAGGTTAAGTACTTTTTGCTCCGAGATGGTTCCGCTGTCAGGCTCCCACTAGCTAGCAGGGCTGGTTGACCTCTCGTGGAGGTTAAGTACTTTTTGCTCCGAGATGGTTCCGCTGTCAGGCTCCCACTAGCTAGCCGGGCTGGTTGATCTCTCGTGGAAGCCCAAGTCCCTTTGCTCCAATGACGATTCTGCCGCTAGGCTCTCACTAGCTGGCAGGGCAGGTTGATCTCTCGTGCAAGCCCCAGTCCCTTTGCTCCGATGACGATTCCGCCACCAGGCTCTCACTAGCTGGCAGGACAGGTTGATCTCTCGTGGAAGTCCGAGTCTCTTTGCTCCGATGACGATTCCGCCGCCAGGCTCTCACTAGCTGGTAGAGCAGGTTGATCTCTCGTGGAAGCCCAAGTACCTTTCCTCCGATGATGATTCCACCGCCAGGCTCTCACTAGATGGCAGAGAAGGTTGATCTCTCATGGAAGCCCAAGTCCTTTTGTTCCGAGACGGTCCCGCTGCCTAGGCTCTCACTAGCTGGGCAGGGCCGGTGGTACCTCTCGTGGAGGCCAAGCCCTTTTGCTGCGAGACGGTCCAGCTTCCTAGGCTCTCACTAGCTGGGCAGGGTCGGTGGTACCTCTCGTGGAGCCCAAGTCCCTTTGCTCCGAGACGGTCCCGCTGTCAGGCTCTCACTAGCTGGCAGGGCCGGTGGTACCTCTTGTGGAGGCCCCTATTCTCTTTGCTCTGAGACGGTACCGCTGCCCAGGCTCTCACTAGCTGGGCAGGGCCGGTGGTACCTCTCGTAGAGCCCAAGTCCCTTTGCTCCGAGACGGTCCCGCTGTCAGGCTCTCACTAGCTGGCAGGGCCGGTGGTACCTCTCGTGGAGGCCCAAGTCCCTTTGCTCCGAGACAGTCCCGCTGCCAGGCTCTCACTAGCTGGCAGAGCCGGTGGTACCTCTCGGAGGGGCGCGCAAGAAAATTACATTCAACGAATACGTTGGGTTAGACGTTTCTTTCCGAGCTTGTGCCAACCTCGAAAAGAGCACGGATTGTGTACAACCCCTGTATTCGCAGGTTTTTGGTTTTAAGCTTTTGGAGTGGTTTGAGCTCTTGGTGGCCAATTTAGGCCTAGCCCTTGGAATATACTAGTAGGGGGAATAAATATCGGCCTCCCCCAGTGTCCCCTTTGTTTGGGGGCGGGTGCGACAAGTTGGATAGCGCCCGCCCCAGCCAGATAGGTGCAGCCTGGCGGGGCGAGACCGGCCGGGAGCCGGGGTCTCGCCCCTGCCCCTTGTGGCCTTGCGGCCTGGCGGGGCGAGACCGGCCGGGGCCGGGGTCTCTCCCCTGCCCCTTGCGGCCTCGCGGCCTGGCGGTGCGAGACCGACCGGGGGCCGGGGTCTCGCCCCTGCCCCTTGCTTTCGTGCGGCCTGGCGGGGTGAGACCGGCCGGGGGCCGGGGTCTCGCCCCTGCCCCTTGCTGCCGTGCGGCCTAGCGGGGCGAGACCGGCCGGGGGCCAGGGTCTCGCCCCTGCCGCTTGCTGCCTCGCGGCCTGGCGGCGCGAGCCCGGCCGGGGGCCTATGTCTCGCCCCTGCCCCTTGTTGCCTCGCGGCCTGGCGGGGCGAGACCGGCCGGGGGCCTGGGTCTCACCCCTGCCCCTTGCTGCCTTGTGGCAAGGCGGGGCGAGACCGGCCGGGGGCCAGGGTCTTGCCCCTGCCCCTTGCTGCCGTGCGGCCTGGCGGGGCGAGACTGGCCGGGGCCGGGGTGTCGCCCCCTGCCCTTGCCGCCCGGTTTTTTGGGGGCCGGTCTCGCGCGGGAGGCCTGCTCGCGGGCGAGAGGGCCTGCGGCCTGGTTCTCGCCAGGGCGGTCTGCTCGCGGGCGAGACGGCCGGGGGCTGGTCTCGCGCGGGCGGCCTGCTCGCGGGCGAGACGGCCGGGGGCTGGTCTCGCGCGGGCGGCCTGCTCGCGGGCGAGACCGCCGTGGCCTGGTTCTCGCCCGGGCGGCCTGCTCACGGCGAGACGGCCGGCGGCCTGGTCTCGCCCGAGCGACCTGCCCAGCGGCCTAGGATCGCCCCGGGTGTCCGGGGCGGGGGTAGGCGGCGTGCTTTTACCGCTGTGCCCCTGGGGGTGTTTTTACCTCTTTGCCCCTCGGTGTGGGTGTTTCCTATTGGCCCAAAGCCTATTTGTCGTAGGGGCATTTCAGGTATTTTGGCTCATGAGGTGGGAAAAACTATAAATAGACCCTTGAGGGTGCCTTGGAGAACATCGCATATTTCAGCCACTAAGCCCCCCTTGCTCTCTTCCTCCAAGGCACCTAGCTCAAGCATTGGCTAGGGAGGGGGAGACCTCAAAGGTCTTCCGGGTGTGAGGTGGGACCTCCACGCTAGAGCCGAGGGTCTGTTCGTAGCTACTCGATCTTTGGTCCGTGACGTTCCTCCGAGTGTAGTAGGTGTGAGGTCACCCCTCTTTTGGGACCCCGAACTCCATAAAGGCCATTTTGGGCTTCAACACTTTTGGTGCGGTGAGCGTGGAGAGTGACCAGCACAAAAGATCTCGGGAGAGTGTCATGGCTGGAGGTCAGGGAGGTAGTGACGATCTCGGCAAGCTCCCCAGCCCAGGACCCTTTGTGGGGAGGCAAGAGTTCTTGGCCTCCATCCAGGGCATCATAGAGATGCTGCGAAGCGTTGCTCCTTAGGGGGGCACCTCCACCCCAACCCTCCAGGAGCTAGCTCCCCCCCTCTCGGCGAGACGGCTGCAAGGGATCTCGGCAAGACGGCTTCAAGGGATCTCGGTGAGATGGCTTCAAGGGATCTCGGCGAGATGGCTTCAAGGGATCTCGGCAGGACAGCCCCAAGGTGGTTGGGCGAGAGTGCCCCAGGGAGGCAGGCACCCAGGCAACTCCTATCTCCACCACATCAAGTTTTGGCGGTCAGCCAAGTGAGAAAAAGGCGAAGGAGGAATCGCTCAGGAGTGAGGAACCAAGGCCCCAGGGAATAGGGTGTGGGTGGAGAGACCTCACCCTAACTCTCCCAGAGTTCCATATGTATTTTCCTTATAATGAGTATCCCCTGCTAGGTTAGGTCAGGGTAGGTTGTATGTAATGTCTTTTTCCTTTACTAAGTACTTTTTGCACCGAGATGGTCCCGCTGCCCAGGCTCTCACTAGCTGGGCAGGGCCGGTGGTACCTCTCGTTGAGGTCAAGTACTTTTGGCTCCGAGATGGTTCCGCTGCCAGGCTCCCACTAGCTGGCAGGGCTGGTTGACCTCTCGTGGAGGTCAAGTACTTTTTGATTAGAGATGGTTCCGCTGTCAGGCTCCCACTAGCTTGCAGGGCTAATTGACCTCTCGTGGAGGTCAAGTACTTTTGGCTCCGAGATGGTTCTACTGCCAGACTCCCACTAGCTGGCAGGGCTGGTTGACCTCTCGTGGAGGTCAAGTACTTTAGGCTCGGAGATGGTTCCGCTGCCAGGCTCCCACTAGCTGGCAGGGCTGGTTGACCTCTCGTGGAGGTCAAGTACTTTTGGCTCCGAGATGGTTCCGCTGCCAGGCTCCCACTAGCTGGTAGGGCTGGTTGACCTCTCGTGGAGGTCATTTTTGTTTACACTTTCTGCATTCCGTCTATGTGATTTTCTGCAACGGACACCTCTTCATGATCATTATCACAACACAAAAGTAAATCACCAACTCAAATAACAGGTATTTTGTTAGCTATTAAAAATCATGAACTGGTTACATCAAACAACAACACTCTAGCCTTTATACCACTTTAGTGGGGTCATCCATAAGGATCCTTTATCGCCATTGTGCCCCATCTTTTGTCATAATCTCACTAATGCCTAAGTACATCATATCTTTCTGTATAGTTTCATTCCAAGTCTTTATTGGTTTACCCCTCCCTCATGAACTGGTTACTTTATATATAAAAAATATGTTAAGCTTCCAAGTATTCAATTTACAAGACATCAACTTCAAAGGGCCCTTTCATATGTATTAAAAACAATATTAAAAGTCCTATAAGGTAGCTGGCTATTTGTTTTGTTGTAGGAGTAATATCAATCTCCTTACAATTATATTAAAAACTTTTGAAGTTCTATAAGACAGTGTACTATCCATCTCCTTATAATCAGCTTATTCTACTAGGTTTGCTGCTAAATTATGCAAGTGTGATTACTTCTCCGACTTAAAATAGCTGGCTACAAATTGGAGCAATATGAAGTTATATAAGATTAAAGAAAGCAAACAAAAAATTTATATACCTTTATATACCGAATATCAAAGTTTTACATTCTTTTCAAGCTAAAAGGGACTATTTTTAATCATACAAAAAAACAATTACTCCCCGTAATCCTAAAAAACAGAACTTTTAATTTATTATTACACAAATCAATCAATGAATATTTTGTAGAAAAAACTCTGTTCCTACTTCTTCTCATCACAATTAGTGTTGCTGATACTTCTCCTTGATCCAATTGAACCCAACGGTAGTCCCCTGCTTTACTTTCTTCAGCCCCATGGCAGCCACCTCCTTCATCTTCTCGATGATCTTCTTCTTCCACCCGCTTCTTTTCTTGCCCGTCGGAGCCGAATCGTCTCTATAGCCCCATTGGTCGGCCCATGAGTTGTCAGACGGGCTTCTTCCATCCAGTCACCTCCTTTGTCTTATACCGACTGTACCGGTGATGCCGGCAGCGGTAGCGGAAACCCGTCAGACCGACCTTCCGTTAGCACCCGGAGCACCTGTAAACCATACTCGTCGTGACAGCAGCCAGCGATGTATCCCCAATCGCCACATCAATCTCCTTATCGGCCGGTACGACCTGCCGGATCTGGTCATGGGAAGGCTGTTTTGGCGCTTTGCGACGTGGGTTTGGTCTGAGCCGCCTGGAAGTTGCTCTGGTGTATTTATAAAATGCTAAATAAGAATAAAAATGAGAGATTATCATTTCCCATCCAAAAAACAGTGTAAGGAATTCAAATTAATAAGAAAAAGATACCAAAACAAAGCTGAACTTAGTAGTCATGTGTTTGTCAACGAGTAGAGGAAACTAAAGCTATATAACCATATATACTTGTAAGATTTCCCATTTTGAGATCCTTGTCCTTCTTTGGAGAGATCATCTCTTTCTTCTACCAAACTCTGTCTAAATATGCATTGAGGATCGCATGCACGTTTTCCTTTGTTAGAAAAATCAAAACACACATTCTTATGATATTACTCTTTGACATCTTCATCATGCCCATAACTGCATGTCCTCTGTTAAAGTGTGAATTTCCATTTCATAACTACATACATACATGCACACATAACTCAAATTAAATCAACAAATTTATTAGCTGAGAGGAGCATTTTTTTTGCAGGCAATCCAAAAGTGAAACATTTTTTCTCTTCTCAAATATATATATATATATATATATATATATATATATATATATATATATATATATATATATATATATATATATATATATATGGATTCTTAACTCCTCATCAAACTTTCACCAAAGCCTTGACAAATTGACTATAGACTTGAAACATATTTGACATGTACATCTATTCTGATAGGATTCACAGATAAATGAGATGATAAAAACCATGAGCATAGTAGCATGAGCAAGTTAACATAGGAGAGCTAAATACTTACAATCTCATTATTATGCAAGTTAAAACCATTATAAATATTTCCACAAGTTCCATTCCCAATGTCTTTCAAATGTCTGTATCTGCATATCATTCAAGAAGAAAACTACAATTATATCAGCCTACTTGAGCCTTATAAATATTTCTACATGTATCTACATGTAATTTTAACATTTTTTACTAAATTCTCACATCATATTTCTTGATAAGATTAGAAGCATATTGAATAGGACAAATAAAAATTCTAAAGTAAAATCACCCCAAATTTGCAAAATCTTTTACCCCCAATTCGGTCGAAACACAACATGATTCTACCCCTTTGATCCACTAGAAAATAATAATAAACACATCCTTTATGATCCTATAGTGAAAACTATGCCTTACAAGAAAGAGAGCATTCTCTAAGATGGTAATTACAGGCATTAGTCAAAGTTCAAGCACCTATCAAATATTTGTTTATTGAAAAGATTTAGTGAATGTATGTATAACGAAGAATGCTTGGAAAGTGCATATAACGTGCTTATATGAAATAAATTAATCAATCAGAAAAGTCTATGGCAGAACATGATATTGCTCATTGATTATCAGCATTAGAACATGCAATCACATAACCTATGAGAAAGGAACCAAAGATCAACATAGTGGATGACAAAAGTTATCTGAACTAGTTAAGGAAAATACATGAATGGAAGAAGCATGCATTTCTTCAAAGCTGAATCAACCAAAAACCTGCATGGAAGAACATGCTCCAATCTGCTTCACAAACTTGCTCATTGATTATTAGCATCAGAACCTGTAGCCAAATAAGGTGCACCAAAGGAGCAAAAGATCAACATTTCAAAAAAAATTAGAGATGAACACAAAAAAATTACAGAAGAACAAAAGGCAAAAAGAAGGGGTCGCCGTCAGTCGCACTAAGGGGGGCCTCGTCGAGCATGTATTTTAGGATGACATCGGCCTTGTCATCTTGGTACTCACGGAAGCTGATGAGGGCGATGTCGTCGGCGATGATCCAGACTTTCTTCTGCATCTTGCCTCAAATGTGGCAGAGACGCTTGGTGTCGTCGCTACACATGGACTCACACCATCCGTTGCCAAGCATGCAAAGGTCCATTCAAACATGAAATTTCATTACAAAATTTAATCACTAAACCTGGTTTGGAAAAAATGTTTGATTTATCAAGTCTGCAATTTAGTTGAATATTTGGACACACGTCATGCAATTTACATTGCAGGAACGTGTGAATGTAGCGATCTGCAACTTCACCATAAAACAGTTCAAAATCATGAGACATTAAGATAAACAGATGAAAATTTAGCATGCATTCAAAAACATCATTCAACTGTAATGCTTAGGGTTGTGCAAAATCATTCAACTGTAATGCAAATTTAGGGGCCAACAATTTCTGGTCCCTAATAAAAATATTCATGGTGTTTCAAAATTTTAATCACATAAACAATATGGGTTATATGCTTGGATGCAATTTTGGGGAGATAACCTTGGGCAGAGTTCAAGATCTTAAAAAAAATTAACATGTATCAAACAACACATACTCACAAAATCTAGTCTAGACTGAATGAATACATAAAATCATCCCAGATCTATGATATTGGTTCGATCTCTGGTACGAATGATTAACTTATTTTCTCAAATGAAGAACACATACATACAAGGTTAGGGTTCTGTGGTGTACTAAATCTGTACAAGGTTAGAGATCTGAGGTGCCGGAGAAGGAGAGCGCGACTGTAGATGGATTTCCAAACGAGCGAGCAACGATGGGGGAGGTTTTCATGAAAGCCTTTTATGCAAAAGAGAAAACTATTGCATGTTGCAATGGGCTTAAGTGATCAGCTCATTATCAAATAACTACACATAATCCAATCACTTATAATTCAAGATGCATTGCATTCTAGTATATTAACCAAGCTAATTAATATACAACACAATGACAAAAGCAATTGTCAAATCAATGATGTACATAACAAGAACAATCATGTAAATAAACAAAAATTCAAATAACTAATAATAGTAAAAACTGTTGATTGAAGACAAGGACAAACCAATATAAAATTTCAAACAAGTTGTTCAAGTCACAACTCGTGTCTGTATATATGAGCTAATACAAACAACAACAAAAACCCAACCTAAGGATTGAAAATAGAACGAAGAATGCTTGGTCAAACTCAATTAACTTATGTTCAATATCTTGAATTGCATTTGCTAGGAGTCTCTTCTCTGCATCTACCATGGAAACTTCACCCCATCACACCTGCCGCAAGCAATTACAAAACATATCCATGAATTGAGCATATTCATGGATATGTAGAAAATAATGATAAAGCATATCCATGGATTTACAATTTATTGAGCATATCAATGGATTTACAATTTATTGAGCATATCAATGGATTTACAATTGATTGAGCATATCAAAGGATTTATGCAGGAAGCATTCCCGGGTGGAAAACCCCTAAGCCTGAAATAAGAAAAGAATTGGGGCGGTTGAGATGGTACCTTGACGGTGAAGGAGATAGTGTTTTTGATAGTGAATCTAATAGTGATTCCTGCAGTGAGATGGACCTCCAGTTAGACCAAGCACCATAGGTCATCAATACTCTTGCAAATTTTTGTTAGAGGAAACTTGAACTTTAGCCCTAGTCAGGCCTCCCTCTACAGGTTCTCGGCAAAAGGGGTTGGTTAGTGAAGGCCCGTCTTCCTTCTTATTCCAAGTCCAGCATACTCAAAGGACCTTGGACGAGCTCGACAAAAAGGGGCGGCAAGGTCGACAGCTCCCCTTGCAGATTTCAGTGAAGTTCTTACTAAGAGCTCGGAATGTAGCAGGTCGGCTCCTTCCTTCTCCCTCTCCGACGACGGCGGCGGCGACTAAGAAGACTCCGATGGCCTACAATCACCGACGATGAGGAAGAGGTATGGGAGACCGGGAGTTTGCCAGTGATTTTCCGGAGGGAGGCGGAGTGAGGCCGGCGAGGACGATAAGAAAGCCCAACTTCTCACATCATATTTCTTGATAAGATTAGAAGCATATTGAATAGGACAAATAAAAATTCTAAAGTAAAATCACCCCAAATTTGCAAAATCTATTACCCCAAATTCAGTCGAAACACAACATGATTCTACCCCTTTGATCCACTATAAAATAATAATAAACACATCCTTTATGATTCTATAGTGAAAACTTTGCCTTACAAGAAAGAGAGCATTCTCTAAGATGGTAATTACGGGCATTAGTCAAAGTTCAAGCACCTACTAAATGTTTGTCACCGTCAGTCGCACTAAGGGGGGCCTCGTCGGGCATGTATTTTAGGATGATGTCGGCCTTGTCGTCTTGGTCCTCACGGAAGCTGACGAGGGCGATGTCGCCGGTGACGATCAGACTTTCTTGTGCATCTTGCCTCGGATGTGGCAGAGACGCTTGGTGTCGTCACTGCACATGGCCTCGCACCATCCATTTCCAAGCATGCGAAGGTCCATTCAAACATGAAATTTCATTAGAAAATGTAATCACTAAACCTGGTTTGGAAAAAATGTTCGATTTATCAAGCCTGCAATTTAGTTGAATATTTGGACACAAACATCATGCAATTTACATTGGTAGGAACGTGTGAATGTAGTGATCTGCTACTTCACCATAAAACAGTTCAAAATCATGAGGCATTAAGATAAACAGAAGAAAATTTAGCGTGCATTCAAAAACATCATTCAACTGTAATGCTTAAGGGTGTGCAAAATCATTCAACTGCAATGAAAATTTAGGGGCCAACAATTTCTGGTCCCTAATAAAAATATCTATGGTGTTTCAAAATTTTCATCACATAAACAATATTGGTTATATGCTTGGATGCAGTTTTGGGGAGATAACCTTGGGCAAAGTTCAAGATAGTAAAAAAAATTAACATGTAGCAAACAACACATACTCACAAAATCTAGTCTAGACTGAATGAATCCATAAAATCTTCTCAGATCAATGATATTGGTGTTGGGTCCATTGATTCCAATATCCTGGATTTGAAGGACCAGCAAAAAATGTATTCATATGTGGTGATCTAACTTGTGTTCAAGTTTAATGATTGCAGATTGTCCCAGTAAGCAGTGATGGGATAGATAGCCTAAGTGGCTAAGTCAGGTAAGTTCTTACCTAAGTGGTGGAAAGACAGAAAACTGTCTAAGTGGAGAAGTGGCAAGCTTAGAATGTGGCTAAGTCCATAGGCAAAGAGTAAAGTTGTTGGGAATTGTGCCCTACAATGTTCCTCATGATTTGAAGAGGTATCACCAATCATGCTAAGGGGCATAATGTATTTGATGTGTGCTCTAGTTCTTGCATGCAGGTAGTGCATGATTGGACAAGTTGAAGAAAATCAGTTTGGTGTAAAACTCAAAATTCATCGAGCTCAGCATGCAGTTCGTCGAGCTTAGCTCACAGATCGTCGAGCTCAGCTCACCGTTCCTTGAGCTAAACTTAGAAGCTTGATGTTCAGAATTCGTCGATCTCAGCTTGCAGTTCATCGACCTCAGCTCACAGATCGTCGAGCTCAGCTCATCACTCCCTGAGCTAAATTTAGAAGCTTGAGGTTCAGACTAAATTCGTCGAGCTCAGCTCACCACTCATTGATTTACATTCAGAAACATGAGGTTCAGAGTAAGTCGAGCTCAGCCCACAGATCGTCGAACGCAGCTAAAGCCCGAAAAATTGACTCAGGCAAAAAGCCCTGAGACAACTGAGATAGCTGAAAAGAAATCGCTAAGACCGCTGAGAAGAAAGCGTTGAGACAGAATGTTGCCTCGGCAGTTAAGAAGATAGCGCTGAGACTGCTGAGAAGAAATTGCTGAGATAAAAGCTTGTCTCTGCTATTAATAAGAAAACGATTGAGACCGCTGAGACAAAACCACTGATACAAAGCCAGGAAAAATTCACAAGTTCAGAAGCGCTGAGAGCCAAGACAGATGGAGTTGAGTGACTTAACTTCACTAAACGCTTAATGATGTTCTGGAATATTTTCTAAGTCTAGATGGTGATGGCCACTACTGATGCCATCAAAGTCAAATTGAATGAAGCCGTTGCGGGAAACTTGCAGTGGCGCGGAAAGCTACTTTGTCCTTTTCTGATGAAGGTGGCGCTCACCAATCCTTGGCTGGGCGCACACACAATTGTGCCATTGATTTAAATCAATGCATATAAAAAGGAAAACGAAAATGGATTAGGGAAATGAAGAACAAATGCAGAAAATACTAAAAGGAAATAAGAGGCGGCTGAACATCTTCTTCTCCAATAATCTTGAAAGCTCAAGTCCAGCAGAGAGAGCCAAAAAGGCAAAGGAAGATAGCTGAAGCTCTTCAAGTTCAGCAAAATAGTTCTCACCAGAACAAAGAAGATGATTCATCCATTCAGCAAGACAATAGTTGCTCACCTGTGTAGCAAAGGACAAGTTAGTTGTAGAAGAATACTCATCCCTTCTACAGTAAGTGAGTGTTGGACTGATATCTGCTCAGTCTAGTAGAGTAGACTTAGAGATTTATCTCTGAGTTAGTTGTTTTATTCTTTTCTTAACATCCTGTATTAATTTTCTGTAGGATTCAGTTTATCTGAATCTGAGTGTGGGGCACTTTGTGCCTGAGTTGTGGGTGACTAATTAGTCACTGAGGTAGGATCTAAGTGTAGATCTGAGCTGTAGAGCTTAATTGTTGAGGTAGGAGAGTGTTGTAACACCCCCATCTATCTTATGGAATATAACAGAAGGTCTAGCTGGAACCCGACGCCATATACCACAGACAGTCGGAAGGGTTCCGTATTAATAACCAAACCATCCAATTAAAACTACTCGTCCTAACACAGAGCATTCTAGCGGAAGATTTTAAACAGTTGAAAGAACCCAAAACTATAATCCAGTAATCATGAATGTCCACTACTACACAACAGGAATGAAATAGTAATACATAGAAAGTAACTGGCCTTATGGACTTACAGGAGTTCACTTAGCAATGTAATGTCTTACAAACATCGGCTCGCAGGCCGGCCACACATGACAACATAACAATAACTATTCACTTGGGCCTTCGAGGGCCAGCTCATCAACATGGGCTCCAGCCCGCTCTTTTGCACTCGGCTCCTCAGCACCTGCAAGCAACATTCCACCGCCCGGTGGCGAACATAGCAATGGTCAGCCAAAGCCGACCAAATTATAACGACCCCGCCCCCTTTTTGGGACGGCGGTGCTCCTTCCCTGCATATCATTAGCCCAGCTAAACAATTATATAAAATATAATTTGCCACAGGTGTAGGCTCGCACGGCCAAACACCCCGTGCACTCAGGGCACATTATCGGTGAATCCTAACACTTCAGCGTCTTCACCACCACCCCCAGGATGGCAACAACATGAGCATTTTGGTCTTTCTGGACACTGCCTAAGACTCCCCGACTATGCCAACGGCCAGTCCCCTTTTCGGGTCTCTCACACCGAACCACATAACCCAGGTACAATTCCACTTGCTCGTTGCTCACACCACGTATTCACATTAAGACGTGCGCACGAGCCAAGCTTCTCTCGGATCCTAAATATTCCAAACAATCACATAACCCAGTTATGTTCAAGGCCGGTTCCCAGACCGCCAAGTAGCAGAACAACGATTCCGCTCAGTTTTCCGGGTGCGCCTTGGAGTTAATCCCCAAGGATCCCTGCTGCAATCTACCGTGTAGAAACCCGAAAACCCAAAGCACAGAGTCTTCTCCGGCAACCATACAAATGCAACATCATCGATCCAGACCAACTTGTCCGGGTAGGCTTCACACAAAATGCCTAAGTCCGAATAATGATTACGGACTCTATATGCAACACAAGGGGGACTATTCACGTCAACCCCAAGGAACACCACGAACTCACCGCACACTTGCGGGAGTGGGTTTCCCCTATGCAAAAGGAAGAGCTTCACATGCTCAAGTTGAGAATCGTTACCCTTGAAGTACGCTTCGGTGCCATGGAAAACTATCTGGATAGAAGTCTTCGCAACGAGATTCACTCCATGGATCCGCTCTCGGTTCTCTAAACGGTGCTCTGATGCTCCGCCTGTGGATGGAAAACTCCTCCTTCTTCCTCCTCTTTCTAACTTCTTGAGAGAGAGAGACTAAGGGAGAAAATGAGGAATTAATACTCTATTCTCGACAATAACCAGAGCAGGAACTCCCCAAGGCCGTTGGATTTTAATTAAAGAAAACTAACGGCTCAGATCGCCACAAAAATCCCCAGAATTGGGCCGAACACGGCTTCGCACACGGCCGTGTCCTAGGCCGTGTGCCTTGATCCAGGCACGATCGTCGAACACAGGAAAATATACGGGCTAAGACACGCCCTGTAACGCCCCGAAACTCAAGGGAGCGACGGGAGGCATTTTTAGCCGAAATTGGATTTTGGCAGGGGGCACACGGCCTGGGACACGGGCGTGTCCCAGGGAGTGTTGTGGTCGTGCCAACGATCTGGCCGGTGTGTCGACAATTTTGGGTCGACGATCGTCGAGCAGCGAACACGGCCTGTGACACGGGCGTGTCACAGGTCGTGTCGTATTCGTGTCGACGATCCGGCTGTCGTGTCGACAATTTTTGGGTCGACGATCGTCGAGCAGTGAACACGGCTTGTGACACGGGCGTGTCACAAGCCGTGTCCTTCACGGGTTGGTCTGGTGCTTTGTCGAATGGGAGAACATGACAAGCTACACGACCGTGTGCTGGTTGACACGGGCATGTCAAACTCGACACGGGTGTGTCAAACTCGACGGCCAATGGGGGACACGGCCCTGGACACGGGCGTGTCGCAGGCCGTGTTCGGCCCAGGCTTTTGATTTTAGGCCCGAATCAAGGCCGTTCATTTCCTTAAGTTGGGATCCGACGGCTGGGGGCTGTTCCTGGTGGGTTATACCCGGGAATGGGGTTTCAAAACCCTCATTTTCACTTGTGTATTCTCTTTCTTAATCTTAGAGAGAGGGGGAGAGCAAAGGAAGAAGGAGAAGCCTTGATCCGGCCATTGGAGGAGTTTTAGAGCTCCAAATCGCGAGCCGACTCCGGATCCTCGAAGGCAAGGTGATTGCGGTGCTTTCCATCTGCGTACATTTCCATGGCGCCGAGAAAGAATGCTAGGGTAACTATTCTCTACTTGAGAATGTGAAACTCTCCTTCTTTTGCATAGGAAGCCCGCTCTCGCGAGTTTGTGGTGAGTTAGAGGCGTTCCTTCAGGTAGATATGTAAAGTCCCCGTTGTGTAGAGTCCGTAAGCGAGAACGGACATAGGCATGATATGTGAAACCTATCCGGACATGTTGGTCTGGATCCTTGATGTTGCATTGCATAAATGAAATGCCGGAGAAGACTCCGTGCAAATGTTTGTTTTTTGGGTTTTCTACGAGGTAGATTGTAACAGGGAGCCTTGGGGATTAACTCCAAGGTGCACCCGGAAAACTGGGCGGACGCGTGGTTCTGCCAACTTGGTGGCTTGGGTGCCAACTTGAACATAACCGGGTTACGTGAGGTGTGTGTGGAAACGGGACTCGGGAGAAGTTTGACCCGCGTATATGGCTTAAATTGTCGTTACGATGTGAGCACAGGTTAGACGGAACCATACCCGTTCTATGTCGTTCGGTTGGAGCCATTGGCATAGATGAGGGTCTTCGGCGGTCTATGGCTTAAATTGATGTGACCCATGCCGGTAAGACAAAATGCTCAAATGGTTGGCCGTCAAAGTGGCGGTGGTGAGTCCGGGATGTCGATGGCTTAAATTGACGTGACATTGTCCGATTCACCGAGAATGTGCCCTGAGTGCACGGGGTGTGTGGCCGTGTGTGCCTACGCCTGTGATGTTGTGACATTACTCTACTGCTTATTTATACTAATAAAGTGCAGGGAAGGAGCATCGCCGCCCCGTGTTGGGGGCGGGATCGTTATAATTTGGTCAGCATTGCTGACCGTTACTTTTGTTTGCCACCGTGCGGTGGATTGTGCTTGCAGGTGCTGCTGGACCAAGCGGTCAATAGCGGGCTAAAGCCCAAAGTGCGAAGCCGGCCCTCGAAGGCCTACTTGGAGTGTTTACTTGCTTTTGTTCATGTATGACCGGCCTGCGTGCCGTGGTATGGAAAACATGTAATAAGAGTAAACAATTTGTAAGGCCTTAAGGACAGTACTGGTGTATGTACTTCATTCCTATTTGGCTTGTAGTGGACATTCATGCTAGTTTGCTGGGTTCTTATTTGCAACTTTATAAACTGCTTCCGCTAGAATGCTCTGTGTAGGACATTATGATTGGTTGGATGGTTTTCATTGAGTAACCTTCCGGTCTGTCTGTGGTATATGGCATCGGGCCCCGGCCGGACCTACTGCTATATGTTATGTGACGGATAGGGGGTGTTACAATTTGGTATCAGACTACTGGTTTCGGTCAGGCTTAAAATGAATTCGTGGACGAATTCTTTTTAAGGGGTGGTGAGCACATGTGTGTGCGTCATCGTTATAACAACAAAAGAACCCATGAATGTCCACTTAGGAATGAAAATACACGTGTTTGGGGAACCTGTGTGTTCCTATAATTGCTGTTTATAATTTTGTTTGGTCGCTTAACGGTGTTTTGTACCACTATAGGTGACCAGAAGCGGTGCTGGGCCGTCGGAACATCGAGTTTCTGAGACTAGCAGTACACCAAACAATGCTCCTGCAACACCTCCATTGGCTGAGACCATACGATTGGTGGCTGAAGCAGTGTTTGCCATGATCAATGCGCACCAGCAAGGCATATGCAGCAGCCCGCTCCTGCGATGGAGCAAGTACCGCTGCAAGCGGCTGAACAGCGAAGGGTGGAGCAGGTAGTGGAGGAACCATTGGTGTTGAGGAGGGCAGCCGAGAGACAGCTCAAACATGTTATGAGCTTAAATCCTCCTGTATTCTCGGGGTTGGGAACCCCATCCCAAGATGAAGACTGGCTCTCCGGGGTGAAGAGAGTCTTGACAGCAACGGAGACGGAAGAGTGGCAGATGACCACTATTGTTACGTTCCTTCTGGATGGTGAAGCGAGATTGTGGTGGGAAGGCTTGGAGCTACACCACTTGAGGGGTAGGCAACTGACAGAGGTCTCGATGGAAGAGTTCTCGAGACTGTTCTTGGCTAGGTACCTCCCTTCTGCGCAGAGGATAGCGTTGGAGAACGAGTTCCTGAAGTTGGTACAAGGGGAGAGTAGCGTGGATGAGTATCTCCACGAGTTTACTCGGTTGGGTCGCTATGCTTGCTCTACGTTCGCGGATGAGGAGCGTAAGATGAACCGGTTCTACGAAGGTTTGAGAGATGACGTGAGGCTACTACTCTCGGGGCCTATGATGCAGGGTTTCTTAACCCTGGTCAACACGGCTCGGTCCTTGGAGAAGGACATGAAGAATGTTCAAGCCAAGAAAAGTATTGGAGACAAGAAGTCTGCATTTAAGGTGCCGACTATTTCCAAGTCTGGGTACCGTAAGTTCTTCAAGAAGGCTAGGACTTCAGGTCCAGCTCCTTCATCTGGTGCTTCTAGGACGACTACGAGTCGTACCCCGGGTGCATGTTTTACTTGTGGAAAGACGGGGCACTATGCCCGTGATTGCTGGAGCGGACGTCCCAAGTCCGAGAGAAAGCCGGGAGCAATATATGAAGAGAACGGCAAGGCGGTGGAGTCAACCACGTCCCACTATGCTCCGGCTCGACCAAGGGTTTATAATCTTGGCCAACAGGAGGCCATCAAACAGGCGGATGTGGTGACAGATACGGTTTAATTTATAGCAAGTTAAGTTTTGAATACTTGTTATGTGCATGTTACCTTACCACTGCTTGTTTAGGATTTGTTTTGATTTGTGAGAATCCGGCAAGAGCACTCTTTGATACGGGAGCTTCTCCTTCTTGTCCGAAAGATTCATATCACGCATCAGAGTACCTTCTTCGATGGCGAAGGACAAGTTGGATGTATTGCTTTCGAATGGGTGTTCGATGAGCGTGGATAAAATTTGTGGCGTTAAGGTTCGCAATGGGAATCAAGAGTTCGAGCCGCAAGCGTCGTTACTATCGTTGGTGGAGTTCGACGTTATATTTGGCATGGACTGGCTCTCGGAGCAGCGAGCTCATATTGATTGCGGTCTTAAGGAAGTCAAGTTGGGAACTAGTCGTGAGACGACTTTTATGGGCTTGAAAGGGGCAAGCAAGACATTGATGTCTGCTCTTCAGGTGGTGAGGGCGGTTCGTGCTGGAGCACAGCTGTTCTTTACACTAGTGGAGGTTGCGAAGCCTAAGACTACGTTGGATAGTATTTCAGTAGTATCGGAGTACCCTGATGTGTTCCCTGATGATCTCCCTGGAGCCCCGCCTCAAAGGGAGATAAATTTCATGATAGAGCTAGTGCCAGGTGCAAAACCTGTATCATGCTCTCCATATCGGCTAGCGCCTAAGGAGATGGCGGAGCTGAAGGTGCAACTTCAGGAGTTGTTGGAGCAAGGGTATGTGCGTCCAAGTTCTTCACCTTGGAGCGCACCGGTCCTCTTTGTTATGAAGAAGGATGGAAGCTTGAGGCTATGTATTGATTATCGTGAACTCAACAAGTTGACGGAAAAGAACAAGTACCCGATCCCAAGGATTGATGATCTCTTTGAACAGTTAGTCGGGTCATCGGTGTACTCTAAGTTGGATCTCAAGTCCGGGTACTATCAGCTGAGGATAAGGGAGAGTGATATCCCTAAGACAGCGTTCAGTACGAGGTATGGGCATTACGAGTTTACGGTCATGCCGTTTGGGCTGACTAATGCGCCGTCTGTATTTATGGATTTGATGAACAGGACGTTCAGGGAGTACTTGGACCATTTTGTGATCGTCTTAATCGACGATATTTTGGTGTACTCACAGTGTGAAGAATATCACTTCAAACATCTTCATTTGGTTTTGGAGACGTTGAGGAGGAATCAATTGTACGCCAAGTTCTCGAAGTGCGAGTTTTGGATGTCTTCAGTGGCATTCCTCGATCATATAGTGAGTGGGGAGGGCATTGCTGTGGATTCGGCGAAGATTGTTGCGATACAGGAGTGGCTTGTTCATTCTACGGTAGCGGAAGTCCGGAGCTTTCTTGGGCTTGCCGGCTATTATAGGCGCTTCGTGGAGAACTTCTCGCGGATAGCGTTACCTCTCACTACTTTGACGAGGAAGGAGAAAAAGTTTATTTGGATGCCGGAGTGCGCGCGAGCATTTGAGGAGCTGAAATGTCGGTTGACCACGGTGCCGGTTCTTAGTTCGCCGAGTGGGACCGAAGGCTTTGAGATTTATAGCGATGCTTCGGGCAGCGGTTTGGGTTGCGTGCTACTTCAACATGGAAGTGTGATAGCTTATGGCTCGAGACAGCTGAAAGTGCATGAGAGGAATTATCCGGTCCATGAATTGGAGTTAGTGGCCGTGATTTTTGCCTTGAAGCTGTGGAGACACTACTTATACGGTGTGAAGATTGATATCTACACCGACCATAAGAGCCTGAAATATCTGTTGGATCAGAAAGACCTGAACATGCGGCAGCGTCGATGGATGGAGTTCCTGGGGGACTATATATTCAAGATCCATTACGTGTCGGGGAAAGGCAATGCGGTTCCGGACGCGTTGAGTCGCCGGGCTCCAGCTCAAGCCAATTTGCTGTCGGTCCACGACGAGCGGTTGGTTCGGGAGTTGGAGGCGTTAGAGATCTCTTGCGTAGATAAGCAGTCAATTACTGAAGCACTCTTGAATTGGACTGAAGTGCAATATGACCTGGCTGATCGGATTCGGCAGATTTGGATGGACACATGAAGCAATTCATGATAGAGGCTCTGGATGGGTCAAATTCCCAATATGAAGTTGTGGATGGTTTGCTTTGGAAAGAAGGTTGTCTGAGCGTCCCAAGCGTGGGCAGTTTGCGGGTGGATTTGTTGTACGAGGCGCACCATACCAAGTACTCGATTCACCCGGGGAGCACGAAGATGTACCGCGATGTCAAGAAACTGTTTTGGTGGCCGGGACTGAAAAAGGATGTGGCGCTCTACGTGGCACAGTGCCAAACTTGCGCCTTGGTGAAGGCGGAATGTCAAAAGCCGGGATGATTTTTGAAGTCCTTGCCTATTCCGGAGTGGAAATTCGACGACATCACTATGGACTTTGTGCACGGGTTGCCAAGGTCGCAAAAAGGGAACGACGCCATCTGGGTGGTCGTAGATCGGCTAACGAAGGTATCGCATTTCATTCCGCATAGGAAGGATGATCCGGTGGAGAAATTGGCGAAATTATATGTGGATAACATAGTGCGTCTTCACGGTGTGCCCCATAGCATTGTGAGTGACCGAGATGGGCGGTTCACGTCTAATGATTGGAGACTTGTGCATCAAATGTTGGGAACAAAGCTGAGCTTTAGGACAGCCTTCCATCCGCAGACGGATGGGCAGACCGAGAGGGTCAATAGAACTATGGAAGACATGCTTCGCATGTGTGTCTTGGACTTTGGAAAGAAATGGGAGGACCATCTTTACTTGGTGGAATTTGCATACAACAATAGCTACTAGGCGAGTATTCAAATGGCGCCCTTCGAGGCCCCATACGGTAGGAGATGTCGCACGTCGTTGTCCTGGTTGGAAACAAATGAGACAAAGTTGTACAAGCGTCAAGAGTTGGAAGACGCTACTTCTTTGGTGCGAACCATTCGGGAGAGGCTGCTAATCGCTCAGGACCGTCAGGCGAAGTACTATAATGTCAAGCACAGGAACGTGGAGTTCGCTGTGGGCGACTGGGTGTACTTAAAGATTAAGCCGTTCAAGGGTGTCTCGCGGGTGCGGCGCTTGAAAAAGCTAAGCCCGAGGTACCTTGAACCGTTTGAGGTTCTGGAGCGGATTGGAGAAGCAGCTTATCGGTTGAAGCTATCGGTGGAGCTTAGTGGTTTACACGATGTATTGCACATATCTGTGCTACGGAAGGCGGTGCTAGAGCCTTCGCAAGTGATCGCGGTCGATCAAGTACCGGTGGATAGTGGGTTTACGACTAAGGTCAAGCCCGTGCGGATTGAGGACTCGGAAGTCAAGCGGATACGCAATAAAGAGATCAGGATGGTCAAGGTCCGTTGGGACAATTGCGGTCACGAAGAGCTCTCTTCGGAGCGAGAGTAGACTATGCTTGACGAGTACCCGGAGTTGTTCCGCTCAGGTACAATTTTAGTTTTGTACTTTTCTTTCCTTTATGTAATTTCGTGGATGAAATTCTTTTAAGAGGGAGAGAGTTGTAACACCCCGAAACTCAAGGGAGTGACGGGAGCCGTTTTGAGCCGAAATTGGATTTTGGCAGGGGGCACACGGCCTGAGACACGGGCATGTCCCAGGACGTGTTGTGGTCGTGTCAACGATCTGGCCGGTGTGTCGACGATTTTGGGTCGACGATCGTCGAGCAGCGAACATGGCCTGTGACACGGGCGTGTCACAAGCCGTGTCGTATTCGTGTCGATGATCCGGCTGTCGTGTCGACGATCGTCGAGCAGTGAACACGGCTTGTGACACGGGCGTGTCACAAGCCGTGTCCTTCACGGGTTGGTCTAGTGCTTTGTCGAATGGGAGAACACGGCAAGCTACACGGCCGTGTGCTGGTTGACAGGGGCGTGTCAAACTCGACACGGGCGTGTCGATACCCGTGTCCTTTGCGGGATGCATAAAATTCGACGGCGAATGGGGGACACGGCCCTGGACACGGGCGTGTCGCAGGCCGTGTTCGGCCCATGCTTTTGATTTCAGGCCCGAATCAAGGCCGTTCGTTTCCTTAAGTTGGGATCCGATGGCTGGGGGTTGTTCCTGGTGGGTTATACCCGGGAATGGGGCTTCAAAACCCTCATTTTGACTTGGGTATTCTCTTTCTAAATCTTAGAGAGAGGGGAGAGCAAAGGAAGAAGGAGAAGCCTTGATCCGGCCATTGGAGGAGTTTTAGAGCTCCAAATCGCGTGCCGACTCAGGATCCTCGAGGGAAAGGTGATTGCGGTGCTTTCCATCCGCGTACATTTCCATGGCGCCGAGGAAGAACGCTAGGGTAACGATTCTCTACTTGAGCATGTGAAGCTCTCCTTCTTTTGCATAGGAAGCCCGCTCTCGCGAGTTTGCGGTGAGTTGGAGGCGTTCCTTCAGGTAGATATGTAAAGTCCCCATTGTGTAGAGTCCGTAAGCGAGAACGGACATAGGCATGATGTGTGAAACCTATCCGGACATGTTGGTCTGGATCGGTGATGTTGCATTGCATAAATGAAATGCCGGAGAAGACTCCGTGCAAATGTTTGTTTTTCGGGTTTTCTACGAGGTAGATTGCAACAGGGAGCCTTGGGGATTAACTCCAAGGTGCACCCGAAAAACTGGGCGGACGCGTGGTTCTGCCAACTTGTTGGCCTGGGTGCCAACTTGAACGTAACCGGGTTACGTGCGGTGTGTGTGGAAACGGGACTCGGGAGAAGTTTGACCCGCGTATATGGCTTAAATTGTCGTTACGATGTGAGCACGGGTTAGACGGAACCGTACCCGTTCTATGTCGTTCGGTTAGAGCCGTTGGCATAGATGAGGGTCTTCGGCGGTCTATGGCTTAAATTGACGTGACCCATGCCGGTAAGACAAAATGCTCCTATGGTTGGCCGTCAAAGTGGCGGTGGTGAGTCCGAGATGTCGATGGCTTAAATTGACGTGACATTGACCGATTCACCGAGAATGTGCCCTGAATGCACGGGGTGTGTGGCCGTGTGTGCCTACGCCTGTGATGTTGTGACATTACTCTACTGCTTATTTATACTAATAAAGTGCAGGGAAGGAGCACCGCTGCCCCGTGTTGGGGGCGGGATCGTTATAATTTGGTCAGCAATGCTGACCATTACTTTTGTTTGCCACCGTGCGGTGGATTGTGCTTGCAGGTGCTACTGGACCAAGCGGTCAATAGCGGGCTAAAGCCCAAAGTGCGAAGCCGGCCCTCGAAGGCCTACTTGGAGTGTTTACTTGCTTTTGTTCATGTATGACCGGCCTGCGTGCCGTGGTATGGAAAACATGTAATAAGAGTAAACAATTTGTAAGGCCTTAAGGCCAGTACTGGTGTATGTACTTCATTCCTATTTGGCTTGTAGTGGACATTCATGCTAGTTTGCTGGGTTCTTATTTGTAACTTTATAAACTATTTCCGCTAGAATGCTCTGTGTAGGACGTTATGATTGGTTGGATGGTTTTCAATGAGTAACCTTCCGGTCTGTCTGTGGTATATGGCATCGGGCCCCGGCCGGACCTACTTTTATATGCTATGTGACGGATAGGGGGTGTTACACGCCCGTGTCTAACCTGACATGCCCGTGTCGGGTCCTCAACATGCCCGTGTCCGGAGGCGTGTCACCTGTAACTGCCACGCCAACCGACACGACCCAACTGCACACGGGTGGGGACACGAGTACGAACACGCCCATGTCGCCCCTGACACGCCCGTGTCAGAAAAATGCCAACCTGTATTACCTGTCGTGTCCTTCTCTGGACACAGCCGGCCAACACACAGCAAGACACGGCCATGGACACGCCCGTGTCCCTGGCTGTGTACCCCTATACAAACTCCAAAATTTCTTTTGGACGCTATCGTCTCGACTACGATTTTCGGGGCGTTACAAATCTCCCCCCTTAAGGAATTTCGTCCCGAAATTAAATAAAGGTACACAAAATTAAATGTTACATGAGTGGAATAACTCGGGGTATTCTTCCAGCATAGTTTGCTCTCGCTCCCATGAAAGCTCCTCACGTCCGCAATTATCCCAAGGGACTTTAACCATTCGGATCTCTTTGTTGCGGAGTCGCTTGATCTCAACGTCTTCTATACGCACAGGCTTAACCTTTGTTGTTAACTCGTAATCAACCGGCACCAGGTCGACCGCAACTATCTGCGAAGGCTCTTGCACTGCCTTACGCAACACTGACACGTGGAGCACATCGTGTAGTCCACTTAGCTCCAACGACAGCTTCAATCTATATGCTGCCTCGCCAACACGCTCCAGGATTTCAAAAGGTCCAAGGTATCTCGGACTCAGCTTCTTCAAGCGTTGAACCCGCGATACACGCTTGAACGGCTTGATTTTAAATACACCCAGTCGCCAACACTGAACTCCACGTTTCTATGCTTGGCGTTATAGTATTTTGCCTGCCTGTCCTGAGCGATCTTCAACCTTTCCTGAATTGTACGCACCATAGAAGTGGCGTCTTCTCCCGCTTGACGTTTGTACAACTTCGACTCGCATGTCTCCAACCAAGACAACGGCGTACCACACTTCCTTCCGTACAAGGCCTCGAAAGGCGCCATTCCAATACTCGCTTGAAAACTGTTGTTATATGCAAACTCCACCATGTACAGATGATCTTCCCAATGCTTCCCGAAATCTAGGACGCACATGCGAAGCATGTCCTCCATCGTCCGGTTGACCCTCTCGGTCTGACCATCCGTCTGCGGATGAAAGGTTGTGCTGAAACTTAGCTTAGTTCCCAACATACTATGCACCAACCTCCAATCCTTTGACGTGAAACGTCCATCTCAATCACTAACAATACTACGGTGCACACCATGCAACCGTATAATATTATCCACATAGAGTTTGGCTAGCTTCTCCATCGGATCTTCCTTCCTATTCGGGATGAAATGCGACACTTTTGTCAACCTATCAACGACCACCCAAATGACGTCGTTTCCCCTCTGCGACTTTGGCAAGCCATGCACAAAATCCATAGAAACGTCGTCGAATTTCCATTCCGGGATAGGCAAGGACAACCAGAATAACTTCTTCAAGTCTCTATCCATCTTCGTGCTCATCAGGTGGATTGAGTACTTGGTATGATGAGCCTCGTACATCAACTCCTCCCGAAGACTATCAGCACTAGTGACGCATAGACGACCGTCCTTCCGTAGCAGTCCATCCTCAACAACAAACTGGGAATTTTACCCATCCAGAGTTTCATCCAAGACCCGCTTCATACTGCTATCCTGAACTAAAGCCCGTCGAACTCTATCGGCTAGGACGTACTGCACCTCTGTCCAACACAACAAGGCCTCGGCACTTGACTGCATATCAACGCAGGAGATCTCTAATGCCTCCAAATCACAGGCCAAGCTCTCATCGTGTACCATCAACCAACTGACCTGCGCAGAAGTCCCGCGACTCAACGCATCCGCCACTGCATTTCCTTTCCCAGGTACATAATGTATCTCGAAGGTGTAGTCCCCCAAGAACTCCATCCACGTACGCTGCCTCATGTTTAGGTACTTCTGATCCAGTAAGTACTTCAGGATCTTATGATCGGTGTAAATATCAACCTTCACTCCGTACAAATAGTGCCTCCACAGCTTCAGAGCGAATATCACGGCTGCTAATTCTAAGTCGTGGACCAGATAATTCCTCTCATGAACCTTCAACTGTCGTGAGACATAGGCTATCACACTCCCATGTTGTAGCAGAACACAGCCCAAACCACTGCCCGAAGCATCACTATAGATTTCAAACCCTTCGGTTCCACTTGGCGAACATAAAATAGGCGTCGTGGTCAACCGCCTCTTCAATTCTCCAAAATCCTGCTCGCACTCCAGCGACCACACAAACTTTTGATCCTTCCTTGTCAACATCGTGAGTGGAAGCGCTACCCGCGAAAAGTTCTCTACGAAGCGCCTATAGTAGCCGGCAAGTCCCAGAAAGCTCCAGACTTCCGCCACCGTAGTCAAGGTAGGCCACTCCCGTATCGCCACTATCTTCGCCGGATCTACAGCTATCCCTTCTCCACTGACAACATGACCAAGAAACGCTATAGAGGATAACCAGAATTCACACTTGGAGAACTTAGCGTACAATTGATTTTTCCTCAACGTCTCCAACACCATATGTAGATGCTTGTAATGGTCCTCCTCACACTGCGAGTATATCAAGATATCGTCGATAAATACTATCACGAAACGATCTAGGTACTCTCTGAACGTCCTGTTCATCAGATCCATAAACACAGATGGCACATTGGTCAGCCCAAACGGCATGACCGTGAACTTATAATGCCCAAACCCCGTGTTGAATGTTGTCTTTGAGATGTCGCTTTCCCTTATCTTTAACTGATAATAACCGGACTTCAGATCTAACTTCGAATACACTGTTGACCCAACCAACTGGTCAAACAGATCGTCAATCCTCGGGATAGGATACTTATTCTTCTCCGTAAGCTTATTCAACTCCCGATAGTCAATACAGAGTCGCAAACTCCCATCTTTATTCTTAACGAAAATAACTGGTGCGCTCCAAGGCGACGAACTTGGACGCACATAACCTTGCTCCAACAACTCTTGCAGTTGCACCTTCAACTCCGCCATCTCTCTTGGTGCTACCCGATACGGAGTGCGTGACATCGGCTTGGCACCCGACACCAGCTCAATAGTAAAGTCAATCTCCCGCTGAGGAGGGGCTCCTGGGAGATAATCCGGAAACACATCGAGGTACTCATACACAACTGGGATACTGTCCAGAATTGTCTTAGCTGTTGAAGCCTGCACCATTGAGACAAATAGCTCTGCCCCAGACCGAACTGCCTTAATCACTTGAAGGGCCGACATCAAAACTTTACCCGACCCCTTCATGCCCGCAAATGTAGTCTCCCGTTACGAATTCAATCCCAACTTAACCTCCTTTCGGTTGCAATCTATGAAAGCTAGCTGCTCCGAGAGCCAGTCCATACCAAAGGTTACATCGAATTCTACTAACGGTAGAACCAACGCTCGCAAAACAAACTCCTGATACCCAATCCGTAACTTGACTTCACAGACCTTAACCGCACGCATGGAGCACCCATTGGGCAACAACATATCCAACTTGTCTTTTTCCATCGAGGAAGGGACCACGATGCGCGTTACGAATCTTTCAGACAAGAAGGAATGTGAAGCTCCCGTATCAAACAGGGCTCTCGCTGGACAGTAGAAAATCAACACAAATCCTAGCACCAACAATAGTAAGCTAATATATAACACGAGGTAACAACTACATAAAGTTAAACTGCTATAAATTTAACTCATACCTGTCACCACGTCAGCTTGTTTTATGGCCTCTTGCAGACCAAGATTATAAACTCTAGGCTGGGCTGGAGCATGATGGGACGCGGTCGACTCCACCACCTTCCCTTTCTCTTCATAAGTCGCTCCAGGCTTCCTCTCAGACTTTGCACGTCCGCTCCAACACAAACGAGCAAAATGCCTCATCTTCCCACAGTTGTAGCAAGCTCCTGGGACTCGACTTGTGGTTGCCCCCGACGTACCAGATGAAGGGGCTGAGTTCGAAGTCCTCTACTTCTTGTTCCACTTGCAGAATCCTGACTTTGCATTAGGCACTTTGAACTCTGCCTTCTTTTCCCCTGATTCCTTCTTCTCATGCACCTTCTTTACGACCTTTTCCAATGATCGGGCCGAATTGAATAAGGCTAGGAAGCCCTGCGTCTTAGGCCCAACAAGGAGTAACTGTGGGCCGCCACGTAGACCCTCATAAAATCGGTTGGTCTTCCTCTCCTCTTCCGTAAACATAGCACCACCATATCGACCCAAACGTGTAAACTCGTGGAGGTACTCGTCCACGCTTCTGGCTCCCTGAGTCAATCCAAGATACTGATTCTCCATCTCAAGTTTCTGAGAAGATGGTAGATATCTATCCAAGAACAATCTTGAGAACTCCTCCATAGGCACATCCGCTAGCTGCCTTCCCACTAAGAGATGAAACTCCAACTCATCCCACCACAGCCTCGCCTCACCAGCCAAAAGGAAAGTCGCTATGGTGGCCTTCTGCCACTCCTCATTTAACGTGGCTGTCAAGACCCTCTTTATGGTAGAGAGCCAATCCTCAGCTTGCGCTGGCGTTCCATTCCCGTCGAACATCGGAGGATTAAATCCCATTACGTGCTTGAGTTGCCTCTCCGTAGCTCTCCTCGGCTCTACTAGATCCACTGCCGCACGTTCTACCACTCTCGGCTCTGCCGCCCTAACCGGTTCTTGCTCAATAACAGGAGGTGCATGGTGCATTTGCCCTGCAGGTTGGGAATTAATCATGGCAAATACTGCTTCAGCCACCATCATGATGGTTTCCACTGAAGGAGGTGTTGTAGGCACATCCCTCGGTGCACTACTTTCTGCCGATTGGAGACGCTCTGAAGGACCAGCACAACTCCTAACTGCCTATAATAGCAAAGACACACGATTAGATGACAAACAAATTGCTAAAGCAATCATTGGAACACTCAGGTTCCACAAAACAAGTGTATTTTTCATTCCTAAGTGGACATTCATGGGTTCTTTTTGATGTTGTAACGATGACGCACACATGTGCTCACCACCCCTTAAAAGGAATTCACCCATGAATTCATTTAAACCTGACCGTAACCAGAAGTCTGATACCAAATTGTAACACCCTCATCCATCTTATGGCATATAACAGAAGGTCCAGCTGGAACCCGACACCATATACCACGGACAGTCGGAAGGGTTACGTATTAATAACCAAACCATCCAATTAAAACTACTCATCCTAACACAGAGCATTCTAGCGGATGCTTTTAAACAGTTGAAAGATCCCAAAACTGTAATCTAGTAATCATGAATGTCCACTACTACACAACAGGAATAAAATTGCAATACACATAAAGTAACTGGCCTTATGGCCTTACAGGAGTTCACTTAGCAATGTAATGTCTTACAAACATCGGCTCGCAGGCCGTCCACACATGACAACATAACAATAATTATTCGCTTGGGCCTTCGAGGGCCAACTCAGCAACATGGGCTCCAACCCGCTATTTTGCACTCGGCTCCGCAGCACCTGCAAGCAACATTCCACCGCCCGGTGGCAAACAAAGCAACGGTCCGCCAAAACCAACCAAATTATAACGACCCCGCCCCTTTTTGGGACGGTGGTTCTCCTTCCCAGCATATCATTAGCCCAGCTAAACAATTATATAAAATATAATTCGCCACAGGTGTAGGCTCGCACGGCCAAATACCCAGTGCACTCAGGGCACATTATCGGTGAATCCTGTCACTTCAGCGTCTTCACCACCACCCCCAGGATGGCAACAACATGAGCATTTTTGTCTTTCTGGCCACTGCCTAAGACTCCCGACTATGCCAACGGCCAGTCTCCTTTTCGGGCCTCTCGCACCGAACCACATAGCCCAGGTCCAATTCCACTTGCCCGTTGCTCACACCACGTAGTCACATTAAGACGTTCGCACGAGCCAAGCTTCTCTCGGATCCTAAATATTCCAAACAATCACATAACCCAGTTATGTTCAAGGCCGGTTCCCAGACCGCCAAGTAGCAGAACAACGATTCTGCTCAGTTTTCCGGGTGTGCCTTGGAGTTAATCCCCAAGGATCCCTGCTGCAATCTACCGTGTAGAAACCCGAAAACCCAAAGCACGAAGTCTTCTCCGACAACCATACAAATGCAACATCACCAATCCAGACCAACTTGTCCGGGTAGGCTTCACACAAAATGCCTAAGTCCGAATAACGATTACGGATTCTATATGTAACACAAGGGGGACTATTCACGTCAACCCCAAGGAACACCACGAACTCACCACACACTCGCGGGAGCGGGTTTCCCCTATGCAAAAGGAAGAGCTTCACATGCTCAAGTTGAGAATCGTTACCCTTGAAGTACGCTTCGGTGCCATGGAAAATTATTCTGATAGAAGTCTTCACAACGAGATTCTCTCCACGGATCCGCTCTCGGTTCTCTAAACGGTGCTCCGATGCTCCGTCGATGGCCGGAAAACTCCTCCTTCTTCCTCCTCTTTCTAACTTCTTGAGAGAGAGAGAGACTAAGGGAGAAAATGAGGAATTAATCCTCTATTCTCGACCATAACCAGAGCAAGAACTCCCCAGGGCCGTTGGATGTTAATTAAAGAAAACTAACGGCTTAGATCCCCACACAAATCCCCAGAACTAAGCCAAACACGGCTTCGCACACGGCCGTGTCCCAGGCTGTGTGCCTTGCTCCGGGCACGATCGTCGAACACAGGGAACCACACGGGCTAAGACACGCCCGTGTCTAACCTGGCACGCCCGTGTCGGGTCCTCGACACGCCTGTGTCCGGAGGCGTGTCACCTGTAACTGCCACTCCAACCGACACGACCCAACTGCACACGGGTGGGGACACGGGTATGAACACGCCCGTGTCGCCCCTGACGCGCCCGTGTCAGAAAAATGCCAACCCGTGTTGCCTGCCGTGTCCTTCTCTGGGCACAACCAGCCAACACACAGCAAGAAACGACCATGGACATGCTCGTGTCCCTGGCCGTGTACCCCTATACAAACTCCAAAATTTTTTTGGACGGGATCGGCTCGAATATGATTTTCGGGGCGTTACAAGTGTTGCTCTTTGAGGTAGGATCCAATTGTGGATCTGAGGTAGGGTTGTCCTCCCAGCCTGAGTGTAGGGCCTTGTGCCTGAGGTAGGTGACTGGAAAGTCACTGAGCTGTAGGTGACAAGTGTCTCATTGAGTTGTACGCCTTGGAGGAGGCTGAGCTGTAGATACTTGGAAGGGTACTGAGTTGTAGGAGTGTTGCAGCACTCTGAGAGTAGGGCTGTGTGCCTAAAGTTGTAGGGATGAAGAGCCTGAGTTGTAAGCCTTAAAAATAAGGCTGAGGTAGGTGATTAGTGGATCACTGAGCTGTAGGAGCTCTGCAGGGCTCTGAGGTAGGAACCCTTGTAGTTCTGAGATTGGGTTCTGAGTGAACCTGTGTGTAAGGCTGAGGGCCTAAGGTGTAAGCTCTGAGGAGCATAGTGGTGGAGTTTGTGCCTAATCCAACAAATTAGTTGGATAGGTGGGAGGTAAAGTGGATGTACCCAATTGGGGAACCACTATAAATATGTGTGTGTTTGTTGTGTTGCTTGTTTTCTTTATTATTACAGGATCTAAGGATAAGCTCTAGATAGATTAATTAGTAATCAACAGAAGAACTAATAAAACCTCAAAAACCTATTCACCCACCCCCTAGGTATTAGCTAACCTTCAGTTAAGAAACTTTCAAGTGGTTTTAGAGGGAGGTTGCTCAAAAAGGATTTAATAATCTGAGTATACCTCCAAGGTTAGCTACAAGAAATAAGGATGCGGTCTGAAATGAACTATAAGGAGCTAGAGGCCATGAAGCTACCATCTGCAGGAAGGAAGGATTTGGCCTTTGGAAGCAATGGGTCAGACTGTTCATGGAAGCTTCTGACCCTAGAATCTATGTAACAATTATGGAAGGTCCTTTTGTCCCCACAAAGGCTTTCACCATAGACCCAACTGTGAGAGTGCCTAAGGCTTATTCAAAAAAGGACAGAGATGAGGTGATTCTATCCACCATGGACAAAAGGGAACAAAATATTATAGCCAGTGCCATTGATGACTCAACCTTCCAAAATCTTGTACATTGCAAGACCTCCAAGGAAATGTGGGACACCCTTGTGGTCTACATGGAAGGATCTGAAGAAGTTAGAGATGATAGAAAGTCCTTGCTCAATTAAGAGTATGAGGCCTTTAGGAAAAGCAAGTCTAAAAAAGTTGCTGACTATTTTGAAAGGTTCTTTAGGACAGTCAATGAACTAAGAACCTATGGTAGGGTCTTCAACAATTATGAGTTGAATGAAAAGTTCCTTAGATCTCTCACTAGAGATTGGGAAACCAAGATTTGTGCCATTAGGGAAATGTCTAAGCTGGCAGACACTCCTCCACCAACACTCTTTGGAAAGTTGGAGTCCTATGAAATACAGCTGGCTGTTAGACAATAAGAGGAGAAGGAAAGTCAATTCAAGTCCAAGGACAAGTCTGTGGCATTCAAGGTAGAAGTTTGAAGAAGAAGTAGAAGGAAGACTCCCTCACCACCTAGGAGGGAAGCTAAATCTAGCTCAGAAAATCCTGAGCCAAGCTCATCAGACAACCACATGTCTGATAAAGATCTAGCTGTCTTCTCCAAGAAATTTCAGGAGTTCATAAAGAAGAAGGAATAGAGGAGCAGGATATCTTCATTCTCTTATCACAGGAAGACATCCAAGGATGACAGGTATGCCCTAAAACTAGTAAACAGATTTCTTCTAATGTCATCTATTATTGTTGCAGCAGGGCTGGGCATGTCATTGCTGACCGCCCAGTTAAAAGAAAGGAAGAAGATAAGAAGAATAAGAAAAAGCATCACCATCACCACAAGGGAAAGAAGAAGGAGAAGTTCTTTGTGGCTAAGAAGGAGAAAAGCTAGACAGATTCTTCCTCCTCAGAATCTGAAGATGAAGAGGAAGAAGCCTATATAAGGCTGATATCTGTTGCTGCTGATCCAGAAGAAGAAGAGGAATATCCTGCTGTTAGGATAGGAATCAGGGTCCCTCTATCACACTCAGATAGTAACAATGAGGAGGATGAAGAAGACTATGGATGCCATGGTTTGATGGCAATGACTGAAGAAGAAAGAAGTCAGCATGATACAAAATCATTCAAGGTACAAACTCTTTCCAATTCTGCATCTTCCTCTGACTATGAGACCAGTCCAGATACTGGTGTATCTTCATCATATGATAAAGATTGCTCAGAATCTGAGACTGATGTCAATCAATTGATTGACAAGTATGGACTACTCCTAGATGCTCTAAATAAGAACAGAATTCTTGCCAAAAGGCAAGCCAAGGAGATAGAAGTCCTAAAGCCTTATAAAAATCTTTATGATAATAAATCTATTGAGTTCTATAAGAAAAGTCATGAGATATCTGAACTCAAGAAAAGTCTTGAGTGTCAGACTTTGCTTCTAGAAGAGAAGAAAAAATATATTAGATAACTGGAACAAAAGTTCACAGAGAGATTGGGGATTGTGTTTAACCCTTCTCAGTTACAGGGTCAGTTGTCAAAAGCTGCAACTTGCCAAGTCCCTGAGAAGTTTGGTATTAATCACATCAATCATCATTTCAAATCTGAATTCTCTGATAAGAGGACAGTGTTTCAAAAGGCAAATTCACCTTGTAGAACTGTTAGGGTTGGATCTCCTCTCAAGGATCAATCTAATGTGTGCTTTAGTAGTGGGGTAAAGACACATGATCTCAGAAGGAGTGATGCTGTCCACTCTAGCCAGAAACCTCAGGATAAGTTCTTCAGATTTGGATTTAAGTATCCCTTATCTAAAGAGATGAAAAAGTCCACTGAATGACAGGCTCCAAAAATACAATTGGTCCATTCTAGAGCAGCTGTATTTAGATCTTCAGCACCTTCACTCAGGAAGAAGGAAGTTGCATCATGCTATGCTCATCCAGCAAAATCTGGAGCAGCTCACTTCTCTCATGAACAATAATTTTGTGTTGTCCTGAAGAGAAGGTACAATATTCATAGATGTTGGTGTTATGGGAAGGTAGGTAATTTTGCCATTGATTTTTGGCACAACCTGAATATGGCTAGTGGATAGAAAGGTGCTCAGCCCACTCAGAGAGTTGGGCAGATGTCTTATAATGCTAATAAGAACCTAGGACCCAATTATCATTGGGTGCCTAAGGGTAAATGAATTCTGTTTTGTAGGATAGTCCAAGTGTCTGTCGAATTAAGACTTGGTAATTGGACAATCGATGTTCCAGGTAAATATCTGGGACAAGTTGGTTGCTCAAGGAAAATGCTCCAGGAAAAGCAACAAGTTAAGGTTGAGGTTGTCAAGTATGTAATCCTCAAAAGCTAGAGGAAGCAAGTCTCAAGGTAAGTCTCTCTCTCTCTTATATAGAGACTAAGGTTGCTAATTGCTAAATTAAGTTAGTTGTTCAGGCTGAACCTAATCAAGCACACCAAATAGAAAACATTGATTCAATTATCTACACTGTTAATTTTTGCAGGTTTTACTCTAAAATTCAAATAACTTATTAGCAAGTTTTAAGGTAAACCTATGCATAATTGGAGTGCCAATAGAACTGACTCATTAACATGTTATGTCCCCTTCTATTTAACGATTAATAAGATTTTTACTAAGTCAAATAAATTGTACATCCAATCAGTATGGGAAGACACAAATTAAACAAGCATGGAACAAATAGAAGAAAAGATGAGATGTAAAATAGAATTGCTAAACCTTCCATTTCATAACAGAAAGCGTATCGCAACCCGCTAAAACAAAATGTACATGATAAAGCTAAAATTCTTAATTGGTCATTCAGATAAAAAGATAATTAAACTTTTTTGGTATAAATATAAAGGCGACAAGAAACGAAAGGTCAATCCACTCTTAAAACCATTAACCCTAGTCGTCGAGACCGAAACCCTCTCAGCGTCTCGTCGCACTGTTTCAATGGTGCCAAATGTCATCAAGGAGCTCCAGGAAGGATACGAAATTATGAGGGATGGATTCAGTCATGGCTCCCCAGAGATTAAACCGGTGATAAGGATGATTGAAATCACAGGCCTGGAATACACACTTTCTGAACCCTCCACCATTCTTAGAAAGGAGGTAGTAGAATACTTCTCCAATGCTAAAGTGTCTCCCTCTCAAGACTCTCTTAAATCTAAGAATGAGGATATCAAGATAAAGATAAACCCTAAAAGACTAGGCAAGACCCTACATATACCCTCCGTCAACCGTAGCGAGGAAGAAGATCCCTCCATCATGGACAGAGAAGGTGCTCTCAGATGGTGTGGATATAATGAGGCCAAATCTGGGTCTCTTAAGAGGAAATTCTTCAACCAGAGAGGCAAACTTCTGGCATATATCGTATGGAAAGCCCTTATCTACAAAGCTGGATCACATGACACAATCTCCAGGTCAATGTTTGATGTTATGACCAGAATTATCCTGAATAAAAAGACTTCATGGTCCTCTCTCATCTACGAGAGAATAGTAGACTGTCTACACACCCCAAACTTGGGCAGAATTCTCTCCTTATACCTAGTGAACTCCTACCCTGATACATTCAAGCAGGAGCAAGGAGTGAAGATTCATTGCCTAAAAAGAATGGACATAAAGACTTTGGACAGATTCACTAGGGTCCTACCAATGAGCCAACCCTCAGGAATAAAGGACTCCTTGAAAGTCCACCTAGTGTCAACAAAGTTCACCTATGGGGGGGGGGGGGGGGGAATAGGTGACGTGCAACGCTTTTGCGGAATTTACGAATGTACCTGCACAATAAAAATAAAAAGCACAGCACACAGAATACACAGGCAATTTATAGTGGTTCCCCGACTTGGGTACATCCACTTTCCCCCTTCGACCTATCTCCCAACAAGGGACGACTCGGTCTCTTCTCCAACAGGATTGAAATCCAATCCCTGCACTATCGGAAGGAACCCTTCCACACGTAGGAGTCAACACTCCGACAAATCGGGTTGCACCCAACCCTTACAATACGGAACAATCGTTCCTTTACAACAAAAGTAAAATAGAATGTACACGAGATACAAACTTCGTTTGGATACTACGGTGTTCCTCTTCGTTCGACGACGTGTTCGTGAAGTCAACGAAGAGTCTACAACCTTGGTCTCTCTTGGAGAGGATCTCCCCGGAGCTGGCGGCGGCAAGATGAGCGGCGGCTAGGTTCACGGGATCGGCGACAACAACGATGTGAGGCTGCACTCCTTTGTTGATCCAAACTTCGTAGCGAAGCAAGCTAGGTCTACCAACGGTCACACTAGGATCAATCGTCTCGATCGATTCGGATGGGGAAGATTTTCCCGATCTACAAATAGAGAGACAAGAGATCTCCGGATAGACACGTGAGACGCGAAGCTTAGCTAGGCTTCTGTCGCAGGAGAATCTGGGCAAACCACGATCAACCGGCGAGCACCTTGTCGCGAGCGGCAGCGGCGGCGGCGGAGCGGAAGCGGCGATCTAGGGTTCATCCGTGCTCGCGTATTTCTTATCTTCTGCGCTACTTTACTGTTCAAAAATACCCATGTATTTATACACTCTAGACCCATACAATATGACCGTTGTGGGTCCCACACGAATAACCCCAAATTCCGGTTCGAAATAGTCCAGCGGCAGAATCCGGTCCAGCAGCATCCAGAGAAAATGCCAAGTAAAATTCGTCGAGAATCATTGGTGATTCTCGACGAATCGGCGAGAATCAGTTAACGATTCTCGACGATTCGTCGAGAATCACTAGTGATTCTCGACGATTCCCTTGTTGATTCTCAACGATTTTCACTTGGTATTCATGATCTGCTCATCGACGGGTTCGGCGAGAATCATTAGTGATTCTCGCCGAATCTTACTTGGCACCATTTTGAGGTAGCCGGAAGGAGTCGGCGAGAATCACTGATGATTCTCGATGATTCGGCGAGAATCACTTGGTGATTCTCGTCGACTTTTACTTAGACGAATTTTCGTCTTTCCACCCAAGAGCTGCTCCTTGACTTCTCTTGCATAAACATGGCCCTGTACTTGAAAGTAAGTGCACTCCAATAGAGAGAGTACACGTAGGCCAACACACTGATCTGCTCAATGAGGGATTACGTCGTGCAGACCCGTGTATATTGACCTACTGCACCCTGACATTGGTGTGCACTTAGCGTGGAATAACTGCAAGCACAACTTAAGAGGTTTCATCAAATACATTGTGAATTCATCTTAGCTTGACAGGTGGCTTCCTCAAATCCAGGTGATTGTGGATACAATACCCAACAATCTCCCCCTATTTGACGAAGCCAAAACCCTACTAGCTAAGATGAATAACACTAATCAAATAATAATAAAAAAACAGCATTCAGAATGGAAGCAACCAGATCAGGACTTGAGTCATACACAAATTCAAATATATATACCAACATATATATATATACACATATAATCTCAGAATTGTTCAAATAATAACAATAAGCATTAAATGTTCTTAAGAGAAAATGACAAGCTAAAAATTGTTGACTATTTTTCCTTAGCTAAGTCATCCTTGAGTTTTTGCGCCAAATACTTCTTCCTTTGCCTCTCCATATACTCTTTAGGCTTCGGATAATATCTGGGAGGAGGAACTTTATTTGCATCCGTGTTGTTTTTGAAGAAGATGTTTCATTTCGCTTCATACGTCTTGTGCGTTTCCCACTCAAACTGGCTGTATACTTCGTTTCGATTGATTTCTCTTTTTTCCTGTAGCCAGAAGGTGTCCAAGATGATATTCTTTGAAACTGGACTCCACTTTTCATTTCTTACCTCCTCCTCACTCAGTCGAGTTCTCTTTTCAGCCTATGTCTCCTTGGAGGTCCCTTCTTGAGCTTTTCGCTTGCCCCTGGCTTTTGCTAGGGCCTCCTGGTCAAACATGCTCCTCAGTTTTGCTTTAGAAATGGCCCTAGCATCAGCTTCACTCATGGAAACATCAGCAACACTTACACCCTCAGCAACACTAACTCCCGCTGCAGCCATAGAAGTCTCAGGAGCATGAATACCTGCAGGATTCAAATCGACGCCTAACGCCTGTTGTAGCATCCACCAGCAGCTGTCATAGACATATTTGTTTGACAGTTCAAAGTTTGTAATCATGATTTCTTGAAGCTCAGCCATCTTAGCTATGTATTCCTTCTCCCCCTTTTTGGCTTCGAGTGCTATGGAGTTTGCATAGGAGTGCAGGGAGTCATCAATATGCGTTGTCGTCTTGGAAAATTCAGTGACTAGTGCCTGCTGATTGGCGTTGAGAGTGACCATATTACCGTCAAACTTTTGGATGTTGTTTGCTACAACATGAGCATTTTGATTTACTACAGCAAGAGTATCAGTGTTCTTTTTCAATCCGGCCATAAGAAGTGTGACAGCTTCGCCGGCCGCGGTATACTTCTCTTCAAATTTCTTATCCATCACGTCAAGTTTATGATTGATCTCTACCATATTTTTGAGCATGAGATTTTCAGACTTCTTAATTCTTTGCAGCATTTGATTCTGAGCTTTATCAAAGGAAGCTTTAAGCTCATTCACGATGCCCTGAATGATTTTTACAGTGTGAGTGGCAAGCTCATCTCGTAATGGAAGAGCCGGAGGCACTTCTTGGCCTTGCTCTTTAGCAGACGCATCTGTAGAGCTGGATACAATCACAGTCTCTAATGGGGGAATGCTGGCGGCTTCTGTAGATTTTTCTGACTCCCCCTCCACTGGTGCATGCTTGTCAGATGGAGGTTCAAAGAGATCCGGAGCCTCCAATGCGTCATGTCCCTCATTCTCGTCTTCCTGTCCGTCATCATCCATGAGTTCATCTTCATCAGCAGCCCCTTCCAACTCTTTGTCAGCAGTCTCTAATACAGTTGCTTCGTCTCCTTGGTCATTTCGGTTCGGGGCCTCCTCATGCTCCAGCTCAGGTTCACTTTCTTCGTGTAGATCTGCCACAGCATCTCTGGCCAGCTGGGAGATGTCAGATACTACATCAATAAAAGGGGGTAGAGGCTCCCCCTCGATTTCTGCAGTCAAGGTATCAGGAACTTCATTGGGGGTGACTGCTGGAGATACTCCCTGTTGTTCTTCCACGGCAGTCTGCCCAATACGCCGCTCCCATCGGTCAAACACACTTGAGTCCATCTTCTTCAAGTAGTGTAGAGGAACACCTTTGCTCATGTCAAACCTGTCTCCATTTAGCTGATTTAGATACAGACTTATGATACGGCCAAAACTCGGAGAGCCCAAGGTGTCCTTGATCTTCTCGAACAGCAACTCCCCCCAGTTGAACCTTTTACGACAGACAACAACTATCAGGATCTTGAACATATCCGCTGAGATATGGTCATGAGAGCCCGGCTTGCAGATGAGCACCTTTCCAATAATGTCAGACAGGAGATTCCCTTCTTCATTCATATCCTTTCTCTTTATTGACCGAGTGCCTCGTGGGAGACCGCAGAATAAGAGAGTTCTGGTTTTGTCATCGTCCTCCAGATAGTCCTCATGCTCCGAGCTAGAAAGCTGCAGGAAGCGAGTCAGCTTGCTGGCAGACAGCTTGACCTTTGCCCCAGCCACCTTGCTTTTGATTAGTGAGTCGCCATTTCGGAGTCTTGCGGTGGCGAAGAACTCCAGCACCTCTTTGTCCAAGATTTTGCAAGGGTGCTCCAGGACGAATGTTAGCCCAGCCTCTTCCAGCATCAGAATGATGTTGCGGAATTCGTCCGAGGCGTGAGGGAACCCAGTCCGAACAAGCTCGCAACCAGTGACCAACCCAGCAGTTGTCCTTGGAGCCATTGCAGATCTAGAGAGAGAAGCCCTACTCTAAGCTTTAATGAACATTCAAAAGGAAAGTGTCACTAGTGAGAACGTCCAAGTACGGGTGAGGAAGAGGTTACCTAAGGGCGTAGATGGAAGTGAGCTGGTGAGCTTCCTGCGAGAACTCTTCCTTGAGCATCCTTTGGGAAGACCTACGGTGGATAGGAGAGTTTTCTGCGAGGTTCGGCAGGATTCGACGGAGCCGGTGCGATTCGACGAGAACCTTGCGAGAACCTTGCGGGAACTTACGGGAAGACGATGGAGAAGCGGGATTCGTGTAGCGACGAGCTTCCTGCAGGGTTCGGAGGGAGTCGACGGGATTTTGCGAAGGCGGTGCGACGAGCTTCCTGCGGGTCGGCAGAAGAAACCATGTGATTTGGCGTGTTTTCTGCGAAGGTCGGCAGGATTGTTAAGGAAGGTGAGGGGTCGGTGAGATTCCAAGGATATACTGGGTCGGCGGGATTTCAGCTCTGTGGTAAGTGTCCCGTGGAAATGAAAGGTCGGCGGGATTTGTCTAAGTCGAAATTGAAGGGTTTCTTTACTAGGAATTTTCACGTTAAGAAGCATTGCAACATTTTCGAATTCTTCTGATGTCAAGTCAATATAAAAATGATAAATACATATATATATATATTTTAAAGCCAATCTATTTGGGTTTGAACGAGGCTTTTCCAAAAACTTCTTGATGTCAATTGTGAGTTGTCGAGATTCACAATGACATATCTTCGTTAACTCTTTATTGATGTATAAAGGTTTGCATGTATCGAGTTAACCTATCCTTAGATGTGCACACATACATGTATAAGCATAAGTATAAATATACACATAGATAGAGATATATATGTAAATGAGGATGCAATATGACGCAAGTCCTTGAACTGATCAGAAGTACCTGGGATTATGAGAGTTGACAATGAGTCTCTCTGACTATAACATACCAGGTGCTCGATGTGAGTATGCTGATATATATATATATGTCACTTCTGTTATTCCAGATGCATGTTCCATTTCAGTCGTGGAACACCTACTGTCTAGTTCCCATCATATTTACGGGAACCTAGACTACCCTGCAAGAAAGAATTACCTTACCTTAGGAACCCAAATCATATTGGGTCCTAGGTTCCTGTTAGCATAAGCACTCGACTGCCTTCCTTCAGACAACCTGCAAGGAAGACTACCTCTGTCCCGTGAATGTGGATAAGCCCTTGCCTTTGGCACAGAGGGGTTGTGCCAACAGTCGATGGCAAAGTGCCCCACTTTGCCACAGCACCAACATGGGTGAATGTTGTATCGCCGTTTCCGACCTGATCTAGTGACTGAGGTAGTCACGGTCCTAGGTCTAAATGGGATAGAGCAAGATCTCCTCAAAAAATTTCCTCTTCCATCGTGACACGTGGAAGGGTGGAAGGTATGTATGTTGTGAGCGTCATGAGGCCGGGAAGGTGGTGCCATTCTTTCAGGCATCCCCCTTCCGGAGGCCCCATGAAAACTTACACCATGACTTCTATCCTCCCTATCCTGTGTCCTCGGGTGGTGAGAAGTCTTCTGTGAGCTGGGACATGCAGATTCACACTGAGTTGAGGCAGTGGCAGTGAATACAAAGGGCTCGGAATGAGCCTTAGGTATTCTCTCATGGGTGGCCACGACGGCCCTTGCACTCCGGGTGTCTCCACATGGGGACAGATCACCCTTGCAGTGACCACAACTATTCCTGTGGTCATACCTGAATGCATGATGAGTTGCCTTCCTGCTTGGAGTGGGGGGTCGGAATACCGTTTCCCCATTTCTCCACGAATTGATAATCCGGGAGATCCACCCATTTTCTTGCTTTCTCTTTATAGCATCAACCTTGGAAAAGTTTGATACTATTCTTTTCTCATTATCTAGACTACTCTCTAGAGCTGAGATTTTAGAGTCCTTGGCCTTGTTGGACGCCAATTGGAGAACCAACAAGATTTTCAGTCGAGCAATCTCTTGAGCTTGCTCCTCAGCAAGTAGGTTGCTTGTCTGAAGGGCTCTCTTCAGGGAATCAGCATTTTCTGAAGGAGGGCAGTTCCTGTCTTCAGAAATTTCAAGAGATACGGGGCAGGACGAAGAAGTTACCTGCTCCTCAGCGATATTGTCATTAGAGCCAGTGTCCATTGTGTCATCCTCATCAGAGCTGCTTTCCTCGCTGGCCTCTTCAGTCTCTGACATGGACACTAGAGCTCTGATGCAGTCCGAGAGATCCTTGCCTTCATCTTCAGAAGTGATGACCCCAACATACGCTTCATCCTCTAATTAACGGCAGATTCCAGCTTTCTCTGACCCCCGCCCCCATCAGCTCTGAGATCATCATCCACAGAGATTTAGCCGTCCTACATTTTTCCAATCTAGAGCGAGAAGCTCCAGACCAGATATCCATGATAATTTGACGAATCCTCTTATCCAAATTAAAGAATGAAAGCTCCATTTACGACATCTCAGCAATGCACTTGGGCACTTGAATTCCAGAGTCGGGGGTCTTTATAGGAATAAAAGGACCCTCTTCCAGGATGAAAGATGCACGAGGATCGATGGCATCCAAGTGATACGACACTCTCATTCTCCAGACTGGATAAAACTCCTTTGTACATGCAGGGAGTCTGAGTGGCGATATCTCATAATCCAGCTCCATGCTTCTGACACTGGTGGCAGGATACTACTCAAGGTTTAAACCTTTTGATGAGTAACCTCCCTCTGATACCACTTGAAAGTCCATCTAGTGTCAACAAAGTTCACCTATGGGGGGGGGGGGGAATAGGTGACGTGCAACGCTTTTGCGGAATTTACGAATGTACCTGCACAATAAAAATAAAAAGAACAGCACACAGAATACACAGGCAATTTATAGTGGTTCCCCGACTTGGGTACATCCACTTTCCCCCTTCGACCTATCTCCCAACAAGGGATGACTCGGTCTCTTCTCCAACAGGATTGAAATCCAATCCCTGCACTATCGGAAGGAACCCTTCCACACGTAGGAGTCAACACTACCACAAACCGGGTTGCACCCAACCCTTACAATACGGAACAATCGTTCCTTTACAACAAAAGTAAAATAGAATGTACACGAGATACAAACTTCGTTTGGAGACTACGGTGTTACTCTTCATTCGACGACGTGTTCGTGAAGTCAACGAAGAGTCTACAACCTTGGTCTCTCTTGGAGAGGATCTCCCCGGAGCTGGCGGCGGCAAGATGAGCGGCGGCTAGGTTCACGGGATCGGCGGCAACAACGATGTGAGGCTGCACTCCTTTGTTGATCCAAACTTTATAGCAAAGCAAGCTAGGTATACCAACGGTCACACTAGGATCAATCGTCTCGATCGATTCGGATGGGGAAGATTTTCCCGATCTACAAATAGAGAGACAAGAGATCTCCGGATAGACACGTGAGACGCTAAGTTTAGTTAGGCTTCTGTCGCAGGAGAATCTGGGCAAAACCACGATCAACCGGCGAGCACCTTGTCGCGAGCGGCAGAGGCGGCGGCGGAGCGGAAGCGGCGATCTAGGGTTCGTCCGTGCTCGCGTATTTCTTATCTTCTGCGCTACTTTACTGTTCAAAAATACCCATGTATTTATACACTCTAGACCCATACAATATGACCGTTGTGGGTCCCACACGAATAACCCCGAATTCCGGTTCGAAATAGTCCAGCGGCAAAATCCGGTCCAGCAGCATCCAGAGAAAACGCCAAGTAAAATTCGTCGAGAATCATTGGTGATTCTCGACGAATCGGCGAGAATCAGTTAACGATTCTCGACGATTCGTCGAGAATCACTAGTGATTCTCGACGATTCCCTTGTTGATTCTCAACGATTTTCACTTGGTATTCATGATCTGCTCAGCGACGGGTTCGGCGAGAATCATTAGTGATTCTCGCCGAATCTTACTTGGCACCATTTTGAGGTAGCCGGAAGGAGTCGGCGAGAATCACTAATGATTCTCGACGATTCGGCGAGAATCACTAGTGATTCTCGCCGAATCGGCGAGAATCACTTGGTGATTCTCGTCGACTTTTACTTAGACGAATTTTCGTCTTTCCACCCAAGAGATGCTCCTTGACTTCTCTTGCATAAACATGGCCCTGTACTTGAAAGTAAGTGCACTCCAATAGAGAGAGTACACGTAGGCCAACACACTGATCTGCTCAACGAGGGATTACGTCGTGCAGACCCGTGTATATTGACCTACTGCACCCTGACATTGGTGTGCACTTAGCATGGAATAACTGCAAGCACAACTTAAGAGGTTTCATCAAATACATTGTGAATTCATCTTAGCTTGACAGGTGGCTTCCTCAAATCCAGGTGATTGTGGATACAATACCCAACACTCCTCTAAGGGTACAAGGAAGAAACCTACTGAGGAAGAAAGAACTTCCAGCTCTGAACTAGAGCTTGGATCATCCTCTCTAGCTGATGTTGGGTTGTAAATAGATTTAACCCTGAGTCCCTCTTCAACAAACATCCAACTCCAGGACACTACAATGCATGTTGATAAAATCCATGCCATCCCCAGGTCAGGAGAAGTCTCAAAGAATGCTACTGACGAAGAGGTTGCTGCAGAAGATGAGCCAGACATGGCTGATACTGATGGTGTTGCAGCAATTGAAGATATCCTTACTGCAAAAGAAAACAGGGAGCCTCCTGTGATATTAGATACTTATCTTGATAAGTCCAGCCCAGAGAAAGATGCTCTGTCTGAGGGGGAGCATAATGAGATGGATTTGATAATCTTGGATAAGGTTATCAACAAATTAGTTGAGTCTATACCCACTGCAGGTAATACTAACACCCTCCTAAATTGTAATGCTAATATAACCTTAGCTGAGGAAATGGGTCCTTCTACAGTTTCTATAATTGAGGGGGAGTCTTCACAGGTCCCTGCTTTGAATGTAGTCCCTCCTCCAGTAAGCTAACTACCCACTACCCAAATCCCTGATGAGCAACTTCTAAATTATATCAAAGCACTCCTAGATGCTCAAACAATAACTCTTAAGGAATATGTTAACCACTCAGTTGCCAAGCTGAGGGATGAATTGTTAAGTGAAGTTAAGGAATGTAAAGAATGAACCTCTCACTTAAACAAACAGGTCACCACCTGGTTTGATATGGCTAGAACTGCTGGCATAAAGCTGACCACCCTTATGAAATCCATGGAACAAGCTAGAAATTTTCTGCAACTGACATAGGATATGTCAAAAATTTTATAAGTACAACTGATGAGGTAATTAGGGGTGCAACAAACCATGTCAATTAGCATGTCACCAAGGTTTCTCTCCACTCTATGGAGCAGGAAATTCTCCTGAGAAATGAGCTGCTTGCTGACAATGAGAGAATACTTCAATCTATATCAAACAAAAATGAAGCCAACAGCTCCTTACTACAAAAGATTATATCTGAAGAAGGCAGAAAGGGGGAGAGCAGTCATGCTAAGGCAACAACACTCATTGAAGATCAAGCCTTCAATGTAATTCAAGGCACCATGGTGGCACTACACCTGCCCCTTCTGGATAGAAAGAGGCCAGAGGACCTACACTTCCCAGCACTGTACAACCCCGTATCCGGCGAGTGGGGCCCACAAGAGCCAGATCCGACTGTAGCTCAAAAGCCATGCGAGCTCGTCATTCGTCGAACGAAGAATCGTCACTCCCAGGCATTGTCTAGCTCGGTATCCTACCGAGCCCAAGCTCGGCATTCGTCGAACGAAGAATCGTCACTCTCCCAGGCATCATCGAGCCGAGCTCGACGAATACAAGCTGATGAAATGACAAGCGCCATAGCCTGCTCGCATCATGACCAGCTCGCACCGTGTCTAGCTCATACTCACCCTAAGGAGCTCGGCGTACAGTAGGCGAGCACGACTCTCAGAGGTTGCCGAGCTCCTCAGCTCGCCCAGGTCCAAGAGGTACTTTTTTACTATTTTGCCCCCGCTGGCCTGCCCATAGTCTTTTAAAACATCGAAGTTTGGCTATTGGCAGACCCAGCCAGGGGTGTCCTGGTAATTGCAGGTCAGCTCAGTCTGGTTATTGGCAGTCCATGTCATGAAAACTATAAATAGGACCCAAGGGGTACCCCAGAAAGCAGGCATTCTGTGCTCACTTGCTCCAGCCCCCAAGTGCTTTCTGAGGGTACCTTCGCTTGGCTTTTGGCTAAGTAGGGGAAGCGCTCTTAGATCTTCCGGGTGTGTGGTGGGTCCTCCCCACCGAGCCCTTGGGTCGGTTCTTGTTTCTTTTGTTATTTTGCTTGCAGGATCGAAGTAGGTGCGTGATCACCCCTTCCCCAATTGTGAACTCCACATGAGACCAAATTTCGGTTTCAACATTTTGGTGCGGTGAGCGTGGAAAGTGATCAGCACAGAAAAGCTTCCAGCGAGCTCAATGACAGGAGGACAGGGATCTGACAGGTCGGACTCGCCACCCCCCGCCCCCCCCCCCCCCGCCTCTCGCCATGGTGGGGATGTTCGAAGACTTCAAGAGTGAGATGCTGAATCTGGTCAAGTTCGCACTCAGCACGCGGGCCGAGTGCTCGACTCCAGCCGTTCCGATCACCGCCGCCCCGACCCTGGGCGAGGACGCCCCCGGCAGGCGAGCGGGGAAGGAAGTTTCCGAGGAGGGCCGAGGTTGCGAGCTCCCAGGTCGCGTGTTGTTCCCCGGCTCGGCAGGGGGAGGCCGGTGCGGCGATCTGGGCTCGCGAGATGGGCCGGCTCGCCCAGCAGGGGAGAGAGTCCTTTCAGCGACTTGGTCTCTTCAGCCCCAGTTCCAGATGGGTTCAGGGAACCCGAAATATCTTATTACACCGGGAAGGGAGACCCGGTCCAATATATCCAGTGGTCCGAGGACGTAGTCTCAATCCGACAAATGTCGGACGGCTTCAAATGCCGACTCTTCGCCATCACCCTTAAGGAGAAGGCAAGAGAGTGGTTCCACCAGTTACCAGCCAGCTCCATCTACTACTTCGAGAACCTGCGCCGAGGGTTCATGCTCAGGTTCACTACTTCATAGAAAAGGAAGAAGGAGTCGGAGTCCCTGTTTCACATCAAACAGGGATTGAATGAGACCCTGGGAAGCTATGTTGACCGGTTCTAATAGGAGGTCACCCAGGTTCAGGAGATGCCCGGCCACAGCTTGATGATGGCCTTCACCCGGGGGCTGTAGCAGAGGTTCTTTCGAATGGAGCTAAAGAGAGTGCCCCCCTCTCCTAGGAGGAGTTGATGGAGAGGGCGGCAAGGGAAGTTGACGGGGAGGCGTCGAACCCGGAGTTCGCGCGAAAGCTGGCCAGGTGGGCCACGGAGGAGGAGAAGGAGGCGAGAGGAGGAAGGGTGCAGGAGGAGAGGAGAGTCGAGCCTCGGTAGAGGGAGCAGAGGCAGCTCCGGGGGCAGCAACAGCCCAGGTGGAGGGGGCAGGAGCAGGACCGTCGGTTGGGCTGGAGGCCCGAGTGGCAAGATCAAGGGCCACGGAGAGGGTATCAAGGAAGGGATCATCATCAGGGAGGCCAGGGTCAATACAACCCCCCAGGTTGGAGGCAAGCGCACATGCCTCCCCTTCCCAATCAAGAGCAGGCTATGGCCATAGCCCATGGGGAGAGGAGGAGTGTGATACGGAGGAGGAGAAGAGAAGTCAGGGTGGAGTTGCCCTATTGCGACTTCCACCAGGAAGAGGGGCACGCCACAGCCACGTGCCCGTAGTTCCTCGAGATGAGAGGGAACAGGGAGCAGCAGCAGCAGCAAGGGCGCCAGGAGGTGCGGATAGAGGAGGTCCTGCCTCGGGTGGAGGAGGATCGGTGTGAAGACCGGGCCGATGTGGGCACCCGAGGAGGGATCAGAGTGATCCATGGGGGGGGGGGGGGGGGTGGGGATAGAGGCCTCGCGGAAGGCGAGCCTCCACAACATGAACCGCCGGAGCGTTGGCTCCACATCCCAGACCCTACCCCCGGAAGAAAGGATAACCTTCACGAGGGGCGATTTGCCGGATCACGAGGATCCGTTCTGCGATGTGCTGGTCATTCAAATAGCCATCGAAAATTTTACCGTCTCCCGAATCCTCATTGACAATGGGAGCTCCGTCAACGTCATCTTCAAGAAGGCGTTTGATGTGATGAAGGTAGAGGCGAAGAGGGTGCTGGCCTCAGATGGGCCTTTGTTTGGGATCTCAGGGGAGAGGAAGGAATTGGAAGGAGGAGTCGGGCTCCATGTCTCCCTAGGGGGGCAGTCTAGAAGCTGCAGGTTCATCATCGTAGATGCCCCCAGCAGCTACAACACCATTTTCGGGAGGCCCCTCATCAGTGCCTTCCGCTGCGTCCCGTCATCCTTCCATCAATGCTTGAAATTCAATGCGGAGGGGATTCAGGTCAGAGTTTGGGGCGACCCCAAGGTAACAAGGGAGTGCTACGTTACCGCCATCAACTCCATTTCTTGTCAAGGGGGCACCGAGGAGATGGAGCGAAGGATGGAGGAGGCAGAGCGGGAAGAAGGAATGGAGGAGATGGAGGAAGGCTGCACTAGGGTTGAGGTGGCAGGAGAAGATCGGGAGGAGCTGGCCGAGGCCATGGCCGTAGAGGAAGAGGTGGAGGCAGAGATTCTCATCCCAGAGGAGAGGGATGTTGAAGAATCGGAGGAACAGTCCCGGTTGGAGGCTGCGGAAGAAGTGGTGGAGTTGGAAGTTCTCACCCTCGGAGGGAGGGTGGAGAAGGTCCGCGTCAGCGGAGGGCTGGCCCCAGAGGCTCAGGGCAGGATGCTGGAGTGCATCCATAAGAATGTGGACATCTTCGCATGGAGTGCCACGGAAATGCCAGGGGTTGACGCGGATGTGGCCTGTCACCGCCTCAACCTGGACCCGGAAGCACGCCCCATCCAACAAAAGAATAGGTCCACGACAGATAAGCTGGCCTAGCCTATCCGGGAAGAGGTGGCAAAGATCCTTAGGGCCGTCTTCATATCTGAGATCCAGTACCCAGGTTGGGTCTCCAATGTGGTGATGGTAAAGAAAGGAGACGGCCGATGGCGCATGTGTATTGATTTTTCTTTACTTAATAAATCATGCCCTAAGGATTGTTACCCTTTGCCTCGGATCGACGCGCTGGTTGACTCAGCCGTTGGTTTTTTTGTAATGAGTTTTTTAGATGCGTTTTCAGGTTATCATCAGATCAGGATCCACCCCCCGGACGTCAAGGACGTTTCTTTCATCACGGGGGATGGATGCTACTGTTACAAGATGATGCCCTTCGGGCTAAAGAACGCAGGGGCAACCTATCAAAAAATGATGGACAGGGTATTCCGGGAGCAAAAGGGGAGGAACCTGGAGGTATACGTAGATGACCTCATGATAAAGAGCCAAGATGTGGACTCTCACCTCCGGGACTTGGAGGAAACTTTCGCCACCCTGCGCAAGTACAAGATGCAGCTCAACCCCCTGAAGTGCAACGGCTGACAGGGAAGCTGGCAGGGCTGAGTCGATTCCTCTCCTTGGTCGGCGAGAAATGTTCCCCCTTTTTCAAAACTCTGAGGGGAGGTCAGAAGTTCGAATGGACAAAGGAATGCGAGGAGGCATTCCGGGCTCTCAAGGCAAAACTGACACCAGCTCCGTTGCTCCAAGGTCCTAAGGAGGGGGGGATCTGTTCTTGTATCTCGGGGTCAGGGCGGAGGTGCTGAGCTCCATCCTAGTCCGAGAAGAGGGGAAGAAACAGCTCCCCATATACTATGTGAGTCGGGTCCTGAGGAAGGCCGAGCTTCGATACCCAATCTTGGAAAAGTTGGCCTTCGATCTGATCATCTCGGCCCGGAGGCTCCGACCCTATTTCCAAGCACACTCCATCCGAGTGGTGACTGACCATCCCCTCTGCAACATCCTCGAGGGGGTGGAGCATTCAGGCAGGTTGGCCAAGTGGTCGATGGAGTTGAGCGAATTCAACATCTCCTTCATCCGCCGCCTTTCGATCAAGGCCCAAGCAATGGCCGACTTCCTAGTAGACTACGTGATCGAAGTGGCGGAGGAAGAGCTCACCCGCCCGACCTCGTGGAAGGTAAAAGTAGACGGCGCTTTGAGGAGACATTCCCTGGGGGTGGGGGTTCTCTTGGAGAGTCCCCAGGGAACTAAGATTGAATAAATGGTGGTGATACACTTCCCCATTACTAACAATCAGGCCGAGTATGAGGCCGTGATAGCGGGTCTGCGTCTGGCCAGGGAGCTGGGAGTGTTGGACGTGGAGGTCCTAACCGATTCCATGGTGGTAGCTTCCCAGATCAACGGGGAGTTCGAGGCAAGAGAGCCTACCCTACGATTGTACTTAGCCAAAACGAAAGGGGTCATTGGCACCTTCGAGACCTTCTCCATACGACATATACCCAGGGAAGAAAATGAGCCGGCTGATCGACTCGCAAAGCACGGCCCCAGGATGGGGGGCACTATCACCGACTTGTTCCGCCCTTCCATTTAAGAGGGGGAGCTTATGTAGATCGATCGGCGCTCCTCGTGGATGGATCCGATTGCAACTTTCCTCTCCACGGGGGAGTATCCAGAAGGGACGAATAAGAAGAAACTCAGGTACATGTCAGCCTACTACCTCCTCCGAGACGAGTAGCTGTACAGGAAGACCCTCTCGGGTATGCTAGCCCGTTGCGTGGCCGAGAATGAAGTACAGAAGATCTTGGAAGAAGTCCACTCCGGGGAGTGCGGAAGCCACTCCGGGAGTCGGACCTTGGAAGGAAGGATTGTCGGGCAAGGGTACTTCTGGCCAACCCTGGGCTGTGATGTCGTGGAGTTCGCGAGATGGTGTCACAAGTGCCAGTTATTTGCCCCCCTTCAGTTACAGCCGGCCCAGCGCCTAAAAAGCATCATCGCCCCCGGGCCCTTCGCAATTTGGGGAATGGATTTGGTTGCACCATTCCCCCAGGCCAGTGGTCAGAGGAGGTTCCTGTTGGTAATGATCGACTATTTCTCTATGTGGTTGGATGTGAAGGTGCTGGCCAAGATAACCTCTCAGGTCATCAGAAATTTTGTATGGTGGGAGATCATCTGTCGGCACGGGTTGCCCCAAGCCATCGTCACGGACAACGGACCCCAGTTTGCCAGCGCAGAGTTCACTAGCTTCTGCGAGCAGCTGAGTATTGACCTCATGTTCGCCTCGGTCCACCACCCCAGGAGCAATGGGCAGGTGGAGGCCGCCAACAAAATCATTGTGAATCTTTTGAAGAAGAAAGTTGAGAATCTGAGAGGAAGCTGGGTGGAGCAGCTCCCCGCAGTCCTCTGGGCCCTAAGAACCACCCCCAACACAGCGACAGGGGAGACTCCTTTCAAGCTCTCCCATGGATGCGAGACAGTGCTTCCCGTTGAATTTGAAGTCCCGACACCTCGAGTGGCTGCGGCAGCAGAAGGCAAGGAGGAGTGGCAGACCGAGAATGAGGAGGAGCTGCGGCTCTCCCTAGATATGGTGGAAGAGCTACGCGACCTCTCTGCCATCATGCAAGAAGAGGTAAAAAGAAGAATGGCCAAGTACTTTGACAAACACGTCAGAGTAAAACAGTTCGCGGAAGGGGACTTGATCCTGAAAAAGGTGCATGCGGCGGGACGATCGGCAACCGTGTGTAACAGTCCAAATTTCGGAAACAGGAATTTTTGGGTGACACGGCCTGGGACACGGGCGTGTCAGCTGACACGGCCTGCGATACGGGCGTGTCGCAGGGCATGTCGAGGTTGTGTCGACGATCGGGCTTTGTGTCGACGATTTTTCGCTCGACGATGTGTCGAGAGGAGGCACACGGCCCAGGACATGGGCGTGTCCAAGGCCGTGTCGTGTGCTCGACGACTTTATCTCGACGATCGTCGAGTGTCGAGATGTGTGTGTCGAGTGTCGAGAAGTTGCACACGGCCTGTGACACGGGCGTGTCACAGGGCGTGTCAAATCGGGTCGACGAACTTAGCCCGTCGAAGGATTTCGACAGGGCGTGTCTTTGTGCCGTGTCTGGGCACACGGCCTGGGACACGGGCGTGTCACAGGCCGTGTGAAGTCTCGGGATGATTTGGGATTTTTTTTCACCCAGGCACACGGCCACAGACATGGGCGTGTCTGAAGGCGTGTTGGTGACACGGCCCATGATACGGGCGTGTCCAATGGGCGTGTCACTGGTTTGGATAAGTCGGTTGACCACCGCTTGAGGCACACGGCCTGGCACACGGCCGTGTTCGAGGCCGTGTCGGGTCAAAATCTTTATTTTTGGCAAAATTGTGGCCGTCCATTCCTTCAGCTGGGATCCAAGGGGCTGAAGCCTCTTCCTCTTTTTCCTAAAGGCCGAAATCAGAGAAAGGATTCTCATTTTCCTTGGCCTTAAGCTTTCTTCAAGTTAAGAGAAAGAGAGAGAGGAAGGAGGAGGAAGAAGGAAAGGGGGCTGCTGCTGGTGGTGCTGCTGGTTACCGACGGGCAATCCAAAGCCAGCGTTGCGCAGGAAACTCTCTTGCGAGTCTTGCAAGCAAGCTTGGAAGTCATGGCACCGAAGCGGTCGTCAAGGGTAATGACTCTTCTTCCTAGCCATGTGAAGGCTTCTTTTTGGCATAGCTTTGTGATTTCCCCCACCAAGAGGTGGCTGATTTTGGAAATCCTTGGGTGGATGCTTGACATCCCCTTTGTTAGCATATAGATCCGGAAATGGAGTACGGAATAGGCATGCTGTGTGAAGCCCATCTGGACAGGTTGATCTGGATTGGTGATGTTGCATACGAACCGGAGAAGACTCCGTGATAACGTGTAGGTTAAGGAGTCTGCTGGTTATGCCTGCGAAAAGGAGTAGCAGGAAGTACTGGGGTGGTTGCCCAGGAAAAATAGCCATGTGATGTTTTAGGTCCGACCTGTGGATGAGGCACAGGAAGTACTGGTGTGACCAGGAAAGGCCCTTTGTGATGCTTGATGTCGTAGGGTGTCCACCTGTGAAGCGAGTAACAGGAAGTACTGGAATGATAGCCAGGAAAGACCCCTGACATTTATGCTTGTGCGGTGTCCACCTGTGAAGAGAGTCACAGGAAGTACTGGGAGGCCCAGGAAAGACCCGCAGTTGTGCTAAGGAAATGGGTATCGAGATATGCCCAGGCTTGAATGCCAGGAACAGGATTGGTGAGACCGACCCGCGCCTTTGTTATAGCCATGAGTACGCTGTACTCAGAGAAGGCAAGGCGATTTGAGCAACGGGGGGTGGAGGATCCGACCTGCGCTATGTCCGTCCGATGTGAGACCAAAGGTGCGGTCTGTTGGAGCGCATAGCAAGAGTCTTCGGCTTGCGCGCCATGACACAATGGGGGGCTACGGGCCATCCCGGTGTAGGAAGACTAACTCCGGCTGCACGCCATGGAGTAAATGCTCAAGAGAATTACCGTTGGGTTATGACCCTGATACGGTGGTGGGCAAGAGATTTGCCAGAACACCAAGAATGTGCCCTGAGTGCACGGACCGTTGGGCCGGGTGGCGAACGGTTGTGATGGCTTGTGTGCGTGAAAGCACATTTTGATGATAGATATATTGCCATCCTTGTGATTTGCTATGCTTGCAGGGAAGTACCGCTGCCCCGAGAAAAGGGGTAGAGTCGTTATAATTTGGTCAGCTGAACGCTGACCGTTGCTTTTGTTTGCCACCGTTGGGTGGATTGTCCTTGTACAGGTGCGGGAGAGCCGAGCGGGACTCATAGAGGTTGATGTACCTGCTGCTGTTGCTGCTACTGTTGCGAGCCCTCGAAGGCTCTATGTTTTGTTGTGTTTTCTTTGAGTGTGGCCGGCCTGCGCGCCACTTTGTTTAGGCCACTGTTTGATAGCCATGTAAGGCCATAAGGCCAACGCTTTTGACTTGTTGTAAGACATTCCTATAGTTTATAAAATGTGGAGTTTTATGTTTGGACATTCATGAGGAGTTCAAGTTGTAGTCTAGGCTTCCGCTAGAATGATTTGTGATAGGTGCGATGCGCTACTCTGGTATCATCCTGTACCTTCACCGCCTGTTTTGTGATATATACTGTGGGGCCCCGGCCGGACCTTCTAGAATATACCATATGAACGGATGGGGTTGTTACATTTTTGGTATCGGTTGTCTTGGTCTTTCCCTCTCGAAGTCGTGGCCGACTTCTTTTGTGGGGTGGCGAGCACGTGTTTGTGCAAACCAAAGTCTACGAATGAACTCCTGAATGTCCATGATAGGAATGCATATTTGTGTGTTTGAGGAACCTGCGTGTTCTTCTTTTGTGTTGTTTGCTTGGGTACGTCCGCTAATGTGTGTGTCTTGTCCACCTTTAGGTGACTCGAAGTGGAGCTGGGCCGTCTGAGTCCCAGCGTTCTGATGAAAGTACGGCACCTGCCGCGGTGCCTACTCCTCCACCGTCTGCGAAACATGTGCATTTAGTTGCGGAGGCCTTATTTACCATGATCCAAGGCCAGCCCCTTAGGCAGGAGCAAGCGGCTGTGAGGCCAGAACAGGTGGCGGCGAGGCCTGAACCTGTAGTGGAGTTGGCTCCTCGAGCGGCTGAGAAGTAACTTACAGGGTTTATGAGTTTCCATCCGCCTACGTTCTCGGGAGCGGGAACGCCGGCGCAGGCTGAGGATTGGCTATCGCGCGTCAAGCGAGTGATGACGGCGATAGGAACGGCGGAGCATCAGAAAGTCACCTTAGTTACCTTTTTGCTTGAAGGAGAAACTCGGTTATGGTGGGATGAGATGGAGTTGCATCATTTGGCGGGTCGTCCGTTAACCCAAGTCTCTATGGACGAATTCTCCCGGCTCTTCCTCGCGAAGCACCTTCCTGCGGCTCAACGGATAGCCATGGAAAATGAGTTCCAACGGTTGACCCAAGGCGATGGCAGTGTTGACGCCTATTTGCATGAATTTACGCGCCTGGGGCGGTATGCGGGTTCGATATTTGCTGATGAGCAGAGGAAGACTAATCGGCTCTATGAAGGACTGAGGGACGAGCTGAGGTTCCTTGTGTCAAGTTCTGTGAACCAAGGTTTCCAAGCGTTGGTTGACACCGCGACCGCGTTGGAAAAGGATATGAAAAGGGTGCAAGGGAAGAGAGCATTGACTGTGACGCAACCGGAGTGGAAGGCGCCCCGATCGGGGAAATCATTTTATAAGAAGCGATGGGGCAAGAAGTCCAAGCCTAGTGGACAAGCTCCTTCATCCGTTGCAACGGGAGCAACATCAGGAGCTACCTCCAAGCCAGATACTCGGGTCTGCTTCAATTGTGGCCGCATGGGGAATATTGCGCGCGATTGTCGGATGCCGCCAAAGAGTGAAAAGAAGGCGGGAGCATCTTATGCGGAAAAAGGAAAGGCGGTGGTGGATTCCTCTGCCTCGCAGGCGCAACCCCGGGTCTACAATCGTGGCCTGCAAGAGGCCATCAAGCAGAGTGACGTGGTCACAGGTATGAGTTTAGTTTTGCATAGGCTTTTGGTTGTATGCTTTGCTTAGGACCTCTATGTATGCGATTTGTATGTGTGTCATGTTTGTCTTAGGCTTTGTGATGATTCGGGAAACGCTGGCGCGAGCACTGTTTAATACAGGTGCATCGCATTCTTTTCTGTCTAGTGAGTTTATGACGCGGCTTGGGATACCCAGTCGTGCAAAGACAGATAGCGTCAGAGTGGTGTTGCCGAATGGCTGTTGGATGCTTGCGGATCAAGCTTGCGATGTGGCGGTTCATTTAGGAAGTCGGGAGTTTTGTTTAACTACATTTGTTTTGCCAATATCAGAATTCGACGTGATTTTTGGGATGGATTGGCATGCGGAGCAGCATGCTATGATAGATTGCCAGTCCAAAGAAATCACGTTGGGCCAGAATACCGAACAGGAGACAAAGTTCGCGGGTATGCGAGGAGTGGGCGGGACATTGATGTCTGCACTCCAGGTAGTCAAGGCTGTTCGGAAGGGTGCGGAGTGTTACTTTGCACTAATTCAGGCTGTTGAGCCTAAGGCCAGTTTGTGCGAGGTTCCGATTGTGGCAGAATTTACAGATGTGTTTCCCACGGATCTCCCTGGGCTACCACCCCAGCGGGAGATTGACTTCACAATTGAGTTGGTGCCAGGTGCGAAACCTGTGGCCCGCTCGCCATATCGCATTGCGCCAAAAGAGATGGCTGAATTGAAGGTTCAACTCCAAGAAATGTAGAGCAAGGTTATATACGCCCAAGTATGTCACCTTGGAGCGCGCCTGTGCTTTTTGTAAAGAAGAAAGACGGTGGGTTGCGGTTGTGTATCGATTACCGTGAACTAAATAAGCTGACCGAGAAGAATAAGTATCCGATACCCCGGATTGATGAGTTGTTCGATCAGCTGGTGGGCTCGACCGTCTATTCGAAGTTGGACCTGAAGTCTGGTTATTACCAGTTAAGAATTCGGGAAGGTGACATTCCCAAAACCGCATTTGGAACGCGTTATGGGCACTATGAGTTCACAGTCATGCCCTTTGGACTGTGTAATGCACCCTCGATGTTTATGGATTTGATGCACCGTATTTTTCGCGAGTACCTGGATCTGTTTGTGATAGTGTTCATTGATGACATCCTGGTGTACTCGAAGTCCAAAGCTGAATATGAGATTCACTTGCGGTTGGTGTTGAACACATTGAGGCAAAATCAGCTCTATGCCAAGTTCTCGAAGTGCGAGTTTTGGCTATCGTCAGTGGCATTTTTGGGCCATGTGGTGAGTGGAGCGGGCATTGCAGTGGATCCAGCGAAGATAAGGGCCATACAGGAGTGGCCAATGTTGTCTTCCGTGGCCGAGGTCAGGAGTTTTCTTGGACTTGCGGGCTACTATAGAAGATTTGTGCAAAACTTCTCGCGGATCGCTTTGCCGCTAACCACATTGACGAGAAAAGATCAGAAGTTCGTTTGGACGCCAGAGTGCGCACGAGCTTTTGAAGAGCTGAAGATTCGGTTGACCACGGCGCCAGTGTTGTCTTCGCCACGTGGAACCGATGGATTTGTCATTTATAGTGATGCCTCAGGGAGCGGCTTAGGCTGCGTTCTTCTGCAGAATGGAAAGGTGATTGCTTATGGCTCACGCCAGCTGAAGGTGCACGAGCGAAATTATCCCGTCCATGATTTGGAACTAGCGGCGGTGATTTTTGCACTCAAGTTGTGGCGACACTACCTTTATGGAGTGAAGGTGGAGATCTATACTGATTATAAGAGCCTAAAGTATCTTTTGGAGCAGAAAGACTTGAACATGCGACAACGAAGGTGGTTGGAGTTCCTTGGGGACTACACTTTCGAGATTCACTATACGCCCGGGAAGGGGAATGTTGTCGCGGATGCCTTGAGTCGGCGGGTTCAGGCTAGAGCGAATTGGTTACAAAGGCATAATAAACGCCTTATCCAGGAGTTGGAGGCGTTAGAGATCTATTGTATAGACAAGAATTCCACTGCCATTGCATGTTTGAACTGGACCGAGGTACAATGTGACCTTGCGGACCGAGTTCGACGGGCAACGGAGTTGGATGAAGATCTCTTACGCTATGTAAATGAAGGGCCAGAGGGCAAATTCACCTGGATTGACGGTCTTGTACGAAAAGAGGGCCGTTTGTGCGTCCCAAGTGTGGGGAAGTTGAGGGAAGAACTGATGTATGAATCGCATTATACAAAGTATTCCATTCACCCCGGGAGCACAAAGATGTTCAACGATATGAAGAAGCTTTTCCGGTGGCCAGGGCTCAAGAAAGATGTTGCCCTTTATGTAGCCAAATGCCAAACATGTGCGTTGGTGAAGGCGGAATGCCAAAAGCCGGGCGGTTATTTGAAGTCACTGCCGATCCCAGAGTGGAAATTTGATGATATTTCCATGGATTTTGTGCATGGGTTGCCAAGATCGCAGCGAGGAAATGATTCCATTTGGGTGATTATTGACCGGCTAACTAAAGTAGCACATTTTCTCCCGAACAGGCGGGATGATTCAGTTGAAAGTTTGGCAAAGTTATATGTTGACCAGATTGTGCGGCTTCACGGTGTTCCTCGGAGCATCGTAAGTGATCGAGATGGGCGATTCACGTCAAATGATTGGAGGCTAGTTCACCGACTGTTGGGCACGAAGTTGACTTTCAGTACGGCCTTTCATCCCCAAACGGATGGCCAAACTGAACGTACCAACAGAACAATGGAGGACATGCTCCGAATGTGCGCCCTTGACTTCGGAAAGAGATGGGAAGATCATCTCTATATGGTCGAGTTTGCTTATAATAACAGCTACCAGACGAGCATTGCGATGGCACCATATGAAGCTCTATATGGAAGGAAGTGTCGTACTCCCTTGGCTTGGATAGAAGCGGGCGAAGCTCGGGTTGTTAAACCAAATAAGGTTGAGGAAGCAAACTCAACCATACGGACGATTTGAGAGCGATTGCTTATTGCTCAAGATCGACAAGCGAAGTACTACAACGCCAAGCACCGGAATGTGGAATTTGCTGTTGGCGATTGGGTCTACTTGAAGATCAAGCCATTCAAAGTTGTCTCCAGGATTCGACGATTGAAAAAGTTGAGTCCAAGATATTTGGGTCCTTTTGAAGTGGTAGAGCGAGTTGGCGAAGCGGCTTATCGGCTAGCTCTGTCGGCAGACTTGGGTGGGTTGCATGATGTCTTTCATATCTCGGTGCTTCGGAAGGCCGTGAAAGATCCAGCTCAAGTGATCGCGGATGATCATGTGCCGGTGGAGTATGGGATAACAACGAAAGTTAGACCCATTCAGATCGAAGATCGAGCCGAGAAACAGTTGCGGAACAAGACGGTCGGCATGGTGAAAGTCCGGTGGGACAATTGCGGCCGTGAAGAACTGACATGGGAGCGCGAGCAAACCATGCGCGAAGAGTTCCCTGAGCTGTTTTTGTAATCTCTAGAGAGGATGTTGTAACATAACATTTTGTATGTTGTAACATATTTCTTGCTGTTTCTGTTGCCTTCCTGTGTCTGAATTTCGAGGACGAAATTTCCTGTAGGAGGGGAGGATTGTAACAGTCCAAATTTCGGAAACAGTAATTTTTGGGTGACACGGCCTGGGACACGGGCGTGTCCCAGGGCGTGTCAGCTGACACGGCCTGCGACACGGGCGTGTCGCAGGGCGTGTCGAGGTTGTGTCGACGATCGGGCTTTGTGTCGACGATTTTTCGCTCGACGATGTGTCGAGAGGAGGCACACGGCCCAGGACACGGGCGTGTCCAAGGCCGTGTCGTGTGCTCGACGACTTTATCTCGACGATCGTCGAGTGTCGAGATGTGTGTGTCGAGTGTCGAGAAGTTGCACACGGCCTGTGACACGGGCGTGTCACAGGGCGTGTCAAATCGGGTCGACGAACTTAGCCCGTCGAAGGATTTCGACAGGGCGTGTCTTTGTGCCGTGTCTGGGCACACGGCCTGGGACACGGGCGTGTCACAGGCCGTGTGAAGTCTCGGGATGATTTGGGATTTTTTTTCACCCAGGCACATGGCCACAGACACGGGCGTGTCTGAAGGCGTGTTGGTGACACGGCCCATGACACGGGCGTGTCCAATGGGCGTGTCACTGGTTTGGATAAGTCGGTTGACCACCGCTTGAGGCACACGGCCTGGCACACGGCCGTGTTCGAGGCCGTGTCGGGTCAAAATCTGTATTTTTGGCAAAATCGTGGCAGTCCATTCCTTCAGCTGGGATCCAAGGGCTGAAGCCTCTTCCTCTTTTTCCTAAAGGCCGAAATCAGAGAAAGGATTCTCATTTTCCTTGGCCTTAAGCTTTCTTCAAGTTAAGAGAAAGAGAGAGAGGAAGGAGGAGGAAGAAGGAAAGGGGGCTGCTGCTGGTGGTGCTGCTGGTTACCGACGGGCAATCAAAAGCCAGCGTTGCGGAGGAAACTCTCTTGCGAGTCTTGCAAGCAAGCTTGGAAGTCATGGCACCGAAGCGGTCGTCAAGGGTAACGACTCTTCTTCCTAGCCATGTGAAGGCTTCTTTTTGGCATAGCTTTGTGATTTCCCCCACCAAGAGGTGGCTGATTTTGGAAATCCTTGGGTGGATGCTTGACATCCCCTTTGTTAGCATATAGAACCGGAAATGGAGTACGGAATAGGCATGCTGTGTGAAGCCCATCTAGACAGGTTGATCTGGATTGGTGATGTTGCATACGAACCGGAGAAGACTCCGTGATAACGTGTAGGTTAAGGAGTCTGCGGGTTATGCCTGCGAAAAGGAGTAGCAGGAAGTACTGAGGTGGTAGCCCAGGAAAAATAGCCATGTGATGTTTTGGGTCCGACCTGTGGATGAGGCACAGGAAGTACTGGTGTGACCAGGAAAGGCCCTTTGTGATGCTTGATGTCGTAGGGTGTCCACCTGTGAAGCGAGTAACAGGAAGTACTGGCATGATAGCCAGGAAAGACCCCTGACATTTATGCTTGTGCGGTGTCCACCTGTGAAGAGAGTCACAGGAAGTACTGGGAGGCCCAGGAAAGACCCGCTGTTGTGCTAAGGAAATGGGTATCGAGATATGCCCAGGCTTGAATGCCAGGAACAGGATTGGTGAGACCGACCCGCGCCTTTGTTATAGCCATGAGTACGCTGTACTCAGAGAAGGCAAAGCGATTTGAGCAACGGGGGGTGGAGGATCCGACCTGCGCTATGTTCGTCCGATGTGAGACCAAAGGTGCGGTCTGTTGGAGCGCATAGCAAGAGTCTTCGGCCTGCGCGCCATGACACAATGGGGGGCTACGGGCCATCCCGGTGTAGGAAGACTAACTCCGGCTGCACGCCATGGAGTAAATGCTCAAGAGATTTACCGTTGGGTTATGACCCTAATACGGTGGTGGGCAAGAGATTTGCCAGAACACCAAGAATGTGCCCTGAGTGCACGGACCGTTGGGCCGGGTGGCGAACGGTTATGATGGCTTGTGTGCGTGAAAGCACATTTTGATGATAGGTATATTGCCATCCTTGTGATTTGCTATGCTTGTAGGGAAGTACCGCTGCCCCGAGAAAAGGGGTAGAGTCGTTATAATTTGGTCAGCTGAACGCTGACCGTTGCTTTTATTTGCCACCGTTGGGTGGATTGTCCCTGTACAGGTGTGGGAGAGCCGAGCGGGACTCATAGAGGTTGATGTACCTGCTGCTGTTGCTGCTACTGTTGCGAGCCCTCGATGGCTCTATGTTTTGTTGTGTTTTCTTTGAGTGTGGCCGGCCTGCGCGCCACTTTGTTTAGGCCACTGTTTGATAGCCATGTAAGGCCATAAGGCCAACGCTTTTGACTTGTTGTAAGACATTCCTATAGTTTATAAAATGTGGAGTTTTATGTTTGGACATTCATGAGGAGTTCAAGTTATAGTCTAGGCTTCCGCTAGAATGATTTGTGATAGGTGTGATGCGCTACTCTGGTATCATCCTGTACCTTCACCACCTGTTTTGTGATATATACTGTGGGGCCCCGGCCGAACCTTCTAGAATATACCATATGAACGGATGGGGTTGTTACACCGTGGGAAAGCTCAACCCTAGCTGGGAGGGGCCATTCATTGTGAAGGAGGCATTAAGGTCAGGGGGATATCGACTCCAAAATATGGAGGGCGAGACCCTGAGTCTCACCTGGAGTGGTGATGACTTGAAACGCTTTTACCCGTGAAACATGCAAGTGAAGTGTTATTCTTAATAAAATTCATTGGCATGATGTTTAAGTTTTAACAAGTTGTGCGATAGGAAGATACACTCAACTCTGGACCCGAGCAGATCCCGTTGTCAGGCTCTCACCTAGCTGACAGGTCAAGAAGTCACTCGGTGTCATCCCTGGACCTCGAGCAGATCCCGCTGTCAGGCTCTCACTTAGCTGGCAGGTCAGGAAGCCACTCGATGGTAGCAACTCTGGACCCCGAGCAGATCCCACTGTCAGGCTCTCACCTAGCTGACAGGTCAGGAAGTCACTCGGTGTCATCCCTGGACCTCGAGCAGATCCCGCTGCCAGGCTCTCAATTAGCTGGCAGGTCAGGAGGTCACTCGATGGTAGCAACTCTGGACCCCGAGCAGATCCCGCTGTCAGGCTCTCACCTAGCTGACGGGTTAGGAAGTCACTCGGTGTCATCCATGGACCTCGAGCAGTTCCTGCTGTCAGGCTCTCACTTAGCTGGCAGGTCAGGAAGTCACTCGATGGTAGCAACTCTGGACCCCGAGCAGATCCCGCTGTCAGGCTCTCACCTAGCTGACAGGTCAGGAAGTCACTCGGTGTCTTCCCTGGACCTCAAGCAGATCACGCTGCCAGGCTCTCACTTAGCCGGCAGGTCAGGAAGTCACTCGATGGTAGCAACTCTGGACCCCGAGCAGATCCCGCTGTCAGGCTCTCATCTAGCTGACAAGTCAGGAAGTCACTCAGTGTCATCCCTGGACCTCGAGCAGATCCCGCTGCCAGGCTCTCACTTAGCTGGCAGGTCAGGAAGTCACTCGATGGTAGCAACTCTAGACCCCGAGCAGATCCCACTGTCAGGCTCTCACCTAGCTGATAGGTCAGGAAGTCGCTCGGTGTCATCCCTGGACCTCGAGCAGATCCCGCTGCCAGGCTCTTGATGCTAAAGATCACGGCAGTGAACCGGTCGTACAAGTAATATAAAATGGGGGTTTTCCCAAGTATCGATCTCACAAGGAACACAGTAAGGTGGAGTTAATTTCAAGGAGGACTTGAGATTGAAGTCCTTAGGTCGGAGCTATCTAAGGGGGGGTTTTGATTGTTGCGATAAAAAGAAAGTAAAAATCTAACAACTACTCCTATGCAACGCCGCTATGCGATGCTTCGCCATGCGGGATGGAAGACTAGTCGGGCCGCTATGCACCGAATCACTAGGCGGATGGACGAGAAGGCTAGTGGATGAGGTGGTTAGAACGGCAGAATGAGGGTCGTAAGCACCTCTTCGCTACTCACGCCACTAGCAATTGCTAGTGCGGCAAGGGTGGATGGTGGTGGATGGAATATTAGGCGCAACTCAAGCAACTTAGGCAGTAATATGAAATAGGAATCACATAGACATAAAACACATAACATATACAACCACAGTGCACTTCATCAATATAAATAGGTTTAGAAACACCAATATTCAACAATAAAGCAAGAAGAAGTCAAGAGATCGACCGAATCCGAAGCCTTGCTGAGGATTCACGGTTTGAATCGTCGGGTTGTCATTCCGCGTCCAAGCTCGGTCCTCAACTGCGTCCGGGATAGAGAAGGGCTGTCACCCCCTTCCAATGGCCCATCTTCTTCATCTCACGATAGCGGACAAAGTTTGCTAGCTTTCCTTTGCTTGATGGCTATGGCGTCAAACCCTACTCGAAGCTCACGGATGAAGGAGAAGGCCGAGAGGAAGCTCCGGCTTGGATTTGGCGGTGAAAGCTTGCCCGGAGCACCTCCCTAGGATGGAAGATGAAGGAGGACGGCGGAATCCCTCCTCGGAGATGAAAACGACGGAGGAAATGAGCGATCTCCGGATCCTTCGATTAGGGTGAGACCTGCAATATTTATACAAAAGCAGAAATGAACAATGCGCACGATCACAGGCGCACGACCAATGGTCGTGCGCACTATGTCCTGTGCTCGTGCGCACTGGCATGGAATAACAGGAAGAAGAAATGGGATAATGCGCATGAGTAGTGGCGCACGACCAGTGGTCGTGCGCACTAAGTCCAATGATCGTGCGATTACCCAGACAGGACTCCAGAAATGAGGAATCAATGCACACGATCAGTGGCGCACGACCGGTGGTCATGCGCTTACCCCAGGCTGATTCTAGAAAACATAGAGTAGTGCGCACGATCAGGGGTGCACGACCAGTGGTCGTGCACATTAGATCCCATGATCGTGCGCAGTATTCCTATTTCACAACCATCTCGGAACACGCACACGACCCCTGTACCGAAAGGAAAAACCAATCACTAATCTGTGCAGACATTCCAGACAATAACAAAAAGGAGTACAGACTAAAAGAATAACACAATACACAACCACGGGCGAAAATGTGCACTTCCTATGGAAATAAAGACAGGATGAAATATAAATGATAATGAACTAAAAGTGAAGTGCAAGCGACGAAAAACAAGCCCAGATGAGTCCGAAAATAGGTATATAAAGTGGACTCATCACACCCCCAGACTTAACTGTTTGCGTGTCCCGAGCAAACAAAATCTAAGCAGATAGGGAAAAATACTAGTTAACAAAGAAATTGCGATACGAAGTACCATGCGAAGTCGCATGCTCGCGCACGTAAAAATATAATAGAAGAAATTTGTAAGTATGCAGAATAGTTTATATTTTTCACAATGCGTAGCAACATTTTATTATTACTCAAAAAATAGAATCACGGTGAATCATCCGGTCATGCTTAAGGAGAAAGTAGACTAATCGCTAGGAGAGCATTGCCAAAGATCGAGGCTCCGGATAACCTCCAAAGGAATCCACCAATGTCGGTGACCATATGCTTGCCCTTTTCGCATTCTCTCCACGGCACTGTTTTGGTTCACACACGAATCAGTAGGACTATAGGTGAAGACATGGGGCTTGGGTTTCAGTGAGGTAAACAATGATAAATAAGAATGGCTAAGCACCAAACCCAAATGAGCTAATATAAAAGGAATCCCTCTACTAAGCAAAATACACGCGGGTACACCACATCCCCAGACTTAACTTTTACATATGGGTGTGTGCACCGCCTACTCCAAAAATAATCACATTTCCCAAAAAGATTTTCAATTAAACTTTTTCTTTTCACTTCTTTGTTTTTTTTTCTTTTTCTTTACAAATATTTTTCTTTTTCTTTTTTTTTCTTTTTCATTTTATTTTCACAATTCAGCAGATATAAACTTGGGAGCACTTCCACATTTTCACAAATAATAACACCACATCACATCCCAACATTAAAATGTAAAACTCTGAAGCTCAACTTGGGTGTGCGACTAGGATTGGATATGAGGCTTTGGTGAAATCATGGTGGAGCTGAATCAAAAGGAGGGATAGGCACAACGGGGCTAGCGAGGATATGATGTTAGGAATGGTACAAAGCTCAACTGGGCCAAAATGATGGCCTACATCACGCTCATGCATGACTAACCGATACCCATGCTTCAAGAATAGCTTGGGGCAAGTTCTTAGCCAACGAGAAAGACTATCAATCCTCCAGACTCGAGCAATACAAAACTAACGTCCATCTACACACATCCCTAAGCTACCGTCAGATTCACACCGGATTCACCAACTTTTGAGTAGAATAAAAAGTATTTACGCAATTAGAAAAATATAAAACTAAAAGCATACAGAAAAATTAAATCTACTCCAATTTCTACACGAGATGAGAGCAGTTGACTAGGATCACAACAAGGCCAACATTTTACTCTGTCTCACATTCCTATGTCAGCACCATAATTTTCCCAAATCTAACGAAGAAATGAGTTTAACTCGCAGCACACAAACAGCTAAGCAGGCGCTCATGTGGGTGCAGTGGTGTGTGATGCAACGAACTAATCAAAATAATTACAATAAAGGCTTCTAGTATGCAAGAAGTGTGTGCGTGCAAAAGGTAACAAATACTGGCTCTCCCCCAGACTTAAACTAAACAACACAACATATGATAGAGAAATTAAAAATCATAAAGAGCTAATGGAAGAGGTTACCCAATGCTCAGCCAGTGAGTATACCAGAAGACGCGTGTAATCCTGAAGCAGGTCCGCCATACGAAGAATCACAACCCCGCCAATGCGATTTGCTATGAATACCTGCAGGGGTGAGTTCCGCAAAAACAAAAGAAAAATATACAAAAAGAAGTGCTAAAATAAAATAGACATGAAAATAAAAATGCAGGAAATAAAAGATAAGTACTGGGGTTACTGTCATCCCAGCACGACTTATTAAATTCTAAACAGTTCTAGCTAATGGGCCTATGAAATAAAAAGTGCACAGGTAACTGGCCTAATATCCGTTTTGGTAACGGGTACCGATACGGTGATAGAGCAGTTACCCCTCTACCTAAATAGTAATACCTGCCCAATACAGGTAGAGGAAATAGGAAGTAGGATGAGGAGGAGGCCTGGTCCTCACTCATCTCACCACAAAATGAATCCTTGCCCAGCAAGGTATCGTCTATCACAGGCCCGCAGGAGGTGATGGCAACGACATGAGCACAAAGCTCATTGTCATCCCAACGTACCTGTGGAGACTCATACTGCACAGGCTCAGATAAGGAAGGGGATCAAGTAATAAAAGAGAAGAAGAACTAAAAGAATCAGAGAATGGGAGAGTGATCCCGGTCTCACTCTCAGCAGGATCCAAGCAGAGATCATCGTCGGTATCATACGAGTCGTACCGAGGGGAATCCGAGAACTCAAGGTCCGCGGTGGTAAGAGGAACGGCCTCATCCAATAAGGAGGTGCAAACCTCTGCTTCAGAAAGAGGGTATTCCTCATCCCACCGGGGTGCGTAAAAATGTTCCGAAGATCCACCGTCTCCGTCGGAGATAGAGGAATCATCATCCCACTTCGGCGCAACCTCGGGCACCGAATCATCCACAAATACGGCATCATCAACCGACTCACAAGAAAGAGGAATAGCACAATCCGGCAAAAATTGCGGAGGGGCAAGGCTGCTCTCAAAATCAAGCACTGAATGTGCAGGTCCCATCGCAAAATCATTCGTTGACGCCACCCCGTCGACGACCGGAACAATCTCATCGTCCCATACAGGAGCGTCCATGAGTTCCTGCTCCTCTTCTTGTTGGCTAACACCAGAGTGATCATCATCACTCAAGGAAAGCTCGTAAAAAGGGATCGAGGGACCCATGAAAGAGCTGTATGCGGCCAGCGATTCTTCAGTAATCTCAACGGGTAAAGAATGAGCAAAGTGCGTTATATCAGTGTATGGGCCAGGCAACACCCTGGTAGGCCTGTCCACAACAGTCTTCCGCAAACGGGAGGTTGTTGTGCACACGCCGAATGCAATGCTTGGCATTCATAACAGCAATGACATCGATGGATCGGCAAAAAGTGTCAAGGATACGGCACTCAGCATCAGAATCCATCACGAACAAAAATAATTGCTGAAAAAGTGCTACACAGCTAAAATAAAAAATAGCATGGATCTTCTATCTAAATCAAAAATCAGAAAAGGGCAAAAAGAAATAAGCAAAATAAAAATTCTAATAACAAAAGAAAATAAAAAAAATGATATGCACAAATGGAAAATGGCTTCAATCTATTATCTCCCTCTCCACAAACTCACATGACTGTGTTCCCCGGCAACGGCGCAAAAAACTTGATGCTAAATATCACGGCAGTGAACCGGTCGCACAAGTAATATAAAATGAGGGTTTTCCCAAGCATTGATCTCACAAGGAACACAGTAAGGTGGAGTTAATTTCAAGGAGGACTTGAGATTGAAGTCCTCAGGTCGGAGCTATCTAAGGGGGGGGGTTTGATTGTTGCGATAAAAAAAAGTAAAAATCTAACAACTACTCCTATGCAACGCCGCTATGCGATGCTTCGCCAGGCAGGATGGAAGACTAGTCGGGCGGCTATGCAGCGAATCATTAGGCGGATGGACGAGAAGGCTAGCGGATGAGGTGGTTAGAACGGCGGAATGAGGGTCATAAGCACCTCTTCGCTACGCACGCCACTAGCAATTGCTAGTGCGGCAAGGGTGGATGGTGGTGGATGGAATATTAGGCGCAACTCAAGCAACTTAGGCAGTAATATGAAATAGGAATCACATAGACATGAAACACATAACATATACAACCACAGTGCACTTCATCAATATAAATAGGTTTAGAAACACCAATATTCAACAATAAAGCAAGAACAAGTCAAGAGATCGACCGAATCCGAAGCCTTGCTGAGGATTCACGGTTGGAATCGTCGGGTTGTCATTCCGCGTCCAAGCTCGGTCCTCAACTGTGTCCGGGATAGAGAAGGGCTGTCACCACCTTCCAATGGCCCGTCTTCTTCCTCTCACGATAGCGGATGAAGTTTGTTAGCTTTCCTTTGCTTGATGGCTATGGCGTCAAACCCTACTTGAAGCTCACGGATGAAGGGGAAGGCCAAGAGGAAGCTCCGGCTTGGATTTGGCGGTGAAAGCTTGCCCGGAGCACCTCCCTAGGTTGGAAGATGAAGGAGGACGGCGGAATCCCTCCTCGGAGATGAAAACGGCGGAGGAAATGAGCGATCTCCGGATCCTTCGATTAGGGCGAGAACTGTACTATTTATACAAAAGCAGAAATGAACAATGCGCACGATCACTGGCGCAGGACCAGTGGTCGTGCGCACTATGTCCTGTGCTCGTGCGCACTGGCATGGAATAACGGGAAGAAGAACTGGGATAATGCGCACGAGTAGTGGCGCACGACTAGTGGTCGTGCGCACTAAGTCCAATGATCGTGCGATTACCCCGACAGGACTCCAGAAATGAGGAATCAATGCACACGATCAGTGGCGCACGACCGGTGGTCGCGCGCAGTATGTCCAGTGGTCGTGCGCTTACCCCAAGCTGATTCTAGAAAACGTAGAGTAGTGCGCACGATTAGGGGCGCACGACCAGTGGTCGTGCGCATTAGATCCCATGATCGTGCGCAGTATTCCTGTTTCACAACCATCCCGGAACACGCACACGACCCCTGTACCGAAAAGAAAAACCAATCACTAATCTGTGCAGACATTCCAGACAATAACAAAAAAGGAGTACAGACTAAAAGAATAACACAATACACAACTACGGGCGAAAATGTGCACTTCCTATGGAAATAAAGACATGATGAAATATAAATGATAATGAACTAAAAGTGAAGTGCAAGCGACGAAAAACAAGCCCAGATGAGTCCGAAAATAGGTATATAAAGTGGACTCATCAGCTCTCACTTAGCTGGTAGGTCAGGAAGTCACTCGATGGTAGCAACTCTGGACCCCGAGAAGATCCCACTGTCAGGCTCTCACCTAGCTGACAGGTCAGGAAGTCGCTCGGTGTCATCCCTGGACCTCGAGCAGATCCCGCTGTCTGGATCTCACTTAGCTGGCAGGTCAGGAAGTCACTCGATGGCAGCAACCCTGGACCTCGAGCAGATCCCGCTGTCAGGCTCTCACCTAGCTGGCAGGGCAGGAAGTCACACGGGGAATTCCTATGCGCGTCAGACAATGACCATGGAGTTTGGGATTTTTCCGGGAGTAAGGAAAAGAAAAAGGGACTCGACATTGACGAGTTGGAACTCGGTAGTTAAGCTCGGCCTCGGCAAGAAGAGAGAACGAGTCAACCTTTTGGATCTCGCCAAGAAGCAAATCCTGCCAGGAAGTCTCCCACCCCCCCACTATGTTTTACTTGTGAAATTCCGTGGATTTGGTTTTGGTTTTATGATAATAATGTCAGGGGGGAGCTCACGCGCGAGTTGGCGGTGGTGCGCCCAGCGCGGCAAACAGCGCCTCCCTGGACCATCCAGGAGTCAGCAAGGTCCATAACGCACTCTCTCGCGAGTCCAGACAGTTCTCTTATTTCGAAACATACAAATCCGCGCGAGGTCGCCCATGGTGGAGTTCGCATGCAGACATTACATAGCAGAAGCATACAGAATAGAGGAATTGGGCAGAAAGCTGTCAAAAAATGTCTTTCATTAAATATTCATAGTTACAGAAAGAACTCGCCTCGGCGAGATTACAGAAAGAAAAAATATGTGCGTGCGACGTCAGTCCTCACTCTCCCCGCTGGACTGATGGTCGCCCCCGCCCTCGCCCGACAGGTCCTGAAAGCCCTTCCCAAACAACGCGTCCAGGCTATCTTCTTTCTCACTGGGAGGCTTCGCCGGGAACAAGCTTGGCATCAGGTCCCAGGCCGTGATTTCCTAGCATCCTTCCACCAGCACTCCAGAGTCCTTCATCATCTGGAAGGTGAATTCAACAGCCTGGATGGAGTTGATGCGCAGTCTTTCGGCGAGGTCGGTCTCGCCAAAGACCCTGGGCCTCTTGTAGGGGAGGGTAGGGTCGGCGCCGCTGGCCGGGAGGAAGATATCCACCAGGCGGCGGACCTCGCTGTCAAGGCATTGGTTCTCTTCCTTCAGCTTCACATTCGTCACCTCTAGCTCGGTAAGGCGAGTGCACAACTGGCTGATCTCCTCCCCTTGCTCGGCATTCCGAGCCCGCAACTCTCCAGCGGCCTTGGCGTCTTGATGAAGAGAGAGTCTGTTAAAGCAACAGTACAGAGTATTCTAAGTAAAAGGATGAAGAGGAGCATGATACTCACTAGTCTGCAGGCGGCCTGTGCGAGTAGACCTTCGACGATGCCGAGCTGCCTCGCTTGGTCAGCGACCTTGTCCTTGGCGACGTCGCGGGCCTGCTCGGCCTTTTGAAGTTGGTTGCTTAGGCAGAAGCCGCGGCGAACCAACATGTGGTGGAGCTCCATGGCTCGCATATGGGCCTGCAATCCCTCATGGCCGAGCTGTCGCAGGTTCATACCCTTGTAAGCCTCGGTGTCCTCCCGGCCATAGAGGCCGAAGCCAAGGGCATAAGCATGACCGGTGGCGGGCTCGCGGTCATGCCATGAGGGGTGGAGGGTAGAGATGGACACCCGGTGGGCCAGTTCATCCCACCGCACCATGGGCTCGCCCGCCGAGTCCTTCCACCGCCCCCCAAAGCTGAAAAAAGGGGTGCTCCTTTGGCGGACTGCACTCGCGAGCAGTCCTCTTCGCCGAAGGAGGAGGAGAGATTGCCGCAGAAGGATCGCATGCCTCACCGCCTGTCCGCCGCTTACTGAAGGTTTCCTTCAACGGGCTCTCCGGCGACGCGTCCGGAATAAGCTCCGGCGAGCTCATGTATTTGGGGGACTGTTGTTGATGTTGTTGTTGTCTGGATCGCGGAGCCAGCAGGGCCCTCTTCATCTTCTTGGGCGCTTTTTGGCGATGTGGCGGGTTCGACCCCGCATCCTCGGGTCACCTCTTGCTGGAGGAGGGCTTGGAGGAGACCGCCTCATCTCGGGAAGCTGCCACCGCCGCCTTCTCGCGAGCGAGAGGGTCAGGGAACAATCCCGAGTCCGCGAACGGCGGGTTCGCGGGGATCAGCCGCTCTCCTGCGAAAAATAAGTTAGAAATATTCCTAGAGAAAAATGGCGAGTTGGACAAAAAGCGAGTCGTACCTTCGCCAGGCAGGACGGGGGGCAGCGCGTCAAGGCCCCTTCGCAGGAAGGTTACCTCAAAATCCTTGTGGAGGAAATATCGGTGGAGCTCGGCATCATTGCCGGACATGGTGGGAGGGCGGTAAACGTCCTCGCCCTTCTGTTGCGGCGAGTACGGGATATTGCCGAGATCGCCACTAATAAAGGCGATCCTGGTCATCCAGTTGTGATTCTTATTCGCGATCTCGCGAACCTTTATCAGCGAGCCGCCAAAGTAGGCGACCCCATCCGGCGTCGCCTTGTAGGAAAAGAGCTTCCTGAAAACGGTCAGGTTAAACTCTATCCTCTCTCGCCGTAGATAGCTCGTGTACGCCACCATCATGGCGATGGCGTTGGAGTTCAGCTGAGCGGGCACCGCCCCGTAATACTTCAGAATCTGCCGGATCTCCGGCCACAGGGGGAGGTACAGCCCCACCTCAAAATGTGAGATGGGGAAGGCGAGCTAGTTCTCATAAAAAGTGTTGATGGCCTCCCCCTCCCTTGGCCGCCGGGCCACGAAGCCTGGCGGCACGAACATAGCCACGAACTCAGCGAGCTCCTCCTCGCTGACACGCCCCTCAAAGAAACAGTAGTCGACAAAGTGCTGAGCGCACTTGCCACGGCCGTCGGCATCAGGGTTGCCTTTGCCCATGCTCGCAGAAAACAAAGAGGAGCGCAAGTAGGAAGCAGAAGAAGTGCAGGAGGAAAGAGAAAGCTAATAATTAATACGGCGTACGGGAGTAGGTGGAAGGGGAAGGCTATTTATAGGAAAAGAAAGGTGGGTAAGGGCTGTCCAATCGGCCCAGCTCGCCATCCCAGCTCGCCACTCAGCTCGCCGCCCGCTGATACAACTCGTCTCGCACGAATGAAAAATCAGGAAATATATCGATAGCATTATTCAAATAATAAAACGACGGTCTAAAAATGTTCACAGATAGTTACAGAATTCTGAAAATCAAAGCAAGACGCGCGGGCAAGGGGAATTAGGATGCGAGTACCGGTCGGCTCGGCAGGGGAGCCGTTTCCTATCTACCCCGGCCTCGCGCCCCTCGCCCCCAGGCTGTCGCGCGTGAAGGAACTCGCGGATCCGCCCCGAGTTCCGCTGCGCCGTCAGGAGGCCCTCGTCGATCTCGTCCAGGAACCGGGAAGGAGACAACAACTCGCGAACCTGGCCGCCCCGCACCTCGTCAGTGAGCCGCACATAATCGCGTTGTAGCATCTCGTTGACCTCCTGCACCTCGCGAAACTCATGCACGATCTTCTTGAACAGCTTGGCCCCCCTCCTCGCGAGCTCGCCATCCTCCACGTCAGGGCCCAGGTAAGAATCTATCGAGCTCGGGGATGGGAGGGGTGAGTAACGAGCTGATCGCGGGGACTCCTCCGCCGCGGATTGATTAGGGGGACCTGCGAACACAGGAACATCAATAAAGGGGAGCAGCCCCAAGGAAACACAGAAGCAATCTAACGCCAGGCATACCCGACGAGCTCGGCATCTCAACGAAGCTGCGGGGAGGGACAAATCTCAGGTCCTTCCCGCGGCCTGGGCGGCCCACTGCCGGCGAGAGGAGGTCAAATCCCGGGACTGGGATGGTCTCCGCATCTGCTCCTATGGTCACGACGGGAGCCTTGGGAGAAGAGGCGCGAACTGGCGAGTTCGGCCTCTGCGAGCTCATCCCCAACATCCTAAAAGGAGATGGTGGATCCCGGGGGTGATTTTCCGGAGTTCTAAACTGCGAGTCCCCCCTATGTCTCTGGCTCGCGGGGATGGATCTCACGGCACGGCGCCCCCGCCGCCTTCCAGCTGGCTATCTGGGCCATCGCAGACATCGACAATGTTTTTGCCTTTGTCATGGGCAGGCAGACTTGAGGAGCCGACACCGTGCTCCAGAGCAGCCGTCAGGTCGGCGAGGATGGGCTCGGTAGCTGTAGGGAACCGGTTCGTCCTCTTGGCGGAGTCGGGCTCGGCCGAGCCGCACTACGGCACAGCGAGTGGGACCACAGTTAGGGCGGCCACGCGTGCAGCAGAGGCCAGGCGGGCTGGGTTAAGGCATTCTTGGATTTCTTTGGGGACTGGCATCGTGGCAGGACAATAGCAGGAAGGAGGGCAAGAGTTAGGCAGATATGCAGGTGTATTTACATAACCACGGATGGGCCCCACTAAAAGATTCATTCGAGCCCACCTCGCACTCGCCGGACACTTGGGGTTGGATGTTTCTTTCTGAACTTTGCCAAGCTCAAAAAGAGCGGAGATTATGTACGACCCCGTATCCTGCGAGTGGGGCCCAAAAGAGCCAGATCCGGCTGTAGCTCAAAAGCCATGCGAGCTCGGCATTCGTCGAACGAAGAATCGTCACTCTCAGGCATCGTCGAGCTCGGTATCCTGCCGAGACCAAGCTCGGCATTCGTCGAACGAAGAATCGTCACTCTCCCAGGCATCGTAGAGCCGAGCTAGACGAATACAAGCTGATGAAATGATGAGCGCCATAGCCTGCTCGCATCATGACCAGCTCGCGCCGTGTCTAGCTCGCACTCGCCCTAAGGAGCTCGGCATATAATAGGCGAGCACGACTCTCAGAGGTTGCCGAGATCCTCAGCTCTCCCAGGTCCAAGAGGTACTTTTTTACTATTTTGCCCCCGCTGGCCTGCCCATAGCCTTTTAAAACAGCAGAGTTTGGTTGTTGGCAGACCCAGCCAGAGGTGTCCAGGTAATTGCAGGTCAGCTCAGTCTGGTTATTGGCAGTCCATGTCCTGAAAACTATAAATAGGACCCAAGGGATACCCCAGAAGGCAATCATTCGGTGCTCACTTGCTCCAGCCCCAAAGTGCTTTCTGAGGGTACCTTAGCTTGGCTTTTGGCTAAGGAGGGGAAGTGCTCTTAGATCTTCCGGGTGTGTGGTGGGTCCTCCCCGCCGAGCCCTTGGGTCGGTTCTTGTTTCTTTTGTTGTTTTTCTTGCAGGATCGAAGTAGGTGCGCGATCACCCCTTCCCCAAGGGTGAACTCCATAGGAGACCAAATTTCGGTTTCAACAAGCACAAGCTAGAATTGCACAGGATGCACAGCTTGCTACCAGAAGAAAGAGGGAAGGAACTCAAATGGCTGAAGAGTTCATGGCAAAGAGTAGAGCTGAGAACAGAGATGATCCAGATCATGAATAGCTAAGTGATGCCTCTGAATCCATCATTATCAATGCTTGGACAAGCCATGGACAAATCTTAAAGAATATTGATAGTGTATATCCTTCTGAGGAATGGATAAAGCATCTGGAAAGAAATTCCATAAGGGAAAGAGTATTCAAAGAGAATCTGCTAAGGAAGAGAAACCCTAAGAAAATGCCTCCCAGATATATTCCAAAGTCATTCCTTTACTTCAAGAGGCAGGAGAATAAAGCTGAAAACTTGAAGAAGATTGCTGCTTCCAAGGATGCTAGTGCAAGTTCATCAAAGAATGGCTGATAGAAGACTGCAATACTTAGGTTTATTTAAAAATTTTCTAATCTATGTCTTATAATGAATATCAACAGTGTAGCAACATCAAATCTTTATCAATGAAATTAATATGAGCTGGCCATAACTATATTGATGTGATAAATGTATAATGCAACTCTCAGTTGTATATCTATGATAAATAAATATACTGTTCTTTCATAGATATCCTATAATCACAAGTTTGCTACTGTTGATTGGCTAAGTTAATGATTAGGTAGATCTTAATCAAAATGTGTACCTTGTAAATGATTAATAAAGATTTTGTTGTTAATGATACTATCGCATTGTCAATAATTGATAATTCACCTGTACCATTGATCTTTCAATCATAGTGTTAAGCCATCTCATCTAGTGGGAGTTATCCTGTACTGGAATGGTTAGTTGTCATGAAAATGTTTCATTAGACCTACCATGATATCTCTTGTGTTGATGTACCTTAGCATGGATTGTGTTCTGCCTTCTTCAAATAGGGGGAGATTGTTGGGAATTATGTCATATAATGTTCCTAAAGATTTGAAGAGGCATCACCAATCATGCTAAGGGGCATAATGTATTTGATGTGTGCTCTAGTTCTTGCATGCAGGTAGTCCATGATTGGATAAGTTGAAGAAAATCAGTTTGGTGGAAAACTCAAAATCCGTCGAGCTCAGCCTGCAGTTCATCGACCTCAGCTCACAGATCATCGAGCTCAGCTCACCGTTCCTTGAGCTAAACTTAAAAGCTTGATATTCAGAATTCATCGAGCTCAGCTTGAAGTTCGTCGACCTCAGCTCATAGATCGTCGAGCTCGGCTAACCACTCCCAGAGCTAAATTCAGAAGCTTAAGGTTCAGACTAAATTCGTCGAGCTCAGCTCACCACTCCTTGAGATAAATTCAGAAACTTGAGTTTCAGAGTAAGTCGAGCTCACCCCACATATCGTCGAACACAACTAAAGCCTGAAAATTTGACCAAGGAAAAAAGCACTGAGACAACTGAGATAGCTGAGAAGAAAGTGCTGAGACCTGTTGCAAAATGGAGGCCGGGCGGTCTGTTGTTATTCAGAGACCGGACGGTCTGGCAGTTTATCCTAGCCGGCCTGTCTGCCGGGCTGTTGCAGTATGGAGTCCGGGCGGTCTGTTACTGTTCGGAGACCGGGCGGTTTGGCGGTTTATCCTATCCGGGCTATTGCTGTTTGGTGTCCCAACGGTTTGGCGGTTTGTCTCAGACGACTTGGAGACCGGGCAGTCTAGTGGTCTCCTGTGCCGGCTTCATCCCTGTGGCGCTTGTTCTCTTCTCTGATGGTTGTCGGGCGATTAGTCGGCTTGTCTAACCGCACGACCTGTCCAGTTTGTCTATTTGTAAAGCCGCATACCATTGTAAATTTTTAGTCCCACATTGCTTATTTGTAATCTCTCTCATCTCCTTCATTCTATAAAAGGGAGGCTATACCATTGTAATTGATACTTTTTTTGGATAATAAAGTTTACATTACTCCAATTTTTCGGTCTGTTATTTTTTGTTCGCATATGGTATCAGGGGACTCGGTCCTTTCCTCCTGATTGTGTGCGCGCTCTCTGTTCTTGCGGCTTGTTTTATCTTTCCGTGACCTATCTTCGCGGCTTGATTCCTCTTCTGACCGTTGCACTGTTCGCACGGCTGGTTTCTTCCCACGACCTATTCTCGCGGTTTGTTTCCCCTTTCTGCGACCTGTTCTCACAGCTTGCTTCCTCTTCTCACCGTTCCCTGTTTGCGCGGCTTGTTTCCCCTTGCTTCCCTTCTCTAGCCACTCCTCTTCCTTGTCGCTGCGACCTGTCCTTAAGTCGTCGCGACCTGTTCTACCCGCTCCCTTCTTCTTAGTCGTCGTGACCTTGTTAGCCGCTCTCCCTCTACCGGCTTCTACTTCTAGCCGCGGCTTGTTTCTCCTGCTATTTTCTTCCATGGCCCACTCTGATATCTCCACCACCACTACTCCCGTTGCAGCTCCTCCTCCTACACCTCCCACTCCTTCTGGTAATCTGGGCACCACTTCCAAGCTTATTGGTCCCAACTATCCGGATTAGAGTGTCTCCTTCACCTTCCTCCTCCGCTCTCAACGCAAACGTCATCATCTCACAGATGACCCTCCTCCACTTGATTCCCTCTCTTTGATGACTGGGATGCCAGCGATGCTCTTATCCGCACATGGCTGGCTAATAGCCTTTCTGATGAATGCCTTCCTGTCATCTGTCATGATGAAACCGTCAAGGCCGCTTGGCTGCATCTTGCCGCTCTCTACTCAAAAGGAGTTCAGACGTCTTGCATCTATACTTTATATGCGGACCTCTTTTCCCGTCCCTCCATGTCTCCCGCAGCCGCTTACCAGCAAGTTCAGGCTCTCGGAGCCGAAATTCTACAAAACCGCCCCTTCTCTGCTGATCTCGCTGAGCAACACAAACACTTCCAGGAGCTTCTGGTTGTGTGTTATCTTCTACGCCTACCAGAGTCCTATGACATGATCCGTCAACAGATCCTTGGTGAAGCAGAGTCTCCCACCCTCGATGCCACCGCTGCCTGCATCGTTGCTGTCACTTCTACAACTCCGCTCACCATACTCAGCCAAGTGGCTCTGGTGGCCTCCATCTCCCCTCCCGCGAACGTGTTGCTGCTTGCTTTCTTTGCTCTCATTGTGGCCGCACCGGCCATATGGTTGATCATTGTTGGAAGAAGCATCCTCATCTTCGACCGTCTGGCGACGCTCCTTCTTCCTCCTCGAAGCCGTCCACCTCTGTGGTCACGTCTTCAGGTAGTGCCCACGTCGCTACTCAAGGTAAATGGCTGATCGACTCTGGTGCTACCAATCATATGACTGGAAATCCGCACTATTTTTCTCTCCTACAACAGCATGACTGGTTACTTCCGGTCCTTGTTGCGGACGGCTCTCCCTCACCAGTCAATGGAACAGGGGTGGTTCAAGTAACACCGTCTCTTTGCTTGGCGGACACCCTCTACGTGCCCAAGTTCCCTTGCAACTTGTTATCTGTTACTTCCCTTTGTAAACAACTATAATGATCTGTCACATTCACATCTACTACTTGTTCTTTTCAGGATCCGGGCACCAAGCGGACGATTGCTACTAGGACTGAGAGTGGCGGCCTCTACTTCCTCGAAAACGTTTCTGCTCTCTCCGCCTTCTCCTCCTCTTCTACTGATCTTCTCCAGTGGCACCTTCGCCTTGGTCATGCTCCTCCCCGTCTCCTTCGTCAGCTTCTACCACATCTTCCCCCGCAAGACCAACAGCTCAACGATGAAGCATGTCAACTTGGTAAGCATCACCTCTCTTCCTTTCTTCCAAAGCAAGGTCGTGGATCTTCCCGGCCGTTTGAACTAGTTCACTCCAACATCTGGGGTCCTGCTCCTACCCTCACCGTTGGTCGGGGTTGTTCATATTTCGTAACGTTTATTGATGATTTCTCTAGATGTACATGGGTGTATCTTTTAAAAGATCGCTCAGAACTTTTTTCTGTATGGACATCTTTCTATCATATGATTAAAAATCAGTTTGACATATCTATTAAAATTTTTCGTTCTGAAAACGCTAAGGAATATCTTAGCAATGCTTTCACTTCTTTTTATGTGCAAAATGATATTCTTCATCAAACTACATGTATCTACACTTCGCAACAAAATGGGGTGGCGGAACGAAAGAATCGTCATCTCCTTGATGTCGCCCGCACTCTGATGACACAAATGCACGTTCCCCGCTCATATTGGGGCGACGCTGTCCTCCTCTCCTGTTATCTTATTAATCGCATTCCGTCCACGGTTCTCCACGGACAAACTCCCTTCTCTCTTCTCTATCCTGGCAAGGATGCATTTCCTCTTCCTCTACGTATCTTTGGGTGCATGGCATTTGTGCACAATCCTTCCGCAACCCATGACAAACTTGACTCATGTGCCACCAAGTGTATCTTTTTGGGTTACTCAACTACCCAAAAAGGCTACTGTTGTTTTGATCCCGTTCTTCGGAAATAATATGCCTCTGTAGATGTGACATTATTCGAGAATGTATCCTATTTCTCATCTGACCCACCGCCACCACCTACGCCCTCCGTCCCCTCCACTTTGTCTACTCTTGTCGAGCTTCTCCCACCATCACCATCGCCATCTCCACCGTCTCTTCCTTCCCTCTCTTCCTCATCACCACCTTCATCTCCCTCTTCTCCGCGGCCGTCTCTCTCCTCTCCCGGGCCAGCTCTCTCCGCCACGGATGCTCCGGTTACTGAGGAACGTACAGACCTGGATCTTCCTATTGCCCTTCGCAAAGGGGTACGGACGTGTACCCAGCATCTGCTGGCTACTATTGTTTTCTATGATCGTCTTACTCCTTCTTGCAGGGCGTTTGCATTAGCTATCTCAGCGACTACCACTCCCCGCATATACAAGGAAGCTCTTACTATTCCGCATTGGAAGGCTGCCATGGATGAGGAAATTGCAACCCTTACTGAACGGGGCACCTGGAAACTTGTTCCCCCACCTTTGGGCACGGATGTCGTTGGCTGCCGTTGGGTCTTTGTTGTCAAGTTCCATCCGGATGGCCGTGTGGATCGCTAAAAGGCCCGCCTGGTGGCTATGGGATTCACTCAGACCTATGGTGTTGATTACTTCGACACTTTCTCTCCTGTTTCTCGTCTCAACATCATCAGGGTCCTTCTCTCTGTGGCTATCAATCGGGACTGGTCTATTTCGCAGCTGGATGTTAAGAATGCTTTCCTTTACGGTGATCTGCAAGACGATGTTTACATGGAACAACCTCCTGGGTATGTTGCTCCGGGGGAGACATGAGTATGTCGACTATAGAAAACTATCTATGGCCTCAAGAAAAGTCCTCGTGCCTGTTTGACAAGTTTAGCGGCATTGTTGTGGCTATTGGTTTTACAAGAAGCTCAGCCGATCACTCCTTATTTGTTCGGAAGACCGCCTCTGGTCTGTTTGTTCTTGCGGCTTATGTCGATGACATTCTTCTCACTGGTGATGATCAGGATGGGGTAACGTTGACAAAGAAACACCTCCGTCAACACCTGGTCACAAAGGATATGGGCTCCCCGAAATACTTTCTGGGGATTGAAATCTCTAGGAAGCCCAACTCCATGGTCCTTTCCCAACGGAAGTATGCCCTTGATCTTTTAAAGGTGGCAGGATTGACTGGTGCTAAACCTGCCCGTTGTCTCATGACTGTTGGAGAAGACAAAACTTGGACAGATAACTTGCCTCTTCTATCTGATATTATGAGGTATCGGCGTCTGGTGGGCAAACTCATTTACCTCATGGTAACCAGACCCGACATCTCTTATGTTGTTGGCAAGGTGAGCCAATTCATGCAAGCTCCCGGGGAGTGTCATCTATAATCTGCCTTGAGGATATTGGAGTATATTAAAGCAGCACTAGGGAAAGGACTCCTTTTTTAGAAGAATGGCCACCTAAGGGTTGAAGCGTACTCTGACTCGAGCTATGTTGATGACAAAGGGGACCGCAAGTCAACATCAGGTTTTTGCATGTTTGTTGGAGGCAATCTTGTGAGTTGGAAGAGCAAGAAACAGTCTGTGGTCTCCAGGTCTAGTGTAGAGGCAGAATATCGCAGTATGGCGTCAACCACGTGTGAGCTGAAATGGTTACGGGCTCTCATGCTTGATTTAGGAGAGGTCTACAACTATCCTCTTCCTATGTTCTGTGACAATAAGGCCACGATATACATATCCAAAAATCCGGTCTTTCATGAGAGAACAAAACACATAGAAGTCGACTGTCATTTCATTCGGGAGGAGATCTTGAAGAAACAGATTTGTACTCCGTTCGTCAATTCAGACAACGAGTTGGCGGACAATTCACCAAGCCAGTGTCCGCTTCCTTTTTCCACATTTGCGACAAGCTGGGCATGATTGATATTTATGCTCCAGCTTGAGGGGGAGTGTTGCAGTATGGAGGTCGGGCGGTTTGTTGTTGTTCGGAGATCGGGCGGTCTGGCGGTTTATCCTAGCCGGCTTGTCTGCCGGGCTGTTGCAGTATGGAGTCCGGGAGGTCTATTGCTGTTCGGAGACCGGGTGGTCTGGCGGTTTATCCTAGCCGGGCTGTCTGCCAGGCTGTTGCTATTTGGTGTCCCAGCGGTCTGGCGGTTTGTCTCAGATGACTTAGAGAGTGGGCGGTCTAGCGGTCTCCTGTGGCGGCTTCATCCATGTGGCGCTTGTTCTCTTCTCTGATGGTTGTCGGGCGGTTAGCCGGCTTGTCTAACCGCACGACCTGTCTAGTTTGTCTATTTGTAAAGCCGCGTACCATTGTAAATTTTTAGTCCCACATTGCTTATTTGTAATCTCTCTCATCTCCTCCATTCTATAAAAGGGAGGCTATACCATTATAATTGATACCTTTTTTGGATAATAAAGTTTACATTACTCCAATTTTTCGGTCTGTTATTTTCTATTCGCACAAGACCATTGAGAATAAAGCGCTGAGACAGAAGGTTGCCTCAAAAGTTAAGAAGAAAGCGCTGAGATCGCTGAGAAAAGGCACTGAGACAGAAGCTTGTCTCAGCTGTTAATAAGAAAACCGCTGAGACTGCTGAGACAAAACCGCTGTGACAAAGCCAGGGAAAATTCACAAGTTCAGAAGCGCTGAGAGCCAAGACAGATGACATTGAGTGATTTAACTTCACTCAACATTTAATGATGTTCTTGAATATTTTCTAAGACTAGATGGTGATGACCATTGCTGACGTCATCAAAGTCAAATTGAATGAAGCCATTACAGGAAACCTGTAGTGGCGCCGAAAGCTACTTTGTTCTTTTCTGATGAAGGTGACGCTCACCAATCCTTGGCTGGGCACACACACAATTGTGCAGTTGATTCAAATCAACGCATATAAAAAGGAAAAAGAAAAGGGATTACGACAACGAAGAATAAAAGCAGAACATACTAAAAGGAAATAAGAGGCGGCTGGATATCTTCTTCTCCATTAATTTTGAAAGCTCAAGTCCAGCAGAGAGAGCCAAAAAGTCAAAGGAAGATAGCTGAAGCTCTTCAAGTTCAGCAAAATAGTTCTCACCAGAACAAAAAGCTGATTCATCCATTCAGCAAGCCGATAGCTGCTCACCTGTGCAGTAAAGGACAAGTTAGTTATATAAGAAGACTCATCTCTTCTACAACAAGTGAGTGCTGGACTAATATCTGCTCAGTCCAGCAGAGTAGACTCATAGATTTATCTCTGAGTCAGTTGTTTTATTCTTTTCTTAACATCCTGTATTAATTTCTTGTAGGATTCAGTTTATCTGAACCTGAGTGTAGGGCACTTTGTGCCTGAGTTGTAGGTGACTAATTAGTCACTGCGGTAGGATCCAAGTGTGGATCTGAGCTGTAGGGCTTAATTGTCTGAGGTAGGAGAGTGTTTCTCTCTGAGGTAGAATCTAAGTGTAGATCTGAGGTAGGGCTATCCTCCCAGCCTGAGTGTAGGGCCTTGTGCCTGAGGTAGGTGACTGGAGAGTTACTGAGATATAGGTGACAAGTGTGTCACTGAGTTGTAGGCCATGGAGGAGGCTGAGCTGTAAGTACCTGTAAGGGTACTGAGTTATAGGAGTATTGCAGCACTCTGAGAGTAAGGCTGTGTGCCTGAAGCTGTAGGGCTAAAGAACCTGAGTTGTAGGCCTTAGAAATAAGGCTGTGGTAGGTGATCAGTAGATCACTGAGTTGTAGGAGCTCTGCAGGGCTCTGAGGTAGGAACCCTTGTGGTTCTGAGATTGGGTTATGAAGTGAACCTGTGTGTAAGGCTGATGGCCTGAGGTGTAAGCTCTGAGGAGAAAAGTGGTGGAGTTTGTGCCTAATACAACAAATTAGTTGGATAGGTCGGAAGGAAAGTGGATGTACCCAATTAGAGAACCACTATAAATCCTTGTGTGTTTGCTGTGTTGCTTGTTTTCTTTATTATTGTAGGATCTAAGGACAAGCTCTAGATAGATTAATTAGTAATCAGCAAGAGAACTAATAAAACCTCAAAGACCTATTCACCCTCTCCCCCTCTAGGTGATTAGCTAACCTTCAGTTAAGAAACTTTCAAAAGTCAACTCACTCAACGCCATACAGCAAAATACTGTGAGTCATGCTAATACAGTCAAAGCCTAAAGAGAAATGAGATGAAATGTGGCTAAGTCTACTAGCGTTGAGTGTAGCTCACTCACTCAATGCCTTTGCTTCACAATTTTTGAATAACTGAGCTCATAGTTCGTCGAGTTGAACTTTCACTTCTTCGTTGAGATGAGCTCAGAGTTCGTCGAACTGAACTCTAAATACATCGAACTGAGCTATTACTTATTCATCGAGCTGAGCTCAAAGTTCGTCGAACTGAGTTCTAAGTTCGTCGAGCTCAAACTGAATTCTGAAACAGAAAATCTGGCTAAAGCAGAAACTGTTGAGTGAGGCGAGTCATTCAACACCATGACATAGAATTAGTTAAAGAAAAATCATTAAGTAAGGCATGCTCACTCAACGCTTAAGATGCTGAAGAAGCAGAAATGGCTAAGGCAGAAAGCATTGAGTGAGGCATGTTCACTCAATGCTCTCAACGCCTAAAATGCACAATGCAGTTAAGGCATAAGGCATTAAGTGAAGTATGTTCACTCAATGCTCTCAACGCCATGCATGCAAAAGAGGCTGAAGAAAGGGTTAGGGCAAAATGTGTTGAGTGAGCTTTACTCCCTCAACACTGTCAACGCCTAGATAGACAAAACTGTCTAAGTACTCTAGTATTGAGTGAAGCTCATTCACTCAACGCCTATAATGGTGATTCTTGAATTGTGACTAAGTCTTCGGGTGCTGATGTCAGCAAGTCAAAAAGTCAATCATATTCAAATTGTGAGCGGCAAAGCCATAGTATATAAGTAAAAGCACTGCAGGCCTACTGTACGATAGTTAGGCGTTAAAGCAAGGATGCATCCAGGATTAATGGAGTGGGACCCACTGCTAAAAGAGCCGTTGGGTCGCATTAAATAAAATGAGAAGCTCTTTACAGAAGGAGCAGCTGTTATAGTAGTTCTTACTAATTGCCATTGTTGTGGGTGTGGCTGAAGAACAGAGAGCCCAAGACAAGCAAGTCTAGAGATAGATCAATTTAGCTATTGATATCAACATCTTCAACATCAAGATTGCTGGTGCCATCTTCATCTGCACTAGCTAGCAAGCTCAGGATGATTCACTGAGAATGAGATAGCAGCTAGGGCCGACCCTTGCTGTAGGTCCTTCACAGATCCAGCCAACAAATCCTAAAGAATATTCTCTTGGGGAGCTGTGAAGAAGGAGATAGGGCTGAGCAGTTGGCTCAGTTCAGAAAGGTGTAAAGAAGCTGATCTACAAGTTTCTTCCAGCATAAGCCAAAGCATATACATCATTATTACTGTGAAGAAGAGAAGGCTGAGCTTTTGGTTCAGTTCAGAAAGGGGCAGAACAGTATTCTGCAAGTCACTTCCAACTCAAGTGGATATACTTGTTGTTGTGAAGTAGTTGGAGCTAAGGTGTACTTAGTCCAGAAAAGTAGACTCAGGAAAACATTCTTGGTGTCAAAGTGGGGCTGAGTCTAACTCGGTCAAGGTAGATTGGCACGGAGGAATTCCTCTTGTGTTCAATCAAGAACCTCAACAACCCACTTTCATCTTATAGGATCCTTCGTGGATCTGAGAGGTAGGAACAAACTTTCTTTGAGGTAGGTGAGTTTACTCACTGAGAAGTAGGGCAATATTGCATGAGCTGTAGGAGAGTGAATCTCTCTGAGTTGTAGGAGCTGTTTTGATCTGAGGTAGGGCTACCCTCCATAGCCTGAGTGGTAGGGCTTAATTGCCTGAGGTATGTGATACTTGTATCACTGATTGTAGGCCTTTGTGGCTGAGGTGTAAGTGTTGGAGGAGACTGAGAGATCCTGAGGGATCTGAGCTGTAAGCTCCTTGGATCATTATTTTGGAGAAGTGTCTTGACCAACAGGAAGTTGGCAAGGTGGGAGGAGAGTGAATGTACCCAAATATTGGGGAACCACTATAAATCTGGGTGTACACTGTTGTGTTGGTTTTCTTTGTGCAGGTAGCTCATCTTGAAAGTAGAAATAAACCAACCAATAAAGCAGCAAACTAAAAGAAAATAAAAGTTAGTCACTAAGGACTAAGAAACCTATTAACCCCCCCCCCCCCACCCTCTATGTGATTTTGTTATCCTTGAAATAAAGACTTTCAAGTGGTATTAGAGGGAGATTAATCAAAAAGGACCTAACAGTCTGAGTATACCTCAAAGGATAGCTAAAAGGGTTTTAACCTATGTGTTCAAAAGAGAACCATAAGGTGTGGAGATCAATGGAATTTCAAATCAGCAAAAATGACAAGAAGACCATTAGACTACTGGCTACTCTTATAGAAGACAAAGTCTTTACATATACAAGAGGAAAGATCAGGGCCCCTCTGTCACAATCAGATAGTGACTCAGAGTTGGATGAAGCTGAGGAAGGTGAATGCATGAGCTATGAACTGACAGCAACACTAGAAGAGGAATGCTGCCCGGATCAGCCAAGACAAAGTCAGGTATATTCCCCATCAACTCATCCTCAGAGTCTGAATATGATTCCTGCTCAGACTCTGATGCATCCTCATCAAGTGATGTTGAGAGTCCTCTATCAGAAGATGATATCAATCAATTGATTGAAAATCATTCTGCACTTCTGAAAACTTTCAAGAAAAGCAAGTTGCTTGTTAAGAAACAAGCAGAGGAAATAGCCTCCCTTCCAATGTCTGCCTCCCAGCAAGATGAAGATTCATCTTTGTTATGTCTAAAAGAGAGGGAAGCAGTCCATCTGAAGATCTTGGTAGATATCCATGTTAAGTCCATAAAATATAAGAACTCTATTATCAAGGATCTTGAAGAGAAACTTGAAATGAAGAAGAGGATTGTGGCCAATTTCTCTAATATAGATGCTATCAAGAGAAAATCTGAGTCTGAGTGGATCTCTAAAGTTATCCAATCACAGAGAAGAGGCCAAGCTCCTTTCAGGCCTCAGTCAACCTTTCACAAGGTAATTCTCCCATCCAACAGGCATGACCAAAGCTGTAAGTGTGGTCACAAGAGGTGTGAGAATCTTCCTTGTAAGACTACAAAAGTTCTTTACAATAGAAGAAGAAAGGACATGGGACTGAGTGCTCAGAAGGCTCCCCATGAAGAAGTGCAAAAGGACCATCCTGGACCTTTTTTTTAATGCACCAGATCCATCACTCTTGAGCAAGGCAGTGGCCTTTTCTCAAAGTCTCCCTGCACACGCTCTGACCAAGGATAAATCTACCAGGAAGAAAAACTTAGAATCTTTTAAGGGCACCAACAACATGGCCTATGTAAAGAGAACTGCTGCTGAGAGACGTTGTGAAAAACCAAGCTCTTCTCATGACATACCTACTCTCAGTTAGACTATGACTAAGAGAAATTGGAACAAGGAAGCTGCTCTTCCTTCTGTTCAGTCTGTAGTCAACCATGCTGCCAGACCTACTCAGTAGAGAAGATATAATATTCATGAGTGCTGGTGCTGTGGCAAAGTGGGCTACTTTGCCATAGATTGTTGGCACAACCTCTATATGCCAAAGACAAGGCAGTGTCTTCCTAACAGGACTCCTGTAGGTAGATATATGCATTCCTATGCTAACAAGAACCTAAGACCCAAGTCAGCTTGGGTTCCTAAGGTAACGTAATTTCTATCTTGCAGGATAGTCCAAGTGGCCATAACCATTTATGTTTCTTGGACAGAGATGTACCAGACCCAAGTCTTGGTACAAAGAATGATTTAACTCATCATCATACACAAAATGTCAAAGACTAGTATAATTATTGAGGGGGGGGGAGGCTTGCAAAGGAAAGCCAGATGAACATCAAAGGCTAAAGATCAGAAGCAAGGTTACTAGTATGCTCAGATACTGTGAATCTAGTATGAGATTCAAGTCTTCAGGATAGAGATAAGTAGAATTCACCTAGCTTTTAATTATACTATTTTTGCTATATTGATTATGCATGATAAAGATAAGGTAATTGAAACAAATGTCTGAGAAGATGTGAAACCATTAGTCTAAATAATTTTTCTCAATAAATATGTTAGTGGCTCACATGTTCACCATGCCACAAAAAGTTAACTAGTATCAACATACCCAAAGACATATTACATGTGCAATACTAGGTTAGATAAATATCAAAATTTGGTTTAATCAATTGAGTTTGGGGCTAATACACACTCAGTTGAAATTAATGTGAGGATATTGAAATTATGTCTAATTGCACTCCAATAGAACACATATTAGAATGTGTACTGCAGGACAATCTTACCCCTGCAAGTTAGGCCAACACAGTTAGTAGCTAGTTGCAATCTAATTATTGAAGAAAATAGATGTTGAGCAAAATAAGTTTACTCAACAAAATTGTAGAAAAGACGGGTCGCAGATAAGTGTTGGGTTTCAATCCTGGCCATTGATCAAAATTAATCAACAAAATATATTAGTGACTTTCCTCCTTCTTGTTAGAAATAACAATAAATAGAAGAGCTTGTGCAATAAGCAAAGTCACTATTCCTTATCCTCTCCCGCCCGTATCCGCTGAATCGACGGAAAGCCGTTTTTGCTAGCCTTCTCAAATTCTCATGTGAAATTACGCCCAAGGGACAAGATTTCCTTTTCAAAGGAGCAGAAGTGGTTTGTAATGGATTCGTTGATGCTCAGGGAGAAGTTCAACAGGTGCTTAATCTTCTACAAAAATCTGACCTAGCCTTCGTCCTAACGGAACCCTGTCTTATATGGAAGATGGAAGTGCTAGAGTTTTTCACCAACGCCAAAGCAGATGCTTCGGCAGGTAAAGTCAAGACCATAGTAAGCGGGAAGAAGATCAAGATTACCACCCAGAAGGCTCAGCAAGGCTCTACAGTTGCCAAATCTCTCTACAACTGGGGACGAAGAAGAGCTGATGCTGGATAATGTAAAATCAGCAATGAAATGGTGTAGACTATCCAAGCACACCACCGGATCAATTCTAAGGAAAGAACTTAACCTGAGAGGTAAGTTTCTAGCCGATGTCATCGGGAAAGCTCTGATATGCAAAACAGGCTCCCATGACAAAATCTTAAAGATGATGTTTGAACTAATGGCAAGGGTCATATTGTCCAAAAGAACTGATTGGGGGAAGAGTGGTGTTTGAAAGAATAGTGGATTGCATGGCCGAACCAAATTTGGGGAGAATTCTATCACTGTATCTGCGAGAAAGAGTTCCAGAAATTCTGAATTTGAAGCTTGGTGCAAGAATACACCACATGAGAAGAATGGATATCAGGATGCTTGAGAGATGAGACAAGGTCCTTCAGCCCCGTGGTCTGGAAGCTGCTGAAAAGAGAGGAAAGAAGATTGTTGCTACTGAGCCCAGCCCCTCTGGTAGCTCATCTGAGGAGGAAGAGCCTCACAATCCAGTACCATCATCTGCTGAAGAGTCCAGGAGGGACATGAATATTCAGGTATCAGCCTCTTCTGATCTTACGCCTCTTAGTCATGTAAGCAAACTAGAGTCAGATATTGTCCCTGAAGATGATGAGCATGCTGCTGAGTTGGATGAATCTGTTGTAAAGGAAGGAGCTGACAGGATATCTGCAAGGATGGATGAAGATGACTCCAGATTGGATGATATAAATAGGCATCGTCCTATGTTTGATGATGATGATGCTCCTAAGCCTCAGAGTGAGGGGGAGAACAAACTTGCTTCAGATAAAGAGACTGTTATGTCTGAAGAAGAGCTTCCACTGGACAAAGTTATGGAAGTTTCAATTGCTGCGATAAGGAATGCTCCAATTGAGGGGGAGCAACTGATTCAAGAGATAATGCATGATGCATTATTTATAGGGGAGTAACTAAAATTTCCTCAAATAGTGGTACTGCCTGCTACATCTGACAAAGAGGTTGTTGTTGCTGACTTGCAAGCAAATGAAAGCATGACAGAGGTTGAGGGAGAGATACCATCTGATCTCCCTGCTCATGAAGTACATGATTTAGTTTCAAAATCTAAAAAAGGAATACAGTCATGAGGAAGCACACTCCTCACCACATCCAGAAAATGAATAGCTCAAGAGTGACACAACTCAAGAAACAGGGAGAAAGCATGTACAAGAAGCTCTGGATGCGGGCACATCTACCAAAGTTGATCAGCTGCCACCAACTTTCTTAGCCCAACTAAAGGGTTTGATGGATGAGCAAAGGAGGGCACTACAAAATTATGTGGATGATGCCCTCAAGGATGTTAGAAATAATCTAGCAACTGAGATCAAATCTATAAGATTTGAACTTAATCTGCTGAAAGGAGAAACAGTCAAATTCTTCACAAGAGCTGCTGGATATGTAGACTTTAAAATGGAGAAGATGGATGTGTCAAGCCAGAACATTGATGTTATTATAGAAAATCAAAAGATTCAGGCCAAGAATAGTGTGACAATCCATGAAAATGATTAAATTTCTGAGAAGTGAACAGAACATTAAAATCTTCACAAAGATGGATGTCTACACCAAGATGCTTGATGACCACATGTTGGAAGTCAAGAATCATGTCACTGCTGGAGTGAACTATCTGGAAGTAGAGAGAAGCAAGGAAAGCAGCTCCCAGACCAATACTTTATTTGAAGAAGCCAAAAAGGGGGAGAGAGAGAAGCTATATGGACTAATACTGAAGACATGGCATGGGAAACAAATGTTGTGAGAGGCCCATTTGGATTAGAGCTAGTGCAATATGACAATATCCCAATGATGTCTGCTCAAGTGCTAGAAACTTTGAACAGAGAACCTGCTCAAGATAATAAAGAGTATGGGATTTATATAGAAGATCATGATAGTGTTGGTAATCAGTAAGGAGGGAAATCCACTATTACTGTTGAAATTCCCTCCTTCAGCCCCACTGTAGACCAGACACTACAAACAAGAGAAATGACTACTGAAATTGCTGAAACTGAAGAGGAAGTCAGGATGAGAAAGAGAAAATACAGGGAAGAAATGGAGAAAAGACTTGATTTCAAGCAGTGGAGCCCAAAGTCCAGATCCATCATCTTGCTTGCTTGGGATCAGGTCAAGAATAAGAAATCAGACAGAGAAAAATGGTATAGCAAAACTGAATGGGATAAGATGGAAAAGAGGGACACAGAAAGAAGGATTTTCTGGAGGAACAAAAAGGCCAATCTTCTTACCCCGGATGCTATTGAACCATCTAAATACTTCCCCAATCCTTTCAGCTATTTTGAGAGACAAAAGGATAATCTGAAGCTGAAGCTGGAAAAGAAAAAGATACTAAGGCTAAGGCTGCTGATGAAGTATATAAGAAGGGAAAGAAGATAGTTGGAGTAGAAGACAAGCCGGCAAAGAAATCCAGAAGCAGTGGGATTATGATAAGGGAACCTGAAACTTGAAATGTTTCAGGTTCTGCTTACAAGTCTAAGAGATGTGATACTTTGTTATATTGCACAAACATTAATTCCCTATGTGATTAAATAGAACAATCATTTGCTATAATTATGATTTGTCTGACTCATCAATTGCTATGATTTTGACTACTAAGTGGGTATCCACACTACTTCACTTAGGACTTCATACGCCTCAATGCTACGAACACAACAACGGAGCCCCCGCCTCGCGTACTATGGCCCAGCGGGGGTCTCGGGTAGATGTGCACCGAGAACACAGCCATGAACTGGCCTTGTGTGACCCGGAAGGGGGCTCAGACGAAAACACGAGGACACAACCCAACCGTTCACCTAGCACGGAAGGGGCCCCGGGACGTGAACACCAAGGACACAGCCCAACCGTCCAAAGTCTAACCGTCAACTCCCGTCGGTGTGACGACTGGTGAGCCCGTAGAACTGCCACACTATCCTTAACCCAGGATTACGACACCGCGTGTCGACTCACACCGCATGCAATTCCACAACACTGTGGCATGGAAGGAACCTCAGAGAAAGTACGATGACCAAGCCCAACCATCCACTCGACACGGAAGGGGCCCCGGGACGTGAACACCGAGGACACAGCCCAACCGTCTGTTTATACCTCATCTCAACACTAACTCAACTAGTGACGGTCTACACCGCACTTGCAACCTTTCCCAATACTACCCGTAGGGAGACGACGCTCTAAGTATTGGACTACTAAATTCATTCCATAATCAAACATACTCATGGCCATAGTTTATCCTTCTATATGTCATCCCAAATGATTCCAACATAAGCTAACAAGATGCGCATTTATATTAAGTTGCCAATTGCTATCAATACATTCTTGTTAAAATATGATTGCTTCACAATTCAGTTATATGCGATCCAATTATTAAACTTCATCAATTATGCAGCTAAGATAATTATCATAAACGAGTTCGCCAAGACTTCAAGTTAATTGCAACATTGGATCCACCGAGTCAAATCCATTATAAATAAACCCAGAATTTAAGTGTAGAACAAATCAAACAGCCACTTCAACCGGAGATTACCGAAGCTACAGGAATCCGGTGAAGACGTGTAACCCTAGATGGAAAGGTCTTTCCATGGGTTACAACTTTCATATTCAGCCCACAACCCAGATTTGACTGTATCCTATTTGAAATCGGCTTCAAAGTCCGCTGCGCACAGAACACAATTTCTGCGTGCAGGATTTGCCGGACACCAAATTCGTTCAGACTTTCTTGTGGCTACATACTTCACCGGAAGTCGCGTAACCATTCGCTGGAAAGGTATTTTCAAGAAATTCAACTTTTGTGTTTAGTAGAAATCCCAGAACTGGTTATATCCTACCTGAAAATGGCCAAGAAGATAGATGCGCGCAGAACCCAGATTCTGCACGCATCTTAAAGGAGAATGAACAACATCGGTTCATCTTCCTCCTCAAGTCAATCTTCCCAAATCACTCCAGAAATTCCTCCTCCCTTATTCAACCTCAAGAGGCCAATACTCTTCCCGAAATCATCCCAATCGTCACATAGAAGAAGGGAGTGGTTGAAGAGATATAAAACCTAGGATACAAGTCCTAGCACGGCCATTCCTAGAAAACTTCTCCTCTCCATCAAGACTCTCTTGAGTCGATGTCTCTCTTAAGAAATTAACTAGAGATCTAGCACCAAGGGAGAGGGTAGGAAGCTCACCTCGATTCCAGCGGTTCCACCATTTCCGGCCATGGATCGTGTAGTTCTTCTCGGCGGCATCTTCTCCTTCACGGTGGCGGCGGATCTCCTCCTCTAGAACTTGCTCCAGCAATTTCCCTCTCTCAATAGGAGTTTCTCTCAGAGAATAGGTGATGAAATGAGCATGAAAACGGCTAGGGTTTTCGCTTCCCCTTTTATATAAAAAGTGACACGGGTAGGGACACTCCCCTGTCCTTACCCGTGTCCTACTCGGCCGAAGCGTTACGGCAGTTTCCTGACGTTTCGGTACATGAACACGGGTTGGGACACGCCTGTGTCCCTACCCGTGTCCACATGACACGGCCGTGTACTTTGGTCGTGTCCTCCACTAGACATGCCTTGTCGATTTCAAATCGATGTACACGGGTAGGGACACGCCCCTGTCTCTACCCGTATCACCTTCATACTAGTAGTGACACGCCCGTGTCACTACCCATGTCCTTATCGGGTCACAACTCGTCGATCTCAGCTCAACGCACACGGGTAAGGACACGCCAGTGTCTCTACCCGTGTCACCTTCACACGGGTAGTGACACGCCCGTGTCACTACCCGTGTCCTTCTCTAGACATACTCGAGTCGTCAACTCGAGAGCTTGTTGGATTGACACGGGTAGGGACACTCCCGTGTCTTAACCCGTGTTCTTCCCGGGAACTTTGGTTTCACTTACACGGGTAGGCCATGCCGTGTCCCTACCATGCCGACATACACACGGGTAGTGACACGCCCGTATCACTACCCGTATCTTTTTCTGGACACACTCGAGTCCACGACTCGACTCCCACACAGGTAGGGACACGACTACTCGTGTCCTATTCTGGACTAGCAGGCCTTTCCCACACTCGAGTCACTCGAAAGCAGGTAGGGACACGCTCGTGCCACTACTCGTGTCCTATTCTGGACAAATTTCTCCTCTCAACCACAAGTGTAGCCCAACTTCCCGCACTCCCTTGAACCCAGGTCAGCTCTCCTGACTCAAAAACGCATACGAGGGGCGTAGTGCGAATCGGGATGTTACAAATCCTATAAACAAAATAAAAGATTTCGTCCCCGAAATCAGGCTAAAGCTATGGGGAGAAAAGCATACAGAAAATAAAATATGCTTTTAAATAAAATTACCTTGAGCAAACAACTTTGGGTATCGTTTTTGCATCAAATCCATCGGCTCCCATGTATATTCCTCCTTCCCATGATTAGACCATAGCACCTTCACCAAGGGAACACTTTTGCGGCGCAACATTCTTGTCTCATTATCTACGATCTGCACCGGCTCTAGTCGCACAGACCTATCAGACGCCACTGCACCTTCAGTAGTGGGGATATATTGATCAGGCCGCAACAGCGCCTTCCGAAGCGACGACACATGGAACACATCGTGGAGATTCTCTAACTCGGACGGTAACTCCAACCGATAGGCCAACGGGCCAATCCTTTCCAATATAGTATAAGGCCCAACATACCTTGGGCTGAGCTTTTTCACACCACGCACCCGAGACACTCCATGCATCGGTCGGATCTTCAGAAACACTTTATCACCCACTTGAAATTCCACCATCCGGTGCTTTGCATTATAATACTTCGACTGCCGACTTTGAGCCTCCAACATGCAATCTCGTATTAGTCTAACCACCGCATCGGTATCATCAATATACTCAATACCCAAAGCCTTCGGGTCTTCATCCTGCTCCCAAGACAAGGGGGTTCTACACCTTCTACCATAAAGAGCTTCATGGGGCGCCATGTCGATGCTCGCCTGATTTCTGTTGTTGTAGGAGAATTCCACCAGCGGTAAGAGCCTTTCCCACGGCTCTCCTCTATCCAACACACATAACCTCAACAGATCCTCCAATGTCTGGATGGTCCTCTCAGACTGCCCGTCCGTCTGAGGATGAAATGCGGTGCTAAAGGTATGGCGCGAACCCAAATACGCCTGTACCGCCTTCCATTCCTTGGAGGTAAAGCGACCATCACGGTCAGAAACGATCGCCTTAGGCATGTCGTGATACCATACAAACTGCTCCACAAAGAGGCATACCAAGACATCCATGTGGGCCTCCTTCTTCATAGGGATAAACCGGGCTACTTTCGTTAGTCGATCAACGATCACCCACACCGAATCATTCCCTGAGCGTGAGCGGGGTAGCCCATGTACGAAGTCCATGGAGATGTCCTCAAACTTCCACTCGGGGATGGGAAACGACTGCAACAAACTACCGGGACTCTTGCACTCCGCCTTCATCCTTTGACAAGCTTCGCAATGTGTAACATAATATCGAACATCCTTCTTCATTCCCGGCCAACACATGATCTTTCGTAAGCCAGCGTACATCTTTGCAATACCCGGGTGCACAGAATATTGAGAGCAATGTGCCTCTCTCAAGATATCCTCCTGGATGTTACTTCCCTTGGGAATGTAGAGCCGACCGCGAAAATATACGAGACCGTCTTTTAGTGTATACTCGTCGGTAGCCCCCTCTTCGATTGACTTGATTGCTGGGGCCAGAGCCGCATCCATTCCTTGCTATACCCGAATCCGGTCCTGGATAACACAAACTATGCTCATGCTTGCCAAGTACTCGGTATACTCTGTCGAAGGAGCTTTAAATATCAAAGTAATATCCATCTCCTCAATCATCCGAGCCAACTCCATACTCATCAACCGAGACTCTGGGCTAGAGCCTGGTACTTTTCTACTCAACGCATCGGCTACCGAGTTCGCTTTTTCGGTGTGGTAGTTCATGGTGAACTCATAGTCGCATAGAAATTCCAACCACCACCGTTGTCTCAGGTTCAACTCCTTCTGAGTATGAACGTACTTCAAGTTTTTATGGTCCGAAAAGATCTCGCAGTGGACGCCGTATAGATAGTTCCTCCAAACCTTCAAGGAGAACACCACTGCTCCCAACTCCAAATCATGAACCGGGTAATTGATTTCATGCTTCTTCAGTTGTCTTGAGGCATAAGCAATCACGTGCCCATGCTGCATCAATACCGCTCACATCCCTTGATATGATGTGTCCATGTAAACTTGAAATCCTTCCTTCCCAGACGGAAGTGCAAGGATGGAGGCTGTGGTAAGTCTATCCTTCAACTCTTGGAACGCCGCTTCATACTGGGGTGTCCACTCAAATGGCACACCTTTCTTCATCAAAGAAGTAAGAGGAAGGGCAATCTTGGAGAATCCTTTTACAAACTTGCGGTAGTACTCGGCAAGTCCAAGAAAGCTCCGCACATCGGCCACTGACTTCAAGGGGGACCACTCCTTCACGGCATGCACCTTGGCTGGATCCACCGCTAGTCCTGTTCCACTGACCAAATGCCCCAAGAAAGCAAACTCCTTAAGCCAGAATTCGCATTTGCTAAATTTGGCGTACAAGGCGTGCACCTTCAATTTCTTCAATACCAAGCTCAGGTGCTCGACATGCTCCTCCTCCATCTTTGAGTAGACTAGGATGTCGTCGATGAAAACACGGACGAAGATGTCTAAATATGGTTCAAACACCTTGTTCATCAGGCTCATGAAAGCTGAAGAACATTTGTGAGCCCAAACGGCATTACAGTGAACTCGTACAACTCATATCTTGAACTAAAGGCCGTTTTCTTGATGTCCCCTTCTTGTATTCTCAACTGATAATACCCTGAGCGCAAGTTCAGCTTAGAAAACCAATGTGCTCCCACTAGTTGATCGAACAACTCGTCGATCCGAGGTAGCAGATAAGTGTTCCGCACCGTCAGCCGATTGAGTTCCCGATAGTCTATGCACAAACATAGGGTTCCATCCTTCTTTTTCACGAACAGTACAGGGGCTCCCCAGGGTGACGAACTGGGGCGAACGAACCCTGACTCCACCAGTTCTTGCAATTGAACTCTAAACTCCGCGAGTTCCTTCGGGTCCATTTGGTAAGGGGCCTTGGATACAGGCTTGACACCCGGTACTAGATTAATCTGGAAGTCAACCTCTCTATGCGGGGGTAATCCTGGCAGTTTCTCAGGAAATACCTCGGGGAAGTCTCGCACTACCTGTACATCTTTTACATCCAATGCTACCTCCTTCAACTCGAACCAGATCATGAAGACCTCACCCCCCTTCATATGGGCTTTTACAACCTGAACGGAAGATAACGACATACGAGGTGCAAAGCTTATAACTTGGAAGATGACGTCGGAGTCTCCATGTCTCAAATAGATCCGCTTATCCGCACAGTCGATCCTTGCAAAGTGCCAGTCCAACCATGCCATGCCCAAAATGATGTCAAACTCCGGCATTCTCAAGACCGTGGCAAGCGTATCAAAGGCCCTTCCTTCAATAAGTATCTCAAACTCGCACTTGGCGGTTGTGATCATCTCTGAGCCGTTCGGGAGGTGCACTCGTCGGGCTATTCCAGTAAAAAATCGCACACCCTCCATGTATTTAATGAAATCCTCGGACACAAAGGAGTGTGTGGCACCGGTATCGAACGTCGCATAGGCCGTCTTTCCGCCAACTATCACGGTGCCTAAGTACCAATAACCAAAACCTATTGCTAGATATCTAGTATGTCTTAAGCAATCTTTAAGTTAAACAATGAAAACATGAAAGCTTACTGCACATACCTGCAATAACATCCTGGGGGTTCCGTCCTTGCGCCATATCCAGCACATACACTTGATCCCGAGAAGGACTGGGGTTACCTCCTCGTGGTCCTCGTCCTCGACCACGCATGTAACCCCGCCCTCGAGGAGCTACCGGAGGGAGTGCGGGAGGGACGTTCCCAAACAACTGCGGGCAGAAACGTCGAATGTGGCCTGGCTGGTTGCATTCGAAGCACACCGGCCCACGACGTCTCTCGGGTTTCTGAAATTGCTGAGGCTGAGGCGGTGGAGGCAACGCAGGCGGCTGTGGAACCGGATGCTCCACCCTATAGTTTCGGTGGAAACGCCCTCCACCTCTTTGATATCCTCTTCCTCCTCTAAAGTCCTGTCTTCTCCTATTGCTCGGGCCAGCTTCCATAATGCCTTCTGCAAGCCTCTTACCACTTCCCAAGTGGTCCGCCTCCAATCTTTTTTCCATATCAATAATCTCCGCCAAGCTAGCATCCGCTATAAACAAAAATGCCTGTCTTAGGGAATCTCGCAGCCCTTTGTAGGAACGCTTGACATTACCTCTATCATCCAACTCGTAAGAGTCCGCGAACCTTGCGAGATGCTGGACCTCTCGCTGGTATTCCGTAACCGTCTTTGATCCCTGTATCAGCGGAAGGAATCTCTCCTCTAGTTAATCTCGAGCGGATGAAGGAATAAAGTGCTCCAAGAAGACACACGAGAACTCACTCTAACTTTTCTCTGTATAGACTCCACCTTGGAAGGTGGAGCCCATGAGTGACTTCCACCACCTCTTAGCATGAAGTTCCAAGGCAGACAACGCCAATGTCGCAGTCATGTTAGTTGGGCAACGGATACCAGCCAATAGCTCCTGTACTGTGTCGAGCCATTCCTCCGTGCGTACGGCTGACTCCGTCGTAAGGTAGGCGAGAGGGGAGAGAGCCCGAAAGGTGCTCAGCCAGTTAGAGCCCGGGGCCTGTTGTTGCATCGGAGGCTGCTGCGCCCTAAAAGCATCCAAGATAGCGGTGAACATCTGCCCTAACTCGGATTATTGGAACTGAGTGGGTATGGAAGGGGCAGGAGTGCCCCCCATCGTCTCAACATGCACTGGAATCTACACGTAGAATACAAACTTACGGTCAGGTTGGCTAATCTTAAGGTCAAAGTTGGACAAACTTAGTGTGAATTACATATGGGCACACCACTGCTTCCACTAAGTCAGTTTGTCCCCAAACTGACTAATCGAATGGGGGTGGCCCCATTGTTGAATGACTTCTTTAGTTGAGGATTGTGGCAAACTGATACCATTTGTACAAAGGGGGTCTTATGCCCAGAATAGCCGCCTTGCGGTAGCATTAGCACACGGTCTAACCTGTACCACAAGACGCCTATTCTGTCGGCTACAACCAATATCAATATAAACATGTCAACCCAACCAATATATAACAATGAATATAGAAGTCAAATCCACACTAAACATATATGTCCAAAATACATTAAATAAGAGAAGCTAAAACATGCTTCTATAATATCAGAGTACAGCTATAAAATTGTCCAAAAGGGCTACATCAGAGTCTCACATCAGTAACTGACGGTAGTGACGGTACCGTCCCTTCAGGCCCTGTCGTCCTGTCCTGGCTTTCCTGCTGCATTGTCTGCGGCTGCTCTACCTGCGGGGTGACCTTCTAAAAAGGAAGACGTACCAACCGTTAGTCGAAACGACTAAGTGGCTTCACATCCGCTCCCCCGGCGACTCCTCGGCACCGGGCAGAGAGAAAGAACAAGGGTAATATATAACATGTAAGGTAACAGGTATAAGCAGGTGGTAATAGTACATGAATAACAATATTATAAACTAGCAGTTCTACTTGAGCAATAATAATTCAACAAGTGTCAGTAACTACAGCAGGTAAGTAACTTAACTTATAAGGATGCCCATACAAGCTTATAAGTTAAGGATCGGTTTACATAAAGTAACTCATCATATATGAGTGAACATACAAACTTATACGATGAGGATCTTGTTATGCAATGATATGTAATGGAATGTATGCTATGCAATGACTCACTCATGCTCACACACATGCAACTGCTATGTCGACACAGACTATAGTTCCCACTTTTCGAGTAGGTAGCTAACCTCTTAGGCATCGACCGCCGTGGTCAGGCGGCGATAGTAGAGCGGGCGTCTCTACAACTAAGTGGGTATCCACACTACTTCACTTAGGACTTCGTACGCCTCAACGCTATGAACACAACAACGGAGCCCCCGCCTCGCATACTATGGCCCAGCGGGGGTCACAGGTAGATGTGCACCGAGAACACAGCCCCGAACTGGCCTTGTGTGACCTGGAAGGGGGCTCGGACAAAAACACGAGGACACAGCCCAACCATTCACCTGGCACAAAAGGGGCCCTAGGACATGAACACTGAGGTCACAGCCCAACCGTCCAAAGTCTAACTGTCAACTCCCATCGGTGTGACAACTGGCGAGCCCGTAGACCTGCCACACTATCCTTAACCCAGGATTACGAAACCGCGTGTCGACTCACACCGCATGCAATTCCACAACACCGTGGCATGGAAGGAGCCTTGGAGAAAGTATGAGGACCAAGCCCAACCATTCACTTGACACGGAAGGGGCCCCGGGATGTGAACACCGAGGACACAACCCAACCGTTTGTTTATACCTCATCTCAACACTAACTCAACTAGTGACGGTCTACACCGCACTTGTAACCTTTCCCAATACTACCCGTAGGGAGACGACACTCTAAGTATTGGACTACTAAATTCATTCCATAATCAAACATACTCATGGCCATAGTTTATCCTTCTATATATCATCCTAAATGATTCCAACATAAGCTAACAAGATGTGCATTTATATTAAGTTGCCAATTGCTATCAATTCATTCTTGTAAAAATATGATTACTTAACAATTCAGTTATATGTGATCCAATTATTAAACTTCATCAATTATGCAGCTAAGATAATTATCATAAACGAGTTTGCCAAGACTTCAAGTTAATTGCGACATTGGATCCACCGAGCCAAATCCATTATAAATAAACTCAGAATTTAAGTGTAGAATAAATCGGGACAGCCACTTCGACTGGAGATTCTCGAAGCTACAGGAATTCGGTGAAGACGTGTAACCCCTCGATGGAAAGGTATTTCCATGGGTTACAACTTTCATATTCAACCCATAACCCAGATTTGAATGTATCCTATTTGAAATCAGCTTCAAAATCCGCTGCGCACAGAACACATTTTCTGCGTGCAAGATTCGCCGGACACCAAATTCGTTTAGACTTTTTCGTGGCTACAGACTTCGGCTGAAGTCGTGTAACCATTTGTTGGAAAGGTATTTTCAAGGGATTCAACTTTCGTGTTTAGTCGAAAGCCCAAATCTGGCCATATCCCACCTGAAAATGGCTAAGAAGATCGCTGCGCGCAGAACCCAGATTCTGCACGCATGTTAAAGGAGAATGAACAGCATCAGTTCATCTTCCTCCTCAAGTCGATCTTCCCAAATCACTCCAGAAATTCCTCCTCCCTTATTCAACCTCAAGAGGCCAATACTCTTCACGAAACCATCCTCATCGTCACATAGATGAAGGGAGTGGTTGAAGAGATCTAAAACCTAGGATACAAGTCCTAGCATGACCATTCCTAGAAAATTTCTCCTCTCCATCAAGACTCTCTTGAGTCGATGTCTCTCCTAAGAAATTAACTAGAGATCTAGCACCAAGGGAGAGGGTAGGAATCTCACGTCGATTCCAGCGGTTCCACCATTTCTGACCATGGATCATGTAGTTCTTCTCGACGACATCTTCTCCTTCACGGCGGTGGCGGATCTCCTCTTATAAAACTTGCTCCAGCAACTTCTCTCTCTCAACAGGAGTTTCTCTCAGATAATAGGGGATGAAATGAGCATGAAAATGGCTATGGTTTTCACTTCCCCTTTTAAAAATTGACCATGGGTAGGGACATGCCAGTGTCCTTACTCGTGTCCTACTCGGCCGAAGCGTTACGACAGTTTCCTGACGTTTCGGTACAAGAACACGGGTAGGGACACGCACGTGTCCCTGCCCGTGTCCACATGACACGACCGTGTACTTTAGTCGTATCCTCCACTGGACACGTCTCGTCGATTTCAACTCGACATGCATGGGTAGGGACACGCCCGTGTCTCTACCCGTGTCACCTTCACATGGGTAGTGACACGCCTGTGTCACTACCCGTGTCCTTCTTGGGTCACAACTCGTCGATCTCAGCTCGACGCACACGGGTAGGGACACGCCCGTGTCTCTACCCATGTCACCTTCACACGGGTAGTGACACGCTCGTGTCACTGCCCGTGTTCTTCTCTAGACATACTCTAGTCGTCGACCCGAGAGCTTGTTGGATTGACACGGGTAGGGACACGCCCGTGTCTCTACCCGTGTTCTTCACGGGAACTTTGGTTTCACTTACACAGGTAGGGCATGTCGTGTCCCTACCGTGCCGACATGCACACGGGTAGTGACACGCCCGTGTCACTACCCGTGTCCTTTTTTGGACACACTCGAGTCCTCGACTCGAAAGCAGGCCTTTCCCACACGGGCAGGGACACGCCCGTTTCACTACCCGTGTCCTATTCTGGACTAATTTATCCTCTCAACCACAAGTGCAACCCAACTTCCTGCACTCTCTTGAACCCAGGTCAGCTCTCCTGACTCAAAAACGCATACGAGGGGCCTAGTGCGAATCGGGACGTTACAAAAACAATTTTCAAATCAATGATGTACATAACAGGAACAATCATGTAAATAAAATACAATTCAAACGACAACTAATAGTAAAAACTGTTGATTGGAGACAAGGATAAACCAATATAAAATTTCAAACAAGTTGTTCAAGTCAAAACTCATGTCTGTACATATGAGCTAATACAAACAACAACAAAAACCCAACCTAAGGATTGAAAATAGAACGAAGAATGCTTCGTCAAACTCAATTAACTTATGTTCAGTATCTTGAAGTGCATTTTCTAGGAGTCTCTTCTCCACATCTACCATGGAAACTTCACCCCATCACACCTGCCGCAAGCAATTACCGAACATGTCCATGAATTGAGCATATCCATGGATATGTGGAAAATAATGATAAGAATATCCATGGATTTACAATTAATTGAGCATATCCATGGATTTATAATTGATTGAGAATATCCATGGATTTATGCAGGAAGCATTCCCGGGAGTAAAACCCCTAAGCCTGAAATAAGAAAAGAATTGGGGCGGCTGAGACGGTATCATGACGGTGAAGGAGATAGTGTTTTCGGCAGTGAATCTGGTAGTGATTCCTGCAGTGAGATGGACCTCCAGTTTGACCAAGCACCATACGTCATCAATACTCTTGCAGATTTTTGGTTGAGGAAGCTTGAACTTTAGCCCAAGCATGGCCTCCCTCTGCAGGTTCTCGACAAAAGGGGTTGATTGGTGAAGGCCCGCCTTCCTTCTTCTTCCAAGTCCAGCAAACTCATAGGACATTGGACGAGCTTGACAAAAAGGGGCGGCAAGGTCGACAACAACCCTTGCAGATTTCGGTGAAGTTCTTACCAAGAGCTAGACATGGAGCAGGTCGGCTCCTTCCTTCTCCCTCCCGACGGCGGCGGTGGTGACTAAGAAGACTCCGACGGCCTAGAATCACCGGCAACGAGGAAGAGGTAGGGGAGACCGGGAGTTTGCCTCTAATTTTCTGGAGGGAGTCGGAGTGATGTCGGCGAGGAAGATGAGAAAGCCGGAGGTTGCGGGTTCGGGAAAATAAAAGCTGGGAGAAGAATGTTTTTTATGTTTTTTTAATATTTTTAGTCGGTTTCAGTCAAACTGAAGTGAGGCCGGGTCCCTCTCTGGTATGAGCGGGGAAAAAGGGGGGAGGGGGAAGGAAGAGAAAGAAAAGGAGGGGAGGAGAAGAAAAGGGGGGAAGAGGGAGAAGGAGAAAAGGAAGAAAAAAATGAAGGGAGGGAGTGCCGTAAAATCGTCATTGTTGCGAGAGTCGACATAGCTTGTTGCGGTGTTTTGTTTTTAAAATGTTGACATAACACTTGAAGGATGCCACCAAGCTTTTTAAAAACCTTCGTGTTTTATATTTGTCAAAAATAGAGATTTTATTAATACTGCACTATTCTTTTACCAATATCTTGATAGCAGATACACCTAAAGACATTGCACATTCCATCAACTCAATGTTATTAGAATTGAATATAAACTAGCTTACAGACCTTGGGAGCCAATTGACAACTCATTAATGTTTCTAAGTTTTTATTGAACATTTTTTGGTGTGGTGCCTTCTACAAGCTCTTCTGAAAGGTTACTCCTTCTATTAAGAATTTTGTTTACACTTTCTACATTCCTTCTATGTTATTTTCTGCAACGGACACCTCTTCTTGATCATTAATACAACACAAAAGTAAATCACCAACTCAAATAACAGGTATTTTGTTAGCTATTAAAAATCATGAACTGGTTACATCAAACAACAACACTCTAGCCTTTATCCCATTTTAGTGGGGTCAGCTATAAGGATCCTTTGTCGCCATTGTGCCCCATCTTTTGTCATAATCTCACTAATGCCTAAGTACATCATATCTTTATGTATAGTTTCATTCCAGGTCTTTATTGGTTTACTCCTCCCTCATGAACTGGTTACATCATATAGAAAAAAATATGTTATGCTTCCAAGTATTCAATTTAGCAGACAACAACTTCAAAGGGCCCTTTCATAAGTATTAAAAACAATATTAAAAGTCCTATAAGGTAGATGGCTATTTGTTTTGTTGTAGAAGTAATATCAATCTCCTTATAATCATATTAAAAACTTTTGAAGTTCTATAAGACCGTGTACTATCCATCTCCTTACAATCAGCTTATGCTACCAAATTGCTGCTAAAGTATGCAAGTGTGATTACTTCTTCGACTTAAAATAACTGGCTACAAATTGGAGCAATATAAAGTTATATAAGATTAAAGAAAGCAAAAAAAAATTATATACCAAATATCAAAGTTTTACATTCTTTTCAAGCTAAAAGGGACTATTTTAAATCATAAAAAAACAATTACTCCCCGTAATCCTAAAAAACAGAACTTTTAATTTAGTATTACACAAATCAATCAATGAATATTTTGTAGAAAAAACTCTGTTCCTGCTTCTTCTCATCACAATTAGTGTTGTTGATACTTCTCCTTGATCCAATTGAACCCAACGGTTGTCCCTTGAATCACTTCCTTCAGCCTCATGGCAGCCACCTCCTTCATCTTCTCGATGATGTTCTTCTTCCCCCCGCTGCTTTTCTTGCCCGTCGGAGCTGGATCGTCTCTGTAGTCCCATGGGTCGGCCCATGAGTTGTCAGACGGGCTTCATCCATACAGTCACCTCCTTCGTCTTATATCGGTTGTACCGATGATGCCCGCAGCGGCAGCAGAAACCCGTCAGACCGACCTTCCATCGGCACCCGAAGCACCTGTACACCATACTCGCCGGGACGGCAGCCAACGACATATCCCCAATCGCCACATCTATCTCCTTATCGGTCGGTACGGCCTGCCGGATCTAGTAATGGGAGGGCTGTTTTGGAGCTTTGGGGACGTGGGTTTGGTCTGAGCGGCCGGGAAGTTGCTTTGGTATATTTATAAAATGCTAAGTAGGAATAAAAATGAGAGATTATCATTTCCCATCCAAAAAAATAGTATAAGGAATTCAAATTAAAAAGATAAAATACCAAAACAAAGCTAAACTTAGTAGTCATGTGTTTGTAAACGAAGAGAGGAAACCAAAGCTATAGAACCATATAAACTTGTAAGATTTCCCATTTTGAGATCCCTGACATTCTTTGGAGAGAGTATCTCTTTCTTCTACCAAACTCTATTTAAATCTGCATTGAGGATCACGTGCACGTTTTCCTTTGTTAAGAAAATCAAAACACAGATTCTTATGATATTGCTCTTTGACATCTTCATCATGCCCATAACTGCATGTCCTCTGTTAAAGTGTGAATTTCCATTTCATAACTACATACATACACACACACATAACTCAAATTAAATCAACAAATTTATTAGCTGAGAGGAGCATTCTTTTTGCTGGCAATTCAAAAGTGAAATATTTTTTCTCTATTGAAATATAAATATATATATGGGTTCTTAACTCCTCATCAATCTTTCACCAAAGCCTTGACAAATTGACTATAGACTTGAAACATATTTGATATGTATATCTATTCTGATAGGATTCACAGATAAATGAGATGATAATTGAGATGATAACATAGGAGAGCTAAATACTTACAATCTCATTATTGTGCAAGTTAAGAGCATTATAAACATTTCTACATGTATCTACATGTATTTTTAACATTTTTACTAAATTCTAACATCTTATTTCTTGATAAGATTAGAAGCATATTGAATAGGACAAATAAAAATTCGAAAGTAAAATCACCCCAAATTTGTGAAATCTATTACCCCAAATTCGGTCGAAACACAACATGATTCTACCCCTTTGATCCACTAGAAAATAATAATAAACACATCCTTTATGATTCTATAGTGAAAACTATGCCTTACAAGAAAGAGAGCATTCTCTAAGATGGTAATTAAGGGCATTAGTCAAAGTTCAAGCACCTATCAAATGTTTGTTTATAGAAAAGATTTAGTGAATGTATGTATAATGAAGAATGCTCGGAAAGTGCATATAACGTGATAATATGAAATAAATTAATCAACCAGAAAAGTCTATGGCAGAACATGATATTGCTCATTGATTATCAGCATCAGAATATGCAATCACATAACCTACGAGAAAGGAGCCAAAGATCAACATAGTGGATGACAAAAGTTAACAGAACTTGTTAAGGAAATTACATGAATGGAAGAAGAATGCATTTCTTCAAAGCTGAATCGACCAAAAACCTGCATGGAAGAACATGTTCCAATCTGCTTCACAAACTTGCTCATTGATTATCAGCATCAGAACCTGTAGCCAAATAAGGTGCACCAAAGGAGCCAAAGATCAACATTTGCAAAAAAAATCAGAGATGAACACAAAAAAATTACAGAAGAACAAAAGGCAAAAAGAAGGGGTCGCCGTCAGTCGCACTAAGGGGGGACTCGTCGGGCATGTATTTTAGGATGATGTCGAACTTGTCATCTTGGTACTCACGGAAGCTGACGAGGGCGATGTTGTCGGCGACGATGCAGACTTTCTTGTGCATCTTGCCTCGGATGTCGCAGAGACGCTTGGCGTCATCGCTGCACATGGTCTCGCACCATCCGTTGCCAAGCATGTGAAGGTCCATTCAAACATGAAATTTTATTAGAAAATGTAATAACTAAACCTGGTTTGGAAAAAATGTTCGATTTATCAAGTCTGCAATTTAGTTGAATATTTGGACATAAACATTATGCAATTTATATTGGCAGGAACGTGTGAATGTAGTGATATGCTACTTCACCATAAACAGTTCAAAATCAAGAGGCATTAAGATAAACAGATGAAAATTTAGCGTGCATTCAAAAACATCATTCAACTGTGATGCTTAGGGGTGTGCAAAATCATTTAACTGTAATGAAAATTTAGGGGCCAAAAATTTCTGGTCCCTAATAAAAATATCTATGGTGTTTCAAAATTTTTATTACATAAATAATATGGGTTATATGCTTGGATGCAGTTTTGTGGAGATAACCTTGGCCAGAGTTCAAGATAGTAAAAAAAATTAACATGTAGCAAACAAAACATACTCACAAAATCTAGTCTAGACTGAATGAATCCATAAAATCTTCTCAGATCTATGGTACGAATGATTAACTTCTTTTCTCAAATGAAGAACACATACATACAAGGTTAGGGTTGTGTGGTGTACTAAATCTGTACAAGGTTAGAGATCCGAGGCGCCAGATAAGGAGAGCGCGACTGTAGATGGATTTCCAAATGAGCGAGCAGCAACGGGGGGAGGTTTTCATGAAAGCCTTCGATGCAAAAGAGAAAACTATTGCATGTTGCAATGGGCTTAAGTGATCAGCTCATTATCAAATTACTACACATAATCCAATCACTTATAATTCAAGATGCATTGCCTTCTAGTATATTAACCAAGCTAATTAATATACAACACAGTGACAAAAATAATTATCAAATCAATGATGTACATAACAAGAACAATCATGCAAATAAAATACAATTCAAACGACAAATAATAGTAAAAACTATTGATCGAAGACAAGGATAAACCAATATAAAATTTCAAACAAGTTGTTCAAGTCACAACTCGTGTCTGTACATATGAGCTAATACAAACAACAACAAAAACCCAACCTAAGGATTGAAAACAGAACGAAGAATGCTTTGTCAAACTCAATTAACTAATGTTCAGTATCTTAAAGTGCATTTGCTAGGAGTCTCTTCTCCGCATCTACCATGGAAACTTCACCCCATCACACCTGCCGCAAGCAATTACCGAACATATCCATGAATTGAGCATATCCATGGATATGTAGAAAATAATGATAAAGCATATCCATGGATTTACAATTGATTGAGCATATCCATGGATTTACAATTGATTGAGCATATCCATGGATTTACAATTGACTGAGCATATTCATGGATTTATGCAGGATGCATTCTCGGGAGGAAAACCCCTAAGGATGAAATAAGAAAAGAATTGGGGCGGCTGAGATGGTACCTTCACGGTGAAGGAGATAGTGTTTTCGGCAGTGAATCTGGTAGTGATTCCTGCAGTGAGATGGACCTCCAGTTCGACCAAGCACCAAAGGTCATCAACACTCTTGCAGATTTTTGGTAGAGGAAGCTTGAACTTTAGCCCTAGCCAGGCCTCCCTCTGCAGGTTATTGGCAAAAGGGGTTGGTTTGCGAAGGCCCGACTTCCTTCTTATTCCAAGTCCAGCATACTCATAGGACCTTGGACGAGCTCGATAAAAAGGGGCGGTAAGGTCGACAACACCCCTTGCAGATTTCGGTGAAGTTCTTACCAAGAGCTCGGCATGGAGCAGGTCGGCTCCTTCCTTCTCCCTCCCGACGGCGGCTGCGGCGACTAAGAAGACTCCGACGGCCTAGAATCACCGACAACGAGGAAGAGGTAGAAATGATATCACAAAGCTCTCGTCATTATCACATCGGTAGAAATGACTGTCTACATTAGAATGATGTCTACGTATAAAATTATGCAGTATCATTGTTGAGATCACAATATTCCGTTGCTTTTTGAAGGCATACTATGACATATCACGAAGAATATGCCATTTCTTCTTCCACACTCCAAAATTTCGTTCTATCACACCACGCAACGATGAGTGTGCCTGGTTGAATATTTCCTTTCGTCCTTGTATCGGACGTCGGCCGCGTGCAAAGTCTGGCAAATGATATCTTGTTTCTGGGTACGGTTTAATATATCCTAACTGTAATGGGTAACAATCATCCACCAAGTAGTATTTTCCTGTGAGTTCAAAATTATATTAATAAACTGTGAAGTACGATTGTAAATAATTAAAAATAGTTTATTACACGTTACCTAGTGGTGGATGAGAGAAATTCCAACGCCGATCAGTAATTACACTATGGAAAATACGGCTGTCATGTGCTGAACCCTCCCAACCATCCATGACAAAGGTGAATGTCATATCGAAATCACATACAGCCATAATATTCTGAGAGGTATAACTGTGACGTCCAATGTAGGGAACTTGTTTGTCTATTGGGATGCGAGCATCAACATGTGTACCGTCGATTGCTCCAATACAGTCTCTGAAGTATGGCATGTATCGATCATCATTTAGAATCTTTGAATGGATATTTGTAAACTGTCCGTCTATTGGAGCAATAAGGTCCTGTGATAACCTTATTAAAACTGCCAAACAGCGTGAAAAATAACGACTTATTGTTTCTGTCGAATGCTGAAAACACTCACTGCAATCCCTCATTGTCATATTATGCGCCATAATATTTATTGTGATCGCAAGTATTTCTCTTGCAATTGTACTCCTTGACCCTTGTAGACCATGAGATCCGACTAATTGTTGAAGTAGATCTAAAAAAATCTCCTTCGACATTCTGAAGTTATCATGGAATCGGACGGGATGACCATCCAATAGTTCTCCAACCCATTTATCTCCTGTGTCAGATGATGTCATGCGTGGAGTATTCTCTTGATAATGAGAGCTGTGATTGAGACCAATACAGACACGTGTGTTCACCATCAGGATATAATAAGCTATTCTACGTCATTTTTCATTCAGAGTATTCAAATTGGAGTCAAAGCGCTCTGCATCATTTTTAGAAGTCATCTGTGACAATAGGAAGCATTAACTGTTTAGTTCAAAGCGCTCTGGATCATGAGAATTCAAGATTTCAAACCTTAAAGAAACATGCATTAATATTCAAGCATTAACATTCCAAGCCTTAACTGGAAGCAGTAATACACAAATTCAAAGGAAGCATTACTGTTGCATAACTGTCCAAGCATTAATATTAATCGTCAGTCATTAACATTCCAAGCATCAGTGCTACGCAATCAAGAGCAAAAAAACATGCATGTACTCGCATTAACACTAATCATTAATAGGAAGCATTAACATACACCATCACAGTAATCTTGGAGTTCAACACAATACATAAAAAACATAGAGAAACTTCAGCACACAGACCATACATAAGAACTACAAAATATTACGCACACAGATCATAATTAAAGACCACCCGAATGCAAGTTTGTGTATTGACGTTTTTTAGCCACCACCCTTTTTTGGAGTTAGGTATGCTCAAAAATAATTCCATGTTCATGTTGTCCAACAGAAAAATGGTTGCAAAGTCATACAGGGCTGGGTCATTGCAAATATCTGGATGTTTCTCCAACTCTTCAACTGCTTCGTGAATAGTATATGAAGGAACGAATGTTTGGGGTGGCTGTGATATAATATCTCCAAATCTAATAGTGGACTCAACCAACTGTTCGATGGTATATCGCCCGCGACTGTTTTTCTGAATTCCCCTTCGGCCTCTTTCAATCCTTCTTTTACTACCATGTGAAAATCCAACTCTTTCAAATATCTCAACATCATCCCTTTGATCATCACTCACGACCACAGGTGTTGAAGCCAAAATTGACTTCAACGAAAGTTCGAAAAATAGGGGCATAGCCAACACATACTCGTCTCAAGCTCTGACATCTGACTGGTTGTGAAGGACTAGAAACCGACCCAAAGCCTCAGTAGGGAGGTACCACCGCTTGCCCGGAAGATCTCTGAGAGCTTCCCCTCCAAAGTCAAAAGCTGGGCTTGGAGCTCCTCAGAAAGCACAGGAAAATCTTCCAAAGTCCCGGGGAAAAAAAGTGCTTCTGAAGAACCCCTATGGGCCTATTTATAGTTTTCTGAGTTTGAACTGCCAATAACCAAACTGAACCGACCTGAAATTACCGAAATACCCTTGGTTGGGTCTGCCAACAGCCAAACTCTGCTGTTCTAAAGGGTTATATGCAGACCACCGAGGGCAAAAGCGTAAAATGACCTAGGGCAAAAAAGGTCAACTGCCCTCCAACCAAACCGGCACTTGGCGAGAGCACCGTCTCGCGGGCGAGAGCTCCAACCTATGGAGCTTGTCTCGCCTAGGGAGGCTCTCGCCTCGGCGGCTGGGCCCTTGTTCTGGGTCCGTCTGGCCTGGGAAGGCTCTCGCCTGAGCCACTGGGCCCTTCTCGCCCGAGCTTCTGGGGCCCTCTCTCCTAGCGAGCTGGCCTTAACCAGGCGAGTGGCCCTTTTCCTGGGACCCACTCGCCAGTGAGTAGGCTTCTGTCAAGCAGTCCATCTTGCCTTACCTTCTCCACTCTTCGAGCCCGAACTGTTCCTTCGAGCCCGAGGTTGTACACAATCCCCGCTCTTTTTGAGATTATTTTAAGCTCGGAAAGAAAAGTCCAACCGAGGCTCGTGCCATTAAAGCGTATTTATGGGCGTATATATGAGGGAATCTTTGGTGAGGCCCTACACCGGAGCCTATAAATATTGGATTCCTACTTCATATAGAAATCCCCCCTTTTTTTACACTCCTTCCTTCCTTTAGCCTATCACAATCATGTCCCATAGCCAGAGTTTTCATGAGCGTCTTGCAATGGTGCGCAAGCAGAATAAGGCCAACGTGGCCGCTCTGACCAAGACTCTGGTCTGTTCCCCGCCCTCCTTACCGACTTATTCACCTTGTCAGAAGAAGGTAAAGACTGGCGGCCCTTCCTCCTCGGCCGAGGGGCCATCTCGCGCTGTCCAGGAAACCCGCCCCTCTCCTCCTCTCGCGCCTCCTAAAGAGAAGGAGGTGAATTCTTGCTTTCGCCCCTATTATCTTTTCGTCCATATTTTCTTATTTACCATTTTGCTTTTTCAGGGAGCCCCCGTGCCTCTACGCCGATCAGTCAGCCCGCGGGATGACATTGTTGCCCATCGCGAAGAAACTGACTCACCACAACCTTCCACTCCTTCATCTACTCCTCCTAACGAGAGGTGAGACGACCCTTCTCAGGCCGCTGGAACCTCCCAGCATCCTGGTAAAAAACCTTCCCTCTTTCTTCTCTGTACCACTCGCTACTCTCACACCCTCCTGCGAGAGCCTCTCTCACCCTGCGCCTCTACTCCTTGCGTAGGCGTCCAGACCGACTCGCCCACTGAGGAGCTTTTCAGGCGATTCGCCGTCTCGCCCCCTCCTCATATAGACGAGATTGAAGACTACCTGGGCGACCTCGTGGACCCGCTGGAGATGAAGCGCAAGACTGCTGAGACGTTCCAGAAACACACGCGCATTATTAGCAAGCTGGAGCAGGACAGGCAGGCGGCCGATAGGCGAATCGAATGGCTGGAGACCGAATGAGCTTGCCTGTTTTCTAAAGTTGACCCTGGGTTAGAGGTTGAGGGGACCGATCCTCAAACCATTATCAGCGAGGTCGACATGCAATATCGTCTCGCGCGCAGTGGGCTTGGCACCGTTCGCGCCTTCCACTCGCACAGTAGGCCCCCCTGCGCGGGTGCTCGCGGTGGCCGCTGGAAATGGTTCCCGTATTAAGGACTGACCTGCTCGACCTGCTTTATAAATTTGTCTCGCTCTTTCTTCTTTACTTTTGTATTTTAATGCTGTAATAATTAGGTAATACATTATGTTGTCGTCTCGCCGGCAGTGTCCGATAACATGGTGCCCGCCGTATGCGGGATGGTATTTTTAAGTATTTATTGCCGCTACTTTAATTTCTTCATTTCCATTAATATCTTTTAATTATTTTGTCATGTGATTGTGACGGGCTACACAAATCAAGGTTTATGAGAGAGAGAGTAAACCGTCGGCTGACTCTTCTACTTCTAATATACGTTTTCCCAGCCATTCAATCATTTTACTACATCTGCTATAAATACTCCTGCCCCCCGGAGTGGAAGAATATCTGTGCCTTCATCCCTGTTGCGCCCAAGTCTTTGCCTCCTTGATTCTTCCATCTCGGCAATCCCTCTCTCTCTTTTCTTCCTCGACCGTCTCGCCGATTCTCTTTCTTACTACTTCCTTTCTTCAACCGTCTTGCCTACATCTGTCTCGCCAAGAATGGGGAAAAAGAAAGTGGAGGAAGGCGAGGGGCGCAGTCGCTGGGGGAAACGGTTCACTGACCATGACTTCCCGCTCGACAGGCTTTCTGAAGAAGACTATCGCGGCATCGTTCGCGAGTACCTGAGGGAGGGTCTCGAATCGCGGCCTCCGAAGGTCGGCGAGGCGATCAACACATACTACCCGGGAGAGCTCGCCTTCCCCGTCTCGCACTATGAGGCAGGATTGAGATTGTCTCTTTGGCCGGAGGTAAAGCAGGTCTTCAAGTACTTCGGCATCATCCCGACGCAGTTTAACCCGAACGAAATTTTGGTGTTAATCGCTTTCGTCAGCTATATGCGCCGGGAGCGAATCCAGTTCAGCTTGACGATTTTCCGCAAGCTTTTCATCTACCACGCCAACTTCGACGGCGTCTCCTATTTCACTGGGCAAGGGCTCAAGGTGTGTGAGACACCTAATAAGAATCATCATTGGCTCACAAGGTTTGTGTTCATCTGCGGTGACTTCGGGGGCATCCCGCTCGTGCCGGTGTCACCCCCCGAGAGCTTTTATGCGTCTCCGCAGGTGGGCGGACCAGAGAAACTACTGTATGACTTCTTCGTCGACAAAAATTTCGAAGTCAACTTCTTGCGGCGAGGCCTCGACTCGCTGCCTCCGGTGCTCCCCGGTGAAGGTACTCTCGCTTTCTTGTCTCGCATTTTATTATTTTTCGTCGCGCCATCTTATCACCGTCTTGCTTGTTTTAGGCGAGCGGGTCGTTCCAGTCCATCCCCACTACAAGAGCAACATCCACCCAAGCAAGGTCCTCAGTCTTGCTAGCACGGCGGCTGAGGCGGCGAGAGAGTCCTTGTCTCATGCCCCTCTGAAGAGGCCCACAGGAGACACGGCCCCCTCTCACTCCAGCCCTCCAAAAAAAAGATACAGAAAGCTGTGGTCATCTCCACGGGGAAAACGAAGGCCCCGAAGGAGAAGGAAATATCGGGGTCCTTGAGCCCCATCTCTATAGGGGACTCCCAGTCGCCCCGCACCCCTCCCTCTCATGTCGTCTCGCATGCCCGCGAGACGACTCTACCCAATTGGCCTGCAGTCACTTCTTATTACCCCGCCTTCGATACATCTCACGAGCCGGCTTCTCCCAATCTCCCAGCCCCTCTTCTCATCCAAACTTCAACCTGAGCCCCACGATTCATGATGGCGTCGGCGGCCCCATTCTGGTGTGGGATAAGGATGTCAACTGCGTGTCCATCTCCACCCTCCTTCCTTCTTGGAAAGATAAGGAGGTTCCCATCAGCCATGCCTTCTCTATGGGCTATGGCCTTTATGGTGCTCCCGAGGCGGTCTCTCTAGAGACAGAGTCTTCATGAGATCTCGTCCTGAAGACCTCCCATGCCCAATTGTGCGAGATCTCTTCGCGATAGCGCCGCTTGATTTATACTAACAAGAAGTGGAAAGACACTAAGGTGTGCCTGGCGGTGGAGAGAGTGAAATCAGACGACCTCGCAAAAAGACTATCTGTCATCGAGACCCTCCTCGCAAAATCTTCGGGCGGCATGCTAAGCCTTGAACTTATCCTTGAATTATTCTTTTCAAATACCCATTTTCTAATGACTGGGCATCTCACAGGATGCCGAGACGGTGGAGCGGATGCACACGCGCATGGCGGCTCTAGAGGAGGAAAATAAGGACTTAAAAGCTCAGGTCACTCGCCTTCAGGCCAACGCTACGTCGTCGTCTCTCCGCGAACCCCTCCCGGCCCATCCGCCTCAATACTCCTTGGAAGAAGTTGAGGAGCAGAGTCGAGACGTCAGTATCATGACGGCAGAGCTGTTCCTAAAAATGATGAAGGAACTGGGAGTCATGAAGTAGGACTCCAAGACGGTGACCGCTCGTGATCTGGTTCCCTAGCTCTATGGCGTGGAGAGCGAGGATTCTTCTTCCGTCGGGGAATAATGACCTGCTGCCTGCGAGATCCCGGACCCCTCTCCTTCCTTACTTTTTTGCTGTTGTATAACATAAACCTTTTTGAGTTTCCTTTTGTGATCCCAAAATGTATTGATGACACTTATGATGAACTGATATTGATCCAATGTACACTCTTGTCATGTTACTTTATTTTTCATTTTGCGAAAAGAATTATTTGTTTGCGAGAGTTTGCGAGATGACGCTACCCACCCGTCTGGCCGCCTCGCTTTTACTCTTTTCTCTTTGCCTTGTTTTGCTTTCTGCGAGACGACCATTTGATGCGCTCCCGCCCACGAGTCGGTGCTATGTCTTGTCTCGCCGCTTCATTGGAGAGTTGACTTTTTCCAGAGCGCGAGTCGTCACTTCCCTCATTTTATTTGTGTCAAACTAACTGACATAACCCTCTCGCATCTCCTCAGGGTACTCCCGGCGCGAGTGGCTTTTAGTGATCTAACTCTCCCCCTATTATCAGGCCGAGTCTTTTGTCCCGCACGAGTGCCCACTCGCCGTAGGCGAGACCATCCCTGAGGCCGCCAGCTGGGTCTGCCTCCATTCGCACTGCTCCAGACTTTTCCTCCCATAATTTATTTTTCATGATATTAAGTAGGGATGCTTCTTAAGGTGGTCTCCCTGTCCATTCTGTCATTGAATGAGTTTACTGCCCTGCCAGCTTGATGAGAGCCTGAGAAACGGGTCTACCGGGGACCGAGCCAGACTCGGGGTAATGCAAAAGTATCCAAGAACCAAGAACCAAACCTCTCCCCCACAGGCGAGCCTTCAGACCTGCTAGATAATGAGAGCCTACACAGCGGGTCTACCTGGGGCCAAGCCGCGCTCGGGGTAGTGCAAAAGTAACTAAGGACCAAGAACCAAACCTCTCCCCCATAGGCGAGCCTTCGGACCTGCGAGCTAATGAGAGTCTGTGCAGCGGGTCTACCTGGGGCCGAACCGTGCTCGGGGTAGTGCAAAAGTAACCAAGGAATAAGAACCAAACCTCTCGCCCACAGGCGAGCCTTCGGACCTGCCAGCTAATGAGAGTCTGCGCAGCGGGTCTACCTGGGGCCGAGCCGTGCTCGGGGTAGAGCAAAAGTAACCAAGGACCAAGAAACAAACCTCTCCCCCATAGGCGAGAGGAATGAGAGCCTTCGGACCTGCCAGCTAATGAGAGCCTGCACAGCGGGGCTACCTGGGGGGGCCGAGCTGCGCTCGGGCTAGTGAGTGCAAAAGTAAAAGTACCAAGATCCAAGAACCAAACCTCTCCCCCACAGGCGAGCCTTCGGACCTGCCATCTAATGAGAGCTTACTCAGCGGGTCTACCTGGGGCCGATCCAACCCAACTGCTCGGGGTAGTGCAAAAAGTAACCAAGTACCAAGAAACAAACCTCTCCCGCACAGGCGAGCAGGACTGAAAGAGCCTCAGACCTGCCAGCTAATGAGAGCCTGCGCAACGGGTCTATAGCTTGGGACCGAGCTGCGCTCGGGGTAGTGCAAGAGTAACCAAGGACCAAGAACCAAACCTCTCCCCCACAGGCGGGGAGCGGGGGTGCTGAGGCGGGGGACTGGGGCCTCTTCGGACCTGCCAGCTAATGAGAGTCTGCGCAGCGAGTCTACCTGGGGCCAAGCCGCGCTCGGGGTAGTGCAAAAGTAACCAAGGACTAATAACCAAACCTCTCCCCCACAGGCGAGCCTTCGGACCTGCCAGCTAATGAGAGCCTTTGCAGCGGGTCTACCTGGGGCCGAGCCATGCTCGGGTTAGTGCAAAAGTAACCAAGGACCAAGAACCAAAGATCTCCCCTACAGGAGAGTCTTCGGAGCTGCCAGCTAATGAGAGCCTGCGCAACGGGTCTACCTGGGGCCGAACCGCGCTCGGGGTAGTGCAAAAGTAACCAAGGAACAAGAACCAAAACTCTCCCCCACAGGCATGCCTTCAGACCTGCCAACTAATGAGAGCATGCGAAGCGGGTCTACATGGGGTCGAGCCGCGCTCGGGGTAGTGCAAAAGTAACCAAGGACCAAGAGCCAAAACTCTCCCCCACATGCGAGCCTTCGGACCTGCCAGCTAATGAGAGCCTGTGCAGCGGGTCTACCTGGGGCCATGTCGCACTCGGGGTAGAGTAAAAGTAACCAAGGACCAAGAACCAAACCTCTCCCCCACAGGCGATCATTCGGACATTCCATCTAATGAGAGCCTGCGCAGCGGGTCTACCTGGGGCTGAGCCACGCTCGGGGTAGTGCAAAACTAACCAAGGACCAAGAACCAAACCTCTCCCCCCACAGACGAGCCTTCAGACCTGCCAGCTAATGAGAGCCTGCGCAGCGGGTCTACCTGGGACCAAGCCGCGCTCGGAGTAGTGCAAAAGTAACCAAGAACCAAACCTCTCCCCCACAGGCGAGCCTTCGGACCTGCCAGCTAATGAGAGCCTGCGCCGCGGGTCTACCTGGGGCTGAGCCGCGCTCGAAGTAGTGCCAAAGTAACCAAGGACCAAGAACCAAAACTCTCCCCCACAGGCGAGCCTTCGGACCTGCCAGCTAATGAGATCCTGCGCAGCGGGTCTACCTGGAGTCGAGCCGCACTCGGGGTAGTGCAAAAGTAACAAAGGACCAATAACCAAAACTCTCCCCCATAGGCGAGTCTTCAGACCTGCTAGCTAATGAGAGCCTGCGCAGCTGGTCTACCTGGGCCCGAGCCACGCTCAGGGTAGTGCAAAAGTAACCAAGAACCAAGAACCAAACCTCTCCCCCACAGGCGAACCTTCGGACCTGCCAGCTTATGAAAGCATGCGCAGCGGGTCTACCTGGGGCTGAGCCACGCTCGGGATAGTGCAAGAGTAACCAAGGACCAAGAACAAAACCTCTCCCCCACAGGCGAGCCTTCAGACCTGCCAGCTAATGAGAGCCTGAGCAGCGGGTCTACCTGTGGCCGAGCCGCGCTCGGGGTAGTGCAAAAGTAACCAAGGACCAAGAACCAAACCTCTCCCCCACAGACTAGCCTTCGGACCTGCCAGCTAATGAGAGCCTGCGCAGCGGGTCTACCTGGGGCCGAGCCGCGCTCGGGGTAGTGCAAAAGTCTCATCTTCCTGCCGTTAGAATTTCACAGTAGATAAAAGAAAAAGTAATTTGAGGAATTTATTATAATAAGCTTGATTTCGAGGATACAATTTTTTGCTCTCCCTTCTCATGAATAGAAGCGCTTCAAGTCGTCGCCGCTCCAGGCGTGTCTCATGGACCTACCCTCCACATCCTGGAGGTGGTAACCTTCCATTCTCAGGACCCTCTCGACAATAAGGCCTTTCCCAATTTGAGTTGAGCTTACCCACGGGGGCAGATCTCCCCGCCGCATCAACTTTCTTCAGCACCAGATCTCCTTCCGCGAACTTCTTGATCCCGATATGCTTGTCAAAGTATTTCACCATCCGCCGTTTGATCTCGTCCTGCCTGATAGCTGCGACACCGCGTAGCTCTTCTATCATGTCCAACGAGAGGCGTAAGCCCTCTTCATTTTTCGACCTCCAAGCCTCATCCCCATCGCCTGCAGCCGTGACTCGTGGGGATCGAACCTCAAACTCCATGGGCAGGACCGCCTCACACCCATGGGAAAGTTTGAAGGGGGTCTCGCGGTGGCCGTGTTCGGGGTTGTCCGCAAGGCCCACAATACCGAGGGGAGCTGTTCCACCCAACTCCCCTCAAATTTTCCACCTTCTTCTTTAGCAGGTTTATGATGATCTTGTTGACGCCTCTACCTGACCGTTGCTCCTAGGGTGTTGTACGGAGGAAAATCTAAGGTCTATCCCCAGTTGAGCGCAGAAGCTGATGAACTCTTCGCTGGCAAACTGGGGCCCATTGTTTGTTACGATCGCCTGAGGGAGCCGTGCCTGCATATGATCTCCCCCCAAACAAAATTCTGGATGACCTGTGAGGTGACCTTGGCCAATGCCTTGACCTCTAGCCACTTTGAAAAGTAATCAATCATGACCAGGAGGAACCTCTTTTGTCCACAAGCCGGAGGGAGCGGCCCAACTAAATCCATCCCCCAGATAGCGAACGACCATGGTGTTGCGATGCTTCAGAGCCTTTGAGCAGGCAAGAGCTGGAGGGGGGCATATAGCTGACAATTCCGGCACCTCCTTGCAAACTTAGCTGCATCCTTCCTCAGGGTCTGCCAAAAATACCCTTACCTCACCACCCTCGCTTTGTAACGCCCCGAAACTCAAAGGAGCGAAGGGACGTTTTGGCCAGTTTGGGTTCTGGCTGCAGGCAACACGGCCTGGGACACGGGCC